>JABXJD010000050.1:497500-540000 GCA_013375575.1 Percina caprodes | reverse complement strand
GCATGCTGAGAGACAGAGAAGCCTTAATCCCACCTTTTAGTTTTATCGGTTTAACCCTTGTGTCAAAATTGAAAATACACTTTTGTTGTGGCCTTTTTATCAATGTTTTTAACTTTTTCTTATGTTTTTTGTCCCATTTTTCAACACTTTTGACACCTTAGGTTTTTTTTACTTTTTTAACACTACGTAACACTAACTTATTAACTTTAGTTTTACAGTTATTTTTGGAATTTATGTTTAATAAAGAAATTATACCTAATTTTTGAGTTAGAAAAGGAGAAATCAGGAATTATTTAGACGAAAATGAAAGGAATGGATGTTGATGATAATCACAGACTGGAATATGTCAACTTTTACTCAATACTATTTCAAAAACACTTCAATTTGTTTTTCAAATGCTATTAAAATCGAATAAGACACCCCAAAATTAATGAAAGTAGAGATTTGTACTTGCCAAAGAGCGTTGTGTGGAATCAATCATGTTATTTTGGGGAATTAAAAAGAACATTGATATAAGAGAACGGGTCAATTAGACCCAAGGACAACATGAGGGTTAGGTCAGCGGGCCAGTTCGTTATCAGAGTGGTGGAAACCTCTGCGGATATTTCGGCCTTCAGTAAAAACCTCCTGAAGGATGAACACTGAAGGAATCCATAATCAGGAGAAACTGACTGCAATGTTATGTTTTCATCCCTCGCAGCAGATAATTGCATACCATATTGTTTGTTTAATGGTCTTTGAAATGGGCAGCACATATCCGCCAGGTATTAACAGTAACCTTCCTGAGCTGACCTGGGATACACAGCAAAAATGGCCCAGTAAAATCAACAAAAACTCTGTGTGTGAAGTTCTTTCTCCGGCCACTGTTTAGCATTTAGCTGAAATGCTAAAGGGCTGTGCATGCGTGTGTGTGGGACTGTGTGTGTGTGTGGCAGTGGTGCAGGGAAGTGACGCTGCCCACAGGTGCACCCTGGGAAACGTTGTTCCTCAAAGAGGGAGACGGATGGGCGACTTAGAACAATAGAGAGAAACGGCGAGGCAGAGGGTGAGAGGAGGGAGTGTTCAGGAAGGTATGTTGCTTTTATACAACAAGCCCTGCAAGGACACATGACGGATGAGCTTTGCACAACAAATGACACACAAACAATGGGCAATTATTTGCAATTCAAAAGCCTGAATGGGACTTCATTAGGATTCGGCCTTGGACATGATATGGCGTACACGGAGACGCAGGTAAACCCTCTGTTGCTGCCTCTCAAACAGAAACATCTGTGCTTTTTAAACCTAACAATTAAAGCAACATCTTTTTATTTCGGGGGATCTACTTTCTGGTATTGATTTGTAGACGAATTGAAGAAAAATAATTACTTATTCCTCTTAACTCAAAATACAGAGTTGGACTGGAAGGCTAGCTGTTTTTCAACAAATCTCTGCATCCATACAAGAGCTTTACCAACATCCACAAGAAGCTGCTGCTCAATCTGTATAAAGTATGAACAATGCGTATTCTCCATTTTAGCATCAGTAAATCTGTTATGAACGGACATCTATACGAATGTCTTCGAATGGATTTATAAAGTCTGCTTTTGTGAAACAGCCCCCCCCGGGGTGTATGAGTCGCCATGTCAACAAAACCAGCGAGGGGAATAATTAACAAAAGTGTTTATAGGAGATAATATTCTGAAATGACATGTTCAGCCTTTTAAAGTGGAGTCCCTTACATTTCTTTTTAGAAAAGGAGAAAAAAATAACCTGAGACACACTATTTTAAAAGTGTGTTCCTTTTTTTTGCAAAGGAACGATTTGATCGCCGTCTTCTGTTCCTCTTTTAGATAAAAACCCGAGTCTAACTCGTTCATGACATCGTTCATCCGTAGACATCTTGCAATGTTTGCTAATGACTTAGACGTCACAGCGGCTGTCGTCATCTCGCCTCTGGCCCCGCCTATATCAGATACACCGACGTGATTGGTGCAGCTAGCCTCTGGCCCCGCCTATATCAGATACACCGACATGATTGGTGCAGCTAGCCTCTGGCCCCGCCTATATCAGATACACCGACATGATTGGTGCAGCTAGCCTCTGGCCCCGCCTATATCAGATACACCGACATGATTGGTGCAGCTAGCCTCTGGCCCCGCCTATATCAGATACACCGACATGATTGGTGCAGCTAGCCTCTGGCCCCGCCTATATCAGATACACCGACGTGATTGGTGCAGCTCGGCTACTAGCGCATAGTTAATGAGCAGCGTTACTCGATGCCAGAGTAACTCGCTGAGCAAATTCACATTGTGTTCTCGCGAGAACTCTGGGTTTCCAGGGTAGGAAAAAAAACAACAATAACCACAATTATTTTGGTCAAGGTTGAAATCACGATTATTTAACATGGTTTCTTACTTTCTTTTGGAAATATGTTGCAGTTATTGAACCAAAAAACAGTGAAACAAATCGACAGTGAAAGCACCTTGAACTGTGACATTTCTTTTACTTTCCCTGTTGAATTGTTTTAAACTCCCCTTCAGAACGCAAGACAAAATAAGTGGTAACTTGCAAAGCGTAATGTGTAAAAAATAATCATTTTTCTCGATTTACATTGTACAGTCCTATCTCATGAACCTTCAGCTCCCCCTCTTTATCTGCCTCGGTTAGCTTTTATCACCGCAAACGTGTTGTTATGGTGTGATTTGGTTGAACGCAGGGAGCAAAGGCTGGCAAGCAAAGAGACTGAATAGAAAGCTTCAACCTTCCCACTGCTCAACAGCCATAACAAATGATTCACACACACACACACACACTCTCTAACACACACACACACACACACACTTTACACGCAGGATTTAAGGGCTCCTGCACACCGTGGCGTTTCTGTTGTGTTACTAAGATAATACATGGACTAATAAAGTAATAAAGTAAATAGAGTCCAAGTCTATGTGTTTTTTTTTATAAAATCAGAATCCAATTAAAATACAATTTAAAAAGGTGTTCCACAGAAAATTTCATTTCATTTATTCATTTTGCATGGAAACGCTTCCAACTAACCTGTTAACATGGGGACTGAAATAAAAAGAATAAAAAACGGACACGCCACGCAGGCAGTGTGCAGGATCCCTAACTGATATTTGACCTCAACTGTGGCGTGAGAACAAAATGTATTATTTTATAAATCTTTGTATTTGACAGGAAAAGCTATTTTGGGCATCCCAGATTCATAGGTGTAATGTACAGGGTGGGGGCGGGGGGCATTTTATTTGTTGCCTCTTCTTCCTCCGTCTCCGTAGGTTACTACCTTTACTCTTTTCTCTCTGTTGTTAATTATCTTTCCTCATCTCCGCCGTGTCAGAATGAGCTCACTTTCAGAGCCGTCGCCGCCACATTCAACAACCTCAGAGACAGTGTGTGTGTGTGTGTGTGTGTGTGTGTGTGGGGGTCCCAGCGATGTCAGCTCTCCTTTTGATACTTTTCTGAAACTGCGGGGCGAGTTGGGAGTCTGACTCACTCACACGGCCCGAGGAAGATTGACCTCCTTGTCGTTCTTCCACACAGAACAGCAGTCAGGGCAGAAGCTCCTCGTATACCGACCGTCTGTTTGGACCGAGACCTTTGGCGTTGTCAGGGAAATGGATGCTGCTTTTCTCCAAGTTTGAGCAGTATTTCCCTGCTGGCAACACAGTTTTGGATTAGAAAATCAGCTGATGGCCCAGGAAATCTGGTGTGTACAGTATGTTCATGGTTGTGACAGGATGATGATGATTTTAGGTGTCCCGTAAGCCACTGGGTCCCAAACTTTGTCACATCACGGACCTTTTCAGCATTTCTGCCTTTTTAATCACAGCTCAGACATGAAAGGAGAGGGAAAGATAAGCAAAAAAAAGATAAACCTCTGCAAAAATTAGAATAAAAGGAGACCCCCATTTGATTGGATTATGTCCCAGGGTCCCCCATCTGATATTTTACTACATAAAGTGTTTGAAGCCAGTGATAAAAATGCATTCATACAGTACATTCTGTCATTGTGTTGCTTAAGGATATTATATAGAAAATAAATGATTCTCATTTTTGCCCGGGACCCCCTAGAATCCTCTTCAAGGACCCCTGGGGCCCAAATTAAGGATGTTATAGCCCACACTTGTTCTTCTTTTCTTATCAAGCCATTAAATAAACTTAATTTATATTTTTTTGATCCCTTAAATTATTTCTACAAGATATACATCTGTGATAAGCTAATACTTGTTTATGTATCATTCAGGATGTTCAAAGAAAAGGTAAATTAAAAGGACAAAAAGCAATGTAATTTACTTTTTTTTAACTTGATTTGAATGAATCCACAACCGTTAATAGAAACAAGGGCTGTGCAATTAATCAAAATTGAATCATGATTATGATTTTTGGCTCCCAATGATCACAAAAACAGAATGTTTTAGCTCATTACGTTTTGTAGGTAAACCTTTTATTTTCTCTTTTGTTCTGAATGACAAAGTAAAGTTTCAATAGGAAAAGTATTAAGGTAAATTGTATGTGGGGTCTTTTCCCACTGTTTTTTAAGTTCAGTAATTGCAGCGTCTTTCCAGAAATCAACGAGCAATCTTGTTCAATTATCGGGATTTTCAATATTGACCCAAAATTACATAATCGAGCAGCCCTTAGAAACCATAACTTTTTAGCCCTGGTGGACTCACTGGTAAAGATCTAAGGAAAGCATTAGTATTTGGTTGTTTTGTAGCCTCAACAAGCAGCTAGTGGTGGCTTTTAGATGTTTTTCTCTTATGGTTATGAACTAGCCTGGAAATCCAGACCCAAATCTGAAAGATTGCGGGTCTGGCATCCAATCTCGAGGGGCGGCACCAAGCGAGCATTTGAAAATTTCACTGCACGCAATTGGATAACACTACGACCAATCACAACAACACACGGGGTGACGTATCCAGAGCCCCATACGCTTAGCTACCAGTGGAGCTAACTGGTAGATTAGACTGTCGTCATCTGTTCAGCTCGCCTCTGGCCCCGCCTACATGAGATACAGCGATGTGATTGGTGCAGCTCGGCTACTAGGGCATAGTTAATGAGCAGCGTTACTCGATGCCAAAGCAACTCGCTGAGCAAATTCAAATTGTGCTCTTGCGAGAACTTTGGATTTCCAGGGTAGTAATAAACCACAAAAAGCATAAAACAGTAATAAAATATTAAGAATGGAAGAGTCACATGAAAGCTGCCAGTTTGGTGACCGGGGTCAGACATTAATGGCAGCTTCAGGGCAAAAAGCCTTTTTAAAATTCATAAAACATCAAAGTAATTAAAAATGAATGGGCATGAATGCCCTTGACACTTGACAAAAAAAAAAAAAAAGCCTGTTTTTGTTTTTCACCTTCTCTTATTTTATTAGTTGTGTCGACACACTTGAATGCAGCGGCTGTCGCCTATGGGCCGCTGTAGGTGATTCATGGCAGCCGATGGGCGATCGATTCTTTCCTGTGCCATTTGGCTAAAAATAATAGAACCGTTTTTTTTAATCCAACATGTTTCACAGCCTGGAGGAGGAAACAACCCAGAATAATGTAGTGGATAAAACAAGAAAAAAATCGTAAAAATGACTCAAAGAAATCGCGGTGTGAATGCTGAATGTTGAATTGTGTAGGAAGAAGGTGAAGTAGTGGGAATGGGTTTAATTTGTATGAAAAGTTGAATAACACCAAGAATGTTTGAAAGATGTGGTATATAATGATGTAATATTAATTTTTTTTTTTAAGATGATGCTAAACGGGATGGCTGGCTTTAATTTGGATGACCACAGACGCACACACCCACACGCAGAAGGACAGACGATGAATATGCGTGCCCCAGATGGAGGAAACAATTCAATGCACTATTTAAAGGTTAAGGCTGGTGTAATTCTATATCTTTTTTTATCTAGTGCCAATTTCCAATTCTAAATTTGCCCTTAAAGGAAATGTGCCCTCAAGATTTCAGACAGCCCCGAGCCCGATGGTTCCTATGTAAAGTCTCACATCACATATATACACTTTTCTTTTGTGGAGGTTAGCCTCAGTAATACAGTGATTCTCATAAGTTTAGGAACACATGCTAAAGTTGACAAAAAAAAGGAGAAAAAAAAAAAAAATCATCTTTTGGAAATTGATCTTAATTCCTTCATTAGAAAAAATTTAGCAAAAATTCAACATTTTAAGGACATCAGTTTTATTTGAATGAAAAAATGTTCTTTCTTCAAAATAGAGGGGGCATAAGTATACACCCCCCTATGTTAAATTCCCATAGAGGCAGGCAGATTTTTATTATTAAAGGCCAGTTAGTTCATGAATCCAGGATACTATGCATCTTGATAAAGTTCCTTGGCCTTTGGAATTAAAATACCCCCCACCCCCACCCCCAACCATCATCACATACCCTTTAGCCTAATAGCTGGTTTGATTTGCATTGAGAGATGATTTTATGGAAATTACTTTCAGGTATGGTACTCCAGGTATGGTGGAATGACCCCTTTGTGAAAAGTAGTAAAATGCATCTAAAATAAGATGTATAAGTATCAAGAAATGAAGTTAAATCAAGCTGACAAAGACAGAGTTAGTTAAAAATGACATTATATTCAGAAGTAAGCATCCTGTTGGCTTTAGCGAAGCCACGATGCAGATTGTCTCTCCCAGACTTGAGACATTTATTCAGCACCGCCTTCAGCCCACCTTACCTCCCACCTCACCATCCATTTCTGTTTCTTTGTCTACAAAACCTGCATTCAGGTCTGTAATTCACCCAGTTTTCTTTCTCCTGCAGACGGCCTGCTGCTCTCTTAGTCGCTCACATGTGTAGGTGTGCAAAGTCGCATAGCCTACGTTTTGTCTTTTTTTTTATTTAACTATTGTTAGCGCTCGTTTGTTGCATTCCATTTATTTATTGATGGATTTTTCTTTGTCTGTAAACATAAAACACAAAATGCAGCTGATGAATGAAAGGGTGTTTGGTGAATTTGCGGACAATGTTTTGCCGAAGAGAAGCCTGCGTTTCCTCCAAAACCGTCTTTTGTGCTCAAGAGTTTTCACCTTGAAGTAACGGAGAGACTGCAGCATACATAATGGCCCCCTTCCTCACTTTGAGTGCTCCATTTGTGCATGTGATCAGACCTGTAGCATTTTCTCTGCTGGCTTAATAGTAATAAAGTGTGTGTGGGGGATAAAATGTTTAGTCCAACTACAAATATTCACATTTAGAATGATACAAATCCAAACAGCAAATGCTGATTAGCACCACTGTATAACCGAGGCTAACCTCAGGCCTGAGGCTGTGTGAAATATTTAGGGTACATTCCTTTAAGGGCAAATTACAATTGGCCCTAAATAACAATATAGAATTACAGCAGCCTTAACCTTTTAAATAGTGAATTAAATTGTTTCCTCCATCAGGGGCACGCATATTTAACGTGTGTGTGTGTGTGTGTGTGTGTGTGTGTGTGTGTGTGTGTGTGTAAACCCATTCCCACTTGTTCAACTATTGTCACTACTTCACCTTCTTCCTACACAATTCAACAGACAGCATTCACACCTCAATTTCTCCAGAAATTGCATTTTTCCAGTTAACTGCTGTTAACTTCTGTGCAACAGCTGGAAGCTGCTGGCAGGCCGTCACTTCCTCCTCTGGGTGTAGGTGTTCCCAAAATGCCCAAGATGACGTCCTCAAATGTCTTTTTTTGATCCACAACTCAAAATGTCTTCAGTTTACTGTCCCAGACGAGAGAAGAAACTAGAAAACATTCACATTTGAGAAGCTGCAATCCGAGATTATTACTTTTTCATTAAGATATGACTCAAAGCGATTAATCAATTGTAACAGTTGTTGCCGATTCATTAATTGGTTGACAACAAATCCGTTAATCGGTTGATCGTTGCACCTCTAACCGACTGATTGTTCCTAAATCTGATTTGATAAAATGATATTGGACCCCCCGAACGCAACTACAAGTAACAATCCTTCCAAGCTTCAATCCTGATGCGTTACACTCAACTCCATCAAAGCGTTAACACACCACGTCGGCCAGAAGCCTAAAGATGGCCGAAGATTTTCTGGCCTTCTTTTCTTTATTTTTATTTTTCATTTTAACTCCACTGCGAGCTCTGATTTATGTACACTCACAGTTGTCAGTATTGCACATAACACAACAAAGCTAGCATCCCTAGCTGATAATTTATGGTTTACATGCAGTGGGACAGTAAAATAATTGAATGCACCTTGACGCTCACGGCTTTTACTACCCAGCACTGTACTGGACACACACACACACACACACACACACATAGAGTTACTGTACTGGCAGACTTTAGGATAAGTGGAGGTGACAGGGCCAGCTGTGCTGTGTGAGGGCCGGGCTTGCTGCAGAGCTGGGGGCTCTCAGCTCTACTCTGTGTGTGACCGTGTCACCCTCAGTTAGGTGTCAAGCCCACCAGGCTGCTACACACACACACACACACACACACACACACACACACACACACACACACACACACACACACAGGGCAATAAAACTGAAGGTCAAGCAACAAACCCTGCTCTGCCGCTGCCGTCACTCCCCTCTCCGTCAGGAGAAATGTCACTTGTATTTTTATCTCCTCTTCTCTGCTGCATCCTTTCTCTCCTCTTTCTTCCTCCCTCTTTCCTTCTCTTTCTTGTTTTCTCTCTCTGTTTCTTTAAATTCTGCTTCTCCCTTGTTCTTTTTTTCCCCTAATTTTCCTTAAACTCACACCTCTTTTTTTGTCCACGTCTTTTTCTCTTATTAATCTTCTTCTCTTTCCTTCATGTCTTCTCTTTTCTTCAGCCTTCCATCTCGGCGCTCATTTTTATTCTGGCGATATTCTGCCTTTTTTAACCTTCTGAGGTCCAAGGGCTTTTGTAGATATCTTCTTCTTCTTCTAAGTCTCCTTTTTCAGATGCAGATCACCATGTGTTTCATATCAAAATGTTCAGAATAAACTCTGCTTTCTGTGTAGTCACACTTAAAATTGTTCCAGAGTAATGTGTAAAGAGATAATTCGGCCCTAAAGCAGAAATATTTTCAAATCATCTTGTGAAAACATACCTACACTCGATTGTTTTTGATGCTTGAAATTGAGTTTATAGAAGTCTTCACAGGAGTAATAATACATGAATGTTAAATAAATGTCTAAAATGTAACATCGCTTTTTTATTGAGGAGCGTTGTGTTCTCGCATGGATTCACCGGTGCGTCTTTTGTCCTCAGAGGGTTAATAAAATGCCATGCAGTGTCTCTGGCCCTACTTTTTTCAGTGGCAGAAATGAAGGATTCAATCAACCAACGTGAGTCCACTGCTCCCTGAAGGATCTCTTGAATTCATTTTTTATTTAATTTCTGCCAAGAGGCACTTATATTCAGACAGTTTTTTTTATTCTGGTAGATTTTCCAGTGAGTGTGTGCATGTGTCTGTAGACACAAACATTCACACAGGCAGAGTGTGTTGGAGTGGCAGCTGTAGACATTTTCGTCTCAGACTTAATTGCGGCGTAGGCAGGTTGGGTTTTCTTTTCCTCCACATTTTCTCTCTCTGAAGTTTTTTTTTTCTCCAAACGGTCCATTTTTTATGATAAACATACTTGTTCTTACCAATATCAGTACTTCTTACACACATTAGCAGATGTAATGCCACTGTGTTCAGATCATTTGAATGTCCTGATTTCTTTATTATAAATATACAGAGCCCTCGAATGGTTAGATCAGCTACTTTAAAACCCACGTACAAGCATGTGATTTCATTATAGGTGAGTAAAGCTGCACAGTACAGACAAAACAATTATCTAAATGCAATCTCTGTGCATTAAATATTCCAACTGGGAGATGCATAATCCGTGTGGAGCAAATGTTTTCAAAATAATTGCTTTCTCAACGCTTAAAGGTCCCAAGACATGCTGCATTTTGGATGCTTTTTATATAGACCGTAACGGTCCCCTAATACCAAGTCTCTTTCCTGAAATTCAGCCTTGGTGCAGAATTCCAGCCTCTAGAGCCAATCTCACAATGAGCTTTCCTTAGGATGTGCCATTTCTGAGTCTGTAGCTCTAAAGGCTTTTGAGGAGGAGAGAGTTGGGGCAAGGTGGAGGCTGGGGTGTAGCCTTGACTGCCATGCTTTGCTTATTTGCAAGCCATGACGTGTCTCTCTTTCTCATGGGCGGGCAAAGCAGAGACAGGGGAGGTAACCTTTCCCCTTATGACCTCATAAGGGGCAAGATTCCAGATCGGCTCATCTGAGCTTTCATTTTCTTAAAGGCAGAGCAGGATACCCAGGGCTCGGTTTACACCTATCACCATTTCTAGCCACTTGGGGGGACCATAGGCAGGCTGGGAGGAATGCATATTAATGTTAAAAAACCTCATAAAGTGAAATCTTATGCCATGGGACCTTTAAATAAAAAGGTTCAGATGATGTTTAGGTTTTCGAATGTGTGAAAGATTTTCTTTTTTTCTGGTGTGATTCTAATTTGTAGTCATTTGGCATGCTTTGCTCAAAAAGCTGCATGAAACCCATTTCTCTCTGGTTAATTAAGGCGACACGGCTCATGCATTTTTGGAGATTTCAGCGGCCGGGGGTTGCAGTTTTGACAATGAAACAATGGAAGCACTGTGGAGCCGAGACTCGTAGTAATGAATTTAAGGGTCAAAACCAGAAGGACAAATTCCTTTTGGAATATCATGGGAGAGAGAAATGGTAGAAAAGTGTGGAGATGGAGGGGGCATCAATAAGGGTGGAGTTAAAAGTCCAGTGAAGGGGTGACTGGCCACTTGAGTTTGTCCAATAACTGGAAGTGAAGCTCTCTCAGTGGAATCATCATACCAGTGACAGTTAATACCTACAGTGGAAATGTTTTGTCAATTTACACCCGAGGAAAGATGTGAACTACAACTCCCTAGGAAGAACTGCGGTGAGAAACATCCAATCACTGAGCTTAAAATGTTGTTGCTGTGCAGCAAACGGTTCAGCAAAGCCCTTTTAACATATGTATTGCATATACTGTATCTGTAATTCAGTTTTGCCTACTCAAAAAGAACATTTCTGATATCCGCAACTACATTGTTCCCATCCATAATTATGGAATTACAGCAGAATTATTTTGAGTTAAGAGGAGAGGATGTTGAGTGGATCACAGTTTATGTCAAAGTTAAGTCAGGAAAACCATTAACATTATTTTTCAAATGCTATGAAATTGAAAAAAACTTCCGAAATTCAATGTAGGTAACCATTTCTTTTACCTGCGAAGAATGTTACATGTTACATGCATACATTCAAGTTATTTGTGGCAATGAAAAAAAACAAAAAAACATATTACTGATATAAAAACTGTGAAAACGGGTCACATATAAAACAGAAAAGCAATAAATGCTAACATTTGAGGAACTGAAATCAAAGACTTGTTGACCTTTTTCTTAATAAATGACTTGAATGAATAATCAATTGAACTATTTGCATCAATATTTCTGACAATCGACTAATCAATATATCACCTATTTGATAGTTTGGTTACATTTTGGGTTATTTGTGCTGTTGTGTTTAATTGCTAAGAGGCTTTCTAGGCTCAGAATAGGCCTTTTGGAGGGGGTTTGGGAGGGGGAGGGGGGACTTTTCACAGCAGTAACAGGGTTTAAAGTATTCTGGCACCGTGCCAGATCTCCAGCGTGCAGCCGTGAGGAAAAATAAATAAATAAATTTGGGAACTTGCATGCGTTTTTATATTTTCGAGTCAATTGATTTCACCGACCAATCATATGAGAGGAACGCAAAAAAGTACTCGGACCTGGTGCCGGATTTCTGGGGTATGACTATTTTAGAAAAATAAATGGATGAAAAAGTCCACATGGGATTTGTTTTTGATGCGCTGGGTTTGACCAATCATCAAACAGGATTTTTTTTTTCACTTTAAGCCGTGGACGGACCGCGTACAGTCAAGGCAAAGTTGAGAAATGAGTAAATAAAACCGCAATTAACAAAATAAAAAAAAAATAAAAAAGGTAAATTAATATTTAACCCCTGTGTTTTTCTCGGGTCACTTTTGACCCATTTTTTATGGGTCAAAAGTTTATTTATATCAGAAATTTGTTTTTTTTTTTAAACAAATTGCACAAACTTAACTTGGCTGCATGTATGTTGTGTGGAACACATACAACATTTTCATTGTATTTATGTATCACAGTGCATGTATTATTAATTATTTTTTTTGCATGTTTTTGGGGGTTTCTGTGTTTTTTACTTTGCCTTGTTTTTGCATTTGCAGAGCATTTCTACCAATAGAAATGGGAAGTGTGTTGGGCCGGTGTAGTGTGTTTGCTCTGGTTGGCCACCGTATAAAACTAAAGAACCATTTTATGATGTAGATGTTTTGCTGTAGATTAGGATTTCCTTTTCATTGGAACTAATAGGTACATAAACATTTTGGCCACATGATGTGCTTCCACAGCCAGTGGCTCAGTCTAGTTTCTTTTTCTTCAATACTGCAACTCAGATATTAATGGGTCATCCATGTGGAGCCAGTGGTTTCTAAGTAATTGAAATGTAATTAGGGTTTTGACCGTGTGAATCAAATAGAATTTTTTTTTCTGATGTGTGACTTTAACTTGAAGCTGTTTCAAAGCTGCATGAAACACATTCCCTCCAGCTAATTATCATCGCGGGCTTTTGCAATTTGGACGTTTTCTCTGCCGTTATAAGTGACAATGAAAGTAGTGTGTTGCACTCTGAGGAGCTGAAGCTTGTATAAATCAGTGTAAGAGATCAGATACACAAAGAAAAACTCATGTGAGTCATATTATTATAGAGAATAATTTATGTAAAAGAGAAATGCATTATTAGAGGGGTCATAAGTGTCCATCGGTCACTGGAAATTAACACACGTAGATGTGATTATAGCACGGTCACATGTTTCAGGGAAACCTCAAACATAGTTTTTGGTAAACAGATTAATCATAACTGTAATGTTCGGGCCAGTCCCGTACACTGTAAAACTTTTCCACCAGTAAACTACTGTTTATTTACAGGACACATGCTGTTTTTAGTTATTTTACTGTAAATAGACTACGGATTAGGGCCATATGTAAAATGTGTTTGAGTTCTGAGTGACAAAAAAAGTCTGAATTCTGTCTTTAATTGCGTAATTCTACCTTTTTTTTTAAAAGTCTAAAACTATTTTTAAAAGGTTTTTCTCAAAGTTGAATTAAAAAACATTTTGTTTTTTTTAAAAGTCTGAATTCTGAGATTAAAGTCTGACTTTAATCTCAGAACTCAAAACATTTTTCCATATCAGGCTTTCTAATAGAATATAATGCCTTTTATTGAATAATCTAATCCTCTTCCGTGATAGACTTACACTTTCTTACTGTATTATTTGAATTCACAGTAACACACTGCCTGCAGTGTAGTTCCTGCCTTTTTCCTTTATTTTCCCAAGATGCATTGCCATTAACAGTAAATACCTGTAAATCTTTAACATTCGCAGATAGTGCTGTAGTATTATTTTCTCCCAGAATGCATTGCCATTTAGAGTATGCTCCTCTATAGCATTAAACCAGTAAGATACTGTGAGATTTTAGCTGGAAATCAACATCAAAAGTTTAATTCAGTTCAATTTTATTCATAGTGTCAAATCATAACAAGAGTTATCTCAAGATACTTTACAGATAGAGTAGGTCTAGACCACACTCTATAATTTACAATGACCCAAAAATTGAAGTGGCAAGGAATAACTCGGACAGACCCAGGTTCTTGGTAGGCGGTGTCTGACGGTGCCGGTTAGGGGTGTATGATGAACAGTGGCAATAATAGTCACAGTAAAGATAATGGAACTATGAGTGGAGTAGAAATAGTAGTTGTGGTAGTTCATGGCACAGCAGGGCGTAGCTGGCGTAGCAGGGCGTAGCTGGCGTAGCAGGGCGTAGCTGGCGTAGCAGGGCGCGCAGCAGGACATATGCACCGTGTTTACAGTGTAACCAGAGGGTAACATCTTGGACATAATGCAAAATAATTAAAATACTGTGCATATTTTTCCGTTTTAATTTGTTTTACATATGCTGTTGGACGGAATTCCGGGTGGTCGATTCAATTTTGTGAGACACTGCTCCATTATGATCCTTATGGAAGATTCTCAATAGGTTTTTAGTGGCATATGAATGACTTCCTAAACCAGTTTATGCAAGCATTGCATTTGTAAATTAGCCAATAAAACCGCGGCATTACATCAACACTTTATCACACGTCGGTGCAGAACAGTTTCATGTTGCCAGCGAAATATAGTTTAACCCTCATGTTGTCCTCGGGTCAGTTTTGACCCGTTTTCATTATTTTTTTATCACAAGAAAATGGGCCTTCGAAATAAGCGCTGAAAATGTCAACATTAGAAATACAAAATAACTTTGGAAAAAACATCAAAAAAAGCACCCACAACATTGAAAAAGTGACAAAAATGTCGTAAAAAGCAATAATAGTGTTTCATGGTTGACGGGAAGACAACACAAGACATAAGGAAAACAGCTATTTTAGTCATGAGTGTAACTCCACACAACAGCACAGCGCTGTTTTCCCCTGTCTATTCTTTATGCTAAGCTAAGCTAACTGGCTGCTAGTTGTAGCAGGTGGTATCAATCCATCTCATCAACGCTTGGCACGATAGTGAAGAAGCTTATTTCCATTATTATCTACACCAAGGAGGTTAGGGTTTTGGCTGTGTTTGTCCATTGTTTGTTGGTTTGTTTGTCAGGAAGATTACAGAAAAACTACTGGCCCGATTTTTATGAAACTTGGTAGAAGGGTGAAGCATGGGGCCGAAGAAGAACCCATTCAAGTTTGAAAAGTATCCGAATCACGGGGGCCGATACACAAATTATTTGTCTCTTTCGTTAACACTGCTAGATGGGGCATTTGTGCTGCATTCATCTGTTGGTGAAATAATCTGAAAAGTGAGTTTCTGATTGAAAATGAACACTGCATTAACATGGTAAAAAAGGCCAGGTCCAATGTCCTGGCGCCTCCGTGCTCTCTCAGTGCCCTTCTGGTTTAACTATTGTGTTCATTGTTAGCTAACCAGCAACACCTTATAAGACACATGGCAGAGCAGGAATTTTCCTTGTTTGGGTTTTTCAAATCTGTGACTTTTGTTCTCTAAACCAGTTTTTCTGGTATTTTTTTTTTTACATGCAGCCTGTTTTCCCGCTCTTGTCACAGTGTTTTGCAATGTGTCAGTTTTGGATGTGGTTAATGAGTCGTGAACATTTTGTGAAATAAGGTGTGTCTGCAGCCTATCAGCGGCTCTTTGGACCGTCCACCTTTGGACTGTGAGGATCAAGGATACATAAAGCTATTAACATACTGGGGGAATGTGTGTGTGTGTGTGTGTGTGTGTGTGTGTGTGTGTGTGTGTGTGTGGGCACTGTAGGCGGAGCTAACAAAGAGAACATTCCTCCATATTAGTGATAATATCATCTAATATTAATGCAAGGAGGCTCCTCTGCTGCTGCTATTGAACTCCAGAGCTGCACTTCCCCCTCTCTCTCTAGCACACACACACACACACACACACACACACACACACACACACACTCACTCTCAGAGAGTACATCAGACTAAGACAGACAAGATTTGCAAAAAGGGAAATATTTATGACCAGTTGTGACCAGCTCCCATGGGTTCAGTGCTGCCCGGGTATGGAAGTATATTAACGACAAAAGGTTAGAAAGAGCACAACACACATTCAGAGCTCAACTCAATTCTCAAGTCAACCTTTGAGAGCGCACGTTTTCCTAAGAGCACAATCAGATTTGAGTGTGCCATCCTGATTGTGCGAGCGCTCGTTACTGAATCTGCTTTCTCAGTTTTCTCCAGCGGTTTCGGCTCCTGCGGAACTTGAGATCACATTCGCAATTTTTTGATCTGCAAGCAAAAGTACACGCCCACATGGGGATGTGGGAGTCTTATTAAAAGTCCACACAAGGAAAAAAAGTCAGTATATTGGCAACCAGATGACTATAGAGGACAATATGTTTTATTTCAATAGATTTTAATTACTGTGGGCACGTGTATCTAGCACTGTAAACAGAAATTTAACCAATTTCTGGTGACCCAACTGACCCTCTCTCACTGCTGCTTTCCATATTCAAAAAATAATAATAGTAAATTGTTACTTGTAACTGATGCACGTGATGTTTAAGACTCTTTGACTGCAGTGACATCACCTTTTTGTCTTTTTGGACTACTACAAAAGAAAGTCGATATCAAGTTGCAACTTTTATGCTTTAGAAATTTGAGGAAACATTCTTAGCATACCGGTTGTCTCTACCTACATATCGTTGCTGTATATGTAAATATTTGAATTTATATTTTTTATGCTATTGGTCTCCCTTTCCATCCGTGTGTGGGTTTTTCCAAATATTTAAACAGTGACGATGCAATTTTGTTTGACTTTGTCTTTGCTAAAAAAAACGTATAAATCCGCCTTTTTTATTTCATTACATGTCATTTAGCTTTAATCCAAAGTGACTTACTTACAATTTGCTATGTATGTCAGAGGTTGTACACCTAAGGGTTAAGTGTCTAACTCAGGGATACATGGGTTGATGTATCACAGTGGGAATCAAACCTAGATCTACCACATCATTTATTTACATTATTTATATATATTTCCTGAAAAACAGTGGCTTTGGACAAACAAGGTTTTCATCTGACAGCAAGATATTTCTTTTAACTCAGTTTAAGTGACGCATAATGTAGCCCTTAAAACCTTTTTTTGGAAATGGGATCTTTATTGAGAAGCTTGTTCAAAGGGTGACACTGTCTATATCTCTCATTTGAAGAGAAATTGAAGGAATATGTAACTAATGACTTTACTCTTTTAATTGGTCGCGTCCATGTCGGTGAAGCAGACTGATGGCGAGCCGACTGATTTCGTTCTGCCTGCAGTTGTTGATCATGTGACGCACAGAGGCACAACAACACAATTTCATGTCCCAAGTTTAACACATGACAACAGCCCAACACACAGTCTCAGTTTGCAACACGTTGTCTTGTCTTTGGGATCCGTTACGACTCAGGGTTGTTTTTCCATCCTGCTGTGAGAGAGCCAGTGAGGGACAATATCTTTTGAGTTGTGGACAAAACAAGACATTCATCTTGGGCTTTGGGAACAATTTGGGACATTTTTCACAACTTTCTGATCCATTAAGCGGCAAAATAATCCGCACATTAATCGACGATGAAAATAATCGTCACCTGCAGCCCTACAAAAAACAATAATGTCTTCGATCGAACTGAAAAATAAGTATGCACTCAAATATTCATAGGCCAGTACACGATAAGGTATGATAACTTTAATAAAAATATCACGGCTTCACGCTATTGCGGTACTGCAATTACAGCTTTATAATGTATAAATATTTAAAAATGTTTGGGTAAAAATCAATTTTTTTCTTCCATTTTCTTCCATTCATTCTTCCATTCCATTGATAAAAACAGCTCGTACCTTAGGAACGGTATCACAGAACATTTTAGTGGTTTTGAAACCATGACTCACCACGGTGCACCTTGAAACCGGTAGTCGCCCCATGCCTCTACTCAAAGCTAAAAGTGCAGGTCAGTGAACGCATCACCCTGCTCCTAATTAATAACAGTAGACAATCATCCCTGTGGGTTTTTAGGGGGATTTCTGTTATTTAAAACATATATCCAGCTGTCTGTAAATTGTTTTTTTTTGTCCGGCAAACTGTAGCAGTGCAACTTCATGTGAAAATCATATGATAACAAGACCATCACACACACACACACACACACACACACACACACACACACACACACACATGGAATGCAAACACACAGCATACACATTTAAAACACAAACACACATATTGGAGTACAAAAATATGTCTTTGTCCCGTTGGCCCTGGGCCTCCTGACCTCGTTAACTCACCCAGATTTCAACCAATCCTCACATCTGTCAGATGCTGTTCAGGCTAAAAGATGTTAAATCGTGTGTGTGTGTGTGTGTGTGTGTGTGTAGGCAAATGTTTTTTTACATAAGCAAACAGACGCTCTCTACTAAAACGCTTAACAATGCAGCTGCTTTTGATTTCCTTGCTGAAGTTCTAAGTTTGTAGGTCATATTTTTGTAATTTTGAGGACCACATCTGGGATTTAAAAGATACATTTCCTTACATTGTAAAAAGCTGATTGACCCAAAATGATAAATAAAACCCCACATTTTCTCACCTTCAGTGGTACGGAGTAATACAGATGATTTAGATTTTATTAGTATTATTAGTATGTAATTTGAGGAGTTCCAACGTTGAATTTCTCGATTGCTTAGAGGACCACCAACTACATGTTTGATTCACCTCTATTGCATTAGGACGGTGGCATGAATCTGTCTTGGTCGCATGTGTCAAACTCAACGCCCGCGAGCCAAATCTGGCCCCTCGCAATTTTTGATCCGGCCTACATAACAATTCAGGTTAAAAAATAATTGTTGTAGTGTTGGGCTTTGTTGTGCACCAAACCGAAAAGACGGGGAAATGTTTTCCAAACTGTAATTACACAAACTCAACGTAATATTTCAGATTTCAGATTTTGCCAACTTTGAGACTCAGAAAGTTAGCCTAATTAAAAAAAAACAGAATCAGAATTATTGTTTTGCTTGATTTGCTAAATCCTATAATGGCAAAGGAACATGTTTTGCTTTCTTTTTTAGGGCTTTATGTGGTCCAAATGTAAAAGTATGTGAAACAATAGCAATAAAACAGTCAAAAATGTACTTTTTCAAGTAATAAAAGCATGTCAATAAACTAAACACATCTAGCCATTGATGGAATTCCCATTTTCCAGTGTGGCCTTTACTGAAATTGAGTTTGACACCCCTGGTCTTGGTTAATCCTGAGCACATAAACTGAACTATATAAATACTATTAGATGTAACCTTACGTACACGCCGGCGCCGACTTGAGCTTCAAAGTTACAGGAAGTCATCCATTTTCAATGGAAGCCGGCTTCTCTGAGCTGCAAGAAGCAGAAATAAAGAGGGGAGAGAAACATACGATGTAAACCTTCGTTCCCACCAAAAAATCAGGAGAGACATGTTTGCAGATATGCAAATAAGATTTATTGTACAGCTCAATAAAAAGTACAAAGTCTTTGGCCATTAGACTCCATCACTATACGAGTATTTCGTATATACATAGGGGTAGAGAACCATCAGCCCCCCCGATGGATCTAGACACCGGTGGGGGCGACGAAGGAGCCCAAAGACCAGATTGAAAAAGGCTCCGGACCAGTCAGCTGGAGTAGATGACTGGAGATGAAAGGGAGGGGGGGTGGAGGGTTGCACTCTTTGCCTGCAACGACAGCTGAATAGCAAAGGGAAAAACTGTTTTTTTAAAGTAGGGTTGTGACTCTGTGATTGCAATTTGTGTATGATTCTGATTGGTTAAGCAGGAAGGTGAACGCCTCCAACAGCTGATTCCATTTAGGAAGAGAGCATTAATTAAGAGTGAGGGCTTCCTGAAAGAATTTATGCTGAGCTACATTAGTTCAGAGAAAATAAAAGCAAAGCTTGCTGGGTCCCTTATCATTTATGATATGACGTTTGATATGACATATAGGGACCAGTTAACGTTACCTGCCGGTCACACTGTCTCCAGTTAACGTTACCTGCCGGTCACACTGTCTCCAGTTAACGTTACCTGCCGGTCACACTGTCTCCAGTTAATGTTACCTGCCGGTCACAATGTCTCCAGTTAACGTTACCTGCCGGTCACACTGTCTCCAGTTAACGTTACCTGCCGGTCACACTGTCTCCAGTTAACGTTACCTGCCGGTCACACTGTCTCCAGTTAACGTTACCTGCCGGTCACACTGTCTCCAGTTAATGTTACCTGCCGGTCACATCGTCTCTACACAGTCCCCTCACAGTGAAGTCCTGCACGGATCAACAGAGAGAGTCTGGCGGCTGCTCTGCTCTGCCTGTATTCTCCTGCGGTTCAGCGGCTAACAAGCGAGCTAGCTGCTAACAGGCACCGCTGTGCCCAACAAACAGTACAAATTAAGTCATAATATAGTATGTCATTTATAAAAGGTTTCTAGTGTCGATGTATTGGCTGTGCAGTGGCTGCTTGTGCTTTTTCTTCAATCGTGTGTTGAACATGATCAAACATAGAACGCCGCTATACGTCAGAACGGCCAAAGCGTCAAAAAGCTTCCCCGTACTTTTTGACAAGCGTCCTTAACGGGGCGGCAAGAGCTTCTTTTGCAGCTCAAGTCGGCGGCGTTGTGTACGTACGGTTAAAGGTGCTCTAAGAGATGTTGAATGAGCAGATAGTGAGGAAATGTTTTTTTTACAGTGTGTTCTGGGGACGTTCAAAGTATTGTAAAACAAAACAGAGGTTTTTTTACAGTGTGTTTTGGGGACAGGCAGCTAGCAGATAGTGAGGAGATGTTTTTTACAGTGTGTTCTGGGGACAGGCAACTAGCAGATAGTGAGGAGATGTTTTTTACAGTTTGTTCTGGGGACAGGCAGCTAGCAGATAGTGATGTTTTTTACAGTGTGTTCAGGGGACAGGCAACTAGCAGATAGTGAGGAGATGTTTTTTACAGTGTGTTCTGGGGACCGGCAGCTAGCAGATAGTGAGGAGATGTTTTTTACAGTGTGTTCTGGGGACAGGCAACTAGCAGATAGTGAGGAGATGTTTTTTACAGTGTGTTCTGGGGACAGGCAGCTAGCAGATAGTAAGGAGATGTTTTTTACAGTGTGTTCTGGGGACAGGCAGCTAGCAGATAGTGAGGAGATGTTTTTTACAGTGTGTTCTGGGGACAGGCAGCTAGCAGATAGTAAGGAGATGTTTTTTACAGTGTGTTCTGGGGACCGGCAGCTAGCAGATAGTGAGGAGATGTTTTTTACAGTGTGTTCTGGGGACAGGCAACTAGCAGATAGTGAGGAGATGTTTTTTACAGTGTGTTCTGGGGACAGGCAGCTAGCAGATAGTAAGGAGATGTTTTTTACAGTGTGTTCTGGGGACAGGCAGCTAGCAGATAGTGAGGAGATGTTTTTTACAGTGTGTTCAGGGGACAGGCAGCTAGCAGATGGTGAGGAGATGTTTTTTACAGTGTGTTCAGGGGACAGGCAGCTAGCAGATAGTGAGGAGATGTTTTTTACAGTGTGTTCAGGGGACAGGCAGCTACCAGATAGTGATGTGTGTTTTCATCCGCTTTCTTCATGTTGGAATTTTAAACTTTAAAACGGTGGATTTCTGAGGACTATGGTGATCTGCTCCTCAGATATCTGCGGGCTAAATCCAGACAGCGTCTCCGTGCGGACCTTAGCACCGCCCATGACAATTGTGATGGGTTTAAAGCCCAATGACCAAAATGCCAATAAACCATAGCACGTTTTTCTCTCATCATCCCAGAATGCTGTGTGGACTAACCAGACCCCCGGCTCTGCAGTGTGTGGATGGTCTGGCAAAGCGAGACCAAGGAAGGATTGTTCTTTGTTTTGTTTTTATTGCAACCTTGGTGAACTGACCCTTTAATTCGGCTATTTGCTCGTGATATGTTCTGCTCTTCCCTCCACTCCTCCCTGTTAGCTAGATGTAGGAATTGCAGCTCCACACTCGTCTGCTGTGAGATGCTTTTGATAAAAGACTCAGAGGAAAGGGAGTTTCAAAGTGTTGTGGTTTCACATCTCGGGGCGGACGGAGCCAAAGCTTTCCTGCAGAGTCCGACTGGTGTGTTCAGGGTTCAGAGTTCGTCCCTATGTTTCTGTGTTTTATACCATCGTTCCATTTATGTCGATATGCGTTAAGTGTGTGTTTGGCTTTTATCGAACTTTTTAACGCCCACATTGAACACCAAGCCTGGGTTGAGTTGCAAAAGTAGACACAACATGAAATTAAATGTTGTTATTTTATATTCCATTGAGTTTTTTATGATAGTTACATGTAAATAGATTAAACCTGTAAGTTACTAAAATGTCGACACCTGTTCACTTTTTTTATTGTTGATTTTAAAGGTCCCATGGCATGAAAATTTGACTTCATGAGTTTTTTTTTTTAACATTAATATGCGTTCCCGCCGCCTGCCTATGGCCCCCCAGTGGCTAGAAATAGTGATAGGTGTAAACCGAGCCCTGGGTATCCTGCTCTGCCTTTGAGAAAATGAAAGCTCAGATGGGCCGATCTGGAATCTGGTTACCTCCCCTTTCTCTGCTTTTCCTGCCGAAAGGATTTGGCCCACCCATGAGAGAGAGAGACATCATGGCTTTCAAACAAGCAAAGTGGCAGTTGCCCCCTCACCTCATTGTGGGACTGGCTCAAGTGGCTGTAATTCTGGACCAAGGCTGAATTTTGGGAGAGAGACTTCAGATACAGTATTAGGGGACCACTAAGGTCTATATAAAAGAGACTTTAGATACAGTATAAGGAGACCACTAAGGTCAAGAGACTTCAGATACAGTATTAGGGGACCACTAAGGTCTATATAAAAGAGACTTCAGATACAGTATTAGGGGACCACTAAGGTCTATATAAAAGAGACTTCAGATACAGTATTAGGGGACCATTAAGGTCTATATAAAAGAGACTTCAGATACAGTATTAGGGGACCACTAAGGTCTATATAAAAGACTTCAGATACAGTATTAGGGGACCACTAAGGTCTATATAAAAGAGACTTCAGATACAGTATTAGGGACCACCAAGGTCTATATAAAAGACACTTTAGATACAGTATAAGGGGACCACTAAGGTCTATATAAAAGAGACTTCAGATACAGTATTAAGGGACCACTAAGGTCTATATAAAAGACTTCAGATACAGTATTAGGGGACCACTAAGGTCTATATAAAAGAGACTTCAGATACAGTATTAGGGGACCACTAAGGTCTATATAAAAGAGACTTCAGCTACGGTATAAGGGGACCACTAAGGTCTACATAAAAGCATCCAAAGAGCGTCATGGGACCTTTAAATGTTACATATAGTCCAAAATAAAATCTAATTTCTACATCTTAGTCTCTACAAAGCATCGGCAGTGAGTTTGTGATGCAAGCGTTTTGTCTTTAGTCTCCTTTGTCTTTTTAACCGTTTGTATGCAGCTAACATCTGTAATAATGAATGCATAAATACTACAAATATGATTTTAAGGTTGTACCCAGAATGTTTATACACATACAGAAGATGTATAATTCAATTTGTACAGTGAATGCGGCCCAAGGTCTGTCATTTCTGAACAAGAAACTGCTGTTTCACATGTAATCATATCTAACTGCAGTCGAGGAGTCTGATCTGTTTAGTTGATTTCAAATGAAGTTATCCAGTGAGACCTTATTGTGCCAAAAACATTACTGCAGACACACACACACACACACACACACACACACACACACACACACACACACACACACACACACACACACACACTGTTCTGGTTTTAGCTTCTTTTATATGGGATACACAACTTTTCAGTCTATATTAGACACAAACTATACAACCTCCTGGCCAATGAAACGGTTTATTATATTCAATAACGCTCCAACTAACAGTTGTTTTCATTGTTGATTAATCTGTCGATCATTTTCTTGATTAGGCAGGCAGGCAAGGCAGCTGTATTTGTATAGCAAAGTGCTTTACACAAAAAAACGTATAAAAAAAACAATTAAAAAATAAAAACAAGCGATTAATGGATTAATTGTTTTTTCTCTAAAATGGTGAAAATAGGTTTCCCAAAGATGACGTCCACAAATGTCTTGCTTTGTCAACAATATTCAGTTTACTGTCATTATTAAAGTAGTTGGCGATTAATTTTAGGGTTGAAGCTCTAATAATGAAACTAACATACTTATAGGTTTTCCCAGTTCCTCAATAGAACAATATTTGCATTTTTTCAAGAATATATACCGATGTGTACCTGGGTTTCCATATTGCTACCAAAACAATACTTTTTTTTTTTTTTAAGATACCTTGAAACCAGGGATCTTCAACAGGGGGTCTGGGGCCCCTAGGGGGTCCTCAGAGTTACAGCATGGGGGCAGCCAAGTTGTTAATTTAATTTTTTTTTAATTTTATTTTTGAAGACCCCTTCTTTAAATGATAGAAAACTCTTAACAAAAGAAGTTAACAATCTTAAATGCTGTAAAAAACTAATGAAATAAGCTATACAATATGCTAAATTATAATTTAATTCTGCATATATATGATCACTTTGCAAGTTAGCAGGATCACAAAATAAAATAAAGTATTCAGTGCCAGCTTTTGACAGTTTTTGGACACATTTCAGTGTGTCAGTACACACATATACACAGTACAGTTCCTAAAAACTCAACTTCTTTGAGCTGCAGGGTGTTCACCTGACAGCTAGCTTATGAATTTCCTGAGGTGGAACATTTTGCTCAGTTACCATTTTGCTCAGTTACCTTTTTGCTGAGTTTGCGGGGCGGGGGGATAGAGAATCTGCTTAGAAATATAGGAAATATTGGACAGGATAGAAGATCATAATGGAATACTGCTAAATGATAGATCCTATTCATTATTAGTATCGCTTGTCTTCATATCCCACCTTCTAGCTGCACCTTCCCTTGCAATTTAAGCTATAAATGTCTGCACACGTGGTCATCTGTGAATTTTTTGTAAACTTTATCTGTGTTCAGATAAATTTGGCTTATTGCCAGACATGGAAGGCCGTTTGCTTTAATCTTCCTCAGCGATGTCGGGCAGTTTTTTGTGATTTAACACTGTAATGGCAGTGGAGACATGCGGCTCACTGGCATTTAGTCCATGTATCCTGGACAACACACACACACACACACACACACACACACACACACACACACACACACACACACACATGCATACATAAATATAGAGTTAGTCAATCAGGCAGTAAAAGGCTGCACCATGTGTTTATGGAGAGAGGGGGAGGAGACGTATGGAGCTTTCGCAGCGGGGCAGTTTCTCTGTCGTGGACGCTCGCTGCTCTATCACATCCATTGTGTATTAATAAAGAAAGAAGACGTCCTTCTTCCTTCTCCAAAGCTAATATAATGCAACTGTGTGTCTTTCAAAGTGAGTCATCCATGCCAACTCCCAAATAATGACAAAGTCTGTGTGATAGGAGCTAATGAATGACTGTATGTATCACAATAAGAGATTCCAGCATCCACAAGCATACAGTGTTGGTATTTTAGCAGCACGACTCCCCAAGAAGTCCACATTCAGGTGCCGCTGTTCTGTGCTAATTCAACGGCAGTTCCACATACAGAGAGTAACGTGACCTTTGTGTAGAGTGAGTACTGAAAACAGTGCTCTTAACTCGGGTTCACATCCCATCTCATAATGAAACGCATCAGCATTTCAATGATTCAAATCATAACCATGATTTATATCCTTAAGTAACATATTCATTGTCCAATCCTCTTTATACTGTAACAGAGATTCAAAGTAATTGTGTGTGTGTGTGTGTGTGTGTGTGTGTGTGTGTGTGTGTGTGTGGCCTTTGTGTGAGCCATCTAAGCAGGTTTATTGTCGGAGCGTCTCGTCTCTCGAGGCAGCGATGGTACAGCTGTAACAATGGACAGGGGGGAAAAATATTATATTGGAGAGAGAGAGAGAGAGAGAGAGAGAGAGAGAGAGAGAGAGAGAGCAAATAAAGAGGAAATACAACATGTGCTGTGTTTCAATGAGGGAATAAAATAATACGAGACTGAATGAAAAATGAGTAATGAAAAATAAATATTCACCAAATGGGGGCAGGGAAAGGAGTAGTTTAGGTAAAAAAGAAAGTGGAGAGGGCAGAGATAAGGAGTGAAAAAGTAATTATGGGAAACTAATTAATTAAAGGAAATAAATAGAATAAAAAGGGTGTTATTGAGAAGGGGAGGGGGTGAAGAAATAGTATAAAGAGAGTGTGTGTAATGTGTCTCCGCATGTCCACGCTCTTCTTCTTCTTCTCTCACACATACTCTCTCTCTCTCTCTCTCTCTCTCTCTCTCTATATATATATATATATATATATTATATATATATATATATATATATATATATATATATATATATATATATATATTATATATATGTAAATAATGATCACATAAGCGAGTATATGTATGTGTGCGGAGCCGTCTTGCTTTCTTTTGTCTCATCCAACATTTAAATCTCATAAGGAATTTTACCCACGTGCCCCGGCGGGTCAAGGGGGCGAGGAGAGCCGGGGACGGCTAAAGAGGTTTAGTCCCGCCATCAACCTTCCAAACTCTCAGCAGGACATTTGTTACCCAAAACAACGTGACATTTTTCAAAAAAACATCCATAATGAAGAAATGTCAGCGTCTTGTCCTTAATAATCAGTAGAGGAGAGAGAGGGAAAAGTGTAGAAAACATAAACACAAAGCTTCACTATAGGACAATAGGAGACGTAATGCTGTAGTTTTTTTTTGTCCTGCAGGCGTAGTGGTGCTCACACCGAACAATAAGGGGCCGGGGGTCACACATTAGGATTCAGGTTGTGAAGGATGTGGATTCCCTGCTGTGTCACCAAAAACAAACCGCAGGGTGGATTTTGTGCGATCACATCTTTTCCTCTTCATACTTTGTCCACATAAAGCTGTTTACACTCCTTTAAAATAGGGATTTGTGAAAATGGTCTTGACTATGGATGAATCTGAAAAGGCCAGTCAGGTGATTTTAGTGTAAAAAGAAGTCGAAATAAATCTTTTGGGAAACATAAGATATTTTTCCAGGTTTGACCTGCTGAGATCAGCTGTAATAACCAAGCTGTCTCTCTAAAAAAACAACAAATCCTTTCAACCCCACTCCTAATTAGATTACTCAATACTGTTGTTCTCTGTCTCAGTCTCGCCGAGGAGGATCTGGCCAGTCCACACAGCACCCGGGATGGGAGACAAACGCGCTCTGGTTTATTGGTATTTCTTCAAACCAATCACAAACGTGGTTAAGGGTGGTGCTAAGCTCCGCGCGGAGCAGCTGTAAAATAGCCTCGGCAAGGAACTTGTTCCGGTGGAACATGTGCAAGAAAAAGAACTCAGATTAGACACAGAGTCTAGTCTAGCTGTCTGGATTTACCCTGCAGAGATCTGAGTTATCCATAGTTCTCATTAATCCACCGTAGTTCAAAATTCCAACACAAAGAAAGCGGAAGGTAACGGACATCTGCACAAAGACATGCATCCGGCGGGATTTCCCACGGCACCGGAGCAATCCCAGAAGTGGAACATTGAGGATGTAGACTAAAATTTACATATTTACAAGCAACATTTGAAGAAGAGAACAGCTTCAGGCAACAGGAGCCTTTTTGTTCTGTAGAGACTCAGAAGTAAATAATACAATCTCAGTAATGACCTACACCATTCATCCTCTAATGACCATGGATGGATATGGATGGATGAATGGATATTCTTGTGTGTGGTGCTGTGAGGGCGGTATTTAGAGACATTATAAGCAGGTTTTATTGCACTTTCGCATATCTCTGACTGCAAAATTGCTGCAAAGGAAATAAAAATTGTGAGAAAAATGCCGCCATTATGGTCAGAGTCCCTCCATTCTAGGAGTTTTGTGTTGGATCGCAACAAACATCTGGTGCTGCAAGCTCGGCCAAAAGTCATGTTGTGTCTTCAGGAACCATGACAACAAAGAGGCCTTGGTGTAATTCTGTCTGGAGCCTTTGTTTCATCCTCACTTTTTTTCATCTCCCCTCAGTGGAAATTATTTTAAAAAAGCAGAAATGCCACATAAGATTCATTAAAAATTTTTGAGTGCACCAGAATAAGATGCATCCAGTGGAGATTAAACATCATCACATCTGTTCCGGACGGCTGATGCCCCACATCTGTCCGCTCAGCTCTGCTCTGCCGTAAAAAAAACACATTTATTCTGCGCTTAGCGGAGAACCTCGAACCTCGCCTATGGCTTTAATCACTGGCATTAAAAGCTTAAAAAATATAACCACACCATCCCACCCCTCTGCTACTGTGTTTGGACTGGAGGGTGGAAGAGGGGGAGGTGTGCCCCCAACAGTGTCTTTGGTGGCCGAGGTCCTGCCTGCACAAATTGGATTTTCTGCTGTCCAGTAGCTCAGCTGTTCGCTAAGCATGTGTGTGTGTGTGTGTGTGTGTGTGTGTGTGTGTGTGTGTGTGTGTGTGTGTGTGTGTGTGTGTGTGTGTGTGTGTGTGTGAGAGAAGTGAGTCATTGTTACAGTTACAGCTCAGTGTCCGCTGAGTCCTTCAGACTGATCACCTTAACTTGTCGAGATCTGACAGTTTAAGCTCTTAAATGTTGTTGTCGGATTATTTTGGCTTCTGCTCCTGGACAGCATCTGCCTTAAAGGACACACGATTATGGCCAAAATGATAATCACGCTTATTTTTTATCAATATTGAGATCACGATTAATTATCCCGATTATTAATTGATTTTAACCATAACAAATTTTATTGTCACGTACATCCATATTGTACATCCATGTTGTGCTAGAGATTTTCTACTAATCCAGGACTAAAAATCATATCTCTGTATTTTTCAGTTGAATGGTGATACACGACATATACCTCCTATATTTTTTTAACAAAGTGGGCTAAATGTTTAAGGTCCAAGCCATTTTTCACAAACTCTTTTATTAAAACAGATTGGGATTACAATTAAATGCAAAAAACAGGGTTTCCTATCCAGATTGAAAATATACAGCTGAAATACAAAAAGAGAAAGCTGAGAAAGCTCCTTCTCTTGATTTCAACAACAGTAACAGACTGATTAAAAGAGATGGGGGGTGCTACTCACAGAGTGACGGCTGACTCATTATGAATGGGTCCAGCACAGGGTCTAATGGCGGGTCAGCGGAAATACACACGCTGTGTGTATGAAATGTCTGTATCGGCACTGCGCTGCATTTTTATGAGCTATGATATTCTGGCCATGGGTCACATCTCTGGTCCAGGTCCAGGTCCAGGCCCAGGTCCAGCAGGCTCCGTCTCACACACTATTACTCTACCAACTGAAGTTAGTTGAATTCAATAACTTCTTCTGTGTTTTTGGCCGTGGCGGATAGCAGTTACCCGTGGAAACACTGGTACAGATACAGGTTTGCCCCTCATATTTAACAATATACAGCTGTGTTAATAACAATTAAAACTGTGGAGAAATGTCTCTGCTGAGTCTCTCCGTGGTGCTGGGAGCCGTGTGTGAGTGAATGGGGGCGGGGCTTACTCTGTCCTCTGTGACTGCCTACATCTAGAAACTAAGCTCTAAACTCTGATTGGCACATGATCAGACAGTGGTTTACGGAGCGGTAGATTGGCTTTCCAAAAAAAACAACAACAAAAAACGTAACGTTCTATGAATGGTGATGAACGGAATGACGCGCCCATTTGATCGTGGTAAGCCAAAATCGTGATCGTGATTAAAATTGGATTAATTGTGCAGCCCTACTTCCCGGCGTTTTGTTTGGCCCACTACCTAAATTTTTTAGTTTTCTATTTTTTTATACTGTGAATTTGTTTCAGTATGCTAAAAAAGTAGTTGCATTAACAGTAGAGCTCATTCATATTGTTAATCATTTTCAAAACAATCTGGACATTCTTAGTATTTATTTGTACATTAAAAAAAGATCTAATTCTTCTTGAAAAAACATAAAGATAAGTGTAATTACCGTCTGTTAGTGTGTGTGTGTGTGTGTGTGTGTGTTGACTCATCTGTAGCCTGTTCCGTAGCATATTTTTACATTTTACTTACTACAAGTGGAAGCATGTTAGGAGCTGTTTTCACCAAGGGGGTAAGCTTCTCGTCTCTAAGCGTAGCCCCTATGGCGCCATTTTGATGCTACCAAGCCATCACCTGCCGTTAGCATCCCATTGACCGCCATTCATTTTGGCACCACTTTGACTAGTAATTTGAATAGATGCGCAGAAACATCAGCCATCACCAGAAAAGTGCTTCTAATGTCCTTCACTGGTCTCCATCCAGAACAATTGGGATCTGTTGGTCCATTTCCTTAACTGTCTATGGCTTTCACCACAGCAGGCTTTTTGTTGACTACACATTGAGTTGAAAGATTTCCTTTGCTGGCAAGAAACAATGTTTTGATGCATGGAAATTAATGTGAAATTAGTTATAAACCCTTTTTTTTTCCAGAAAAAATCCATCCTGGAATTTATTATGCAATGAGAATGAATTTCCTTGTTTAGTTCTGGGTTATTGATTCATTTCGGGGGATGTTATCTCAAGTTTAGATTGTGGTAAACACACAACTTTGTTGCATCATTCCTGGAAGGGTTTGTTCAGTGTGACATATATCAACTTTATTTCAGACCCAGGGGGATCCATATCACAATAAAAGCACACAAAAACACACACCCACACACACAAAAAAGTATATATATACAGATATACAAAGCCTTCCACAATGTACTTATATACTATACTATACTATATACTAATATACAGACATGTTCGCCAATGGTTCCACAGTCTGGAACAAAATCTGACAGGGTTAGCAAAAACAGGGATTAAGTCATTTTCTGACTCAGATACCCTACACATACAGTAAATCTACACATCAGGTTATGTAAAACAACATGCAAAGTGAGGATTTCAAGCCTCATTTGCCTTATGTGACCAGAACATTGCTGATTTGAATCTCTGGGGGGAAAAAAAAATCTGAGCTTGGAGAGACAAAAAAAAATTAAAAATCTTCCCTCAATTAGTGTTCAGGTGGCAAAGCTAGTCGGACCTGCTTGGTAGCCACCGGCTCCCGAAACCGCGCGATCTCCCAATGTAGAACTTTATGATGCTAAATACATTTTCCCACACTGTTCCCAGGCTCATGAGCTATTCATACATATAGCTAAAAAATGTAATGGACTTTCATTTGTATGTATTCCATGTATTTATATCGCCATATGCACCACAGTGACTTATGAATGTGGAACATGTGTACATTCAAAGGTTGTTTTAGTCATGCGAGGAAAAAAAACTCAGTTAGTCTAGCTGGCTGTCTGGATTTACCCTGCAGAGATCTGAAGATCCATAGTCCTCAGAAACCCACCAGAGGTTAGAACGCCAACACAAAGAAGGTAAAGGACATCGGCAAAAATACATGTATCCGCTGAAACGTTGAGGATGTAGACTAAAATTGACACAATATTAACAAGCAACATCTGAAGAAGAGAACAGCTGTAGGCAGCAGGAACCTTTTTGTTCTGTAGCGACTCAGAGGTAAATTATAAAATCTCAGTAATGACCTACACCACTTATCCTCTAATGTAATGTCATTTGTATGTATTCCATGTAATTATATTGCCATTTGCACCACAGTGACTGCTCCTGTAGGAGGACGCTTCAGTCCGCTTCAGTCCGCGTAGGAAGAAGGTTGGGGTGGAGGGTTGGGTCCTAAAATACTGCGCTTTCAAGAGTTTGATTCCAGGAAATGTGTGTTCATGTTCCAGGAGTATTGCTTAAGTTTTAATCCAAACCACAACTTTTTCCAAATCTTCAAAAAAAGCCATTTGGTGCCTAATCTTAACTGTCGTCACCGCATGGCGATCACCTTTTGTCGGCTAAACTCAACTGCAACGGCCTCTGAAATGCTCTGCACCTCAAGGTGACGCGGAACCCAGTTAACAGTAATCTTTACTTATCTAATTTTAACTGTAAAGACTGCTAAATGTTACTGTCATGTGACCTATCGTCATGTGACTAGACGGCAGTCGCTGTAATTTCGTAGGATAACATACAAATTGTTGTGCATACGTTTTCGTACGTAACCATAGGAACCCGTTCATGAGATTGCTTTGGTTTTGTGAAAAGGAAAGATGATTATCATCAGATGCATGAATATCCTGCCCAGTAGTTGTTGAGATTTCTTGGTCTGGACTGAAGTGTTGATGACAAAATTATGACAATAACACGACTTGTTAATGCAAACTTAGTCTCGCATTGCCAGACCTTCCTCCACAGCGCCGCGGAGGAGGGTCTGGCTTGGTCACACAGCATTTCGGGATGGGAGAAAAAGGTGCTCTGGTTTATTGGCATGTCTTTAAACCAATCACAATCGTCTTGGTCAGCACTGAGTACCGAGAGTGGAACATTGTGGAATGCAACCTCAACACTTCCTGTAGATGCTTCACAATAAAAGCCTCACTTCTCTCTCAGCCACCACTTTTACCTTTTAATGTGAGTCAAAAAGCTCTGGCAGCCGCTCATACCGCTCAGAAACTGAATAATTTCAGACCACTATGACAAACTCTACACTGCAATGTTGTTTTAACATTGATGGTCAGGTTAGCTTAAAATAACCCATCCCGATGAAGCCTGGATTATTCCCGTACAGCTGCGGGCACCACGGATGCCTCGTAATTCTTGTTATTCTGCTTTCGGGAGTCCGCTTGGAAGATGCGTTCCACTACACATTTGTGTAGCTGCCCAGTGATTCAGTTCCACTCCAAAATTTGATTTGATCTTTTTTGGCCCATGCTACACCCTTTCATCAAGTGTTGTGAAAATCAAGCCGGTATACTTTCCGTAATCCGGCAGAGAAAAAAAACCTAACACGGATGTCTGCACAGAGCCTACCCATGCAACCTCTGATGACCATATTAACGCCACATGGACCCCTCGCACACTTGTGTATGCAGAAAATATAATCCAGTCCTAAGAAAGAGCTCCTGATTGGCTACATAATGATGGTGAAGTTGTGAATGCTGCAGCACACATCGTCGACTTCAGCTCAACTAACAAGATTAGATACAAGGCTCGTTTGCTTCCCATCTGAGTCCGGATGTTTCTCATTTGATCGTAGAATGCCTCATTTGTGCAATGGATTAAATACTATATACATTTTTTTGTTGCACAGTGGAGCCATTCAGCTTTACTTTGTCAAATCCCCACATCCCTTCTCAAAGAAGTAAGTAATTACCAGTGGAAGATTGGGCTCAGAGGCTCTGTGTTAGGAGATAATGAAGCGGACAAAGGCTTCGGCATCACAGTTCTTTGATGCTAACGAGGAGATTCTGCATGTGATTGTTAATTTGTGTGCCAGCGCGACTTAAATTTCCTACAGTGTTGCTCGCGATGCCGAAATGTTGCCACGCGCCAGACCAAGCAGTCTTTACACAAAGGTCTCAGCTTTGGCCATGAACACAGGATCAACAGCCTGCAGGGGCCACCAAAACAATCTTCCACTCTGAGGATCCGCTTGGACAGTCTATGTAAAAAAAAGAAGAAAAAGAAAACGTGTGAAACTTGTGCTCATTACACATGCTTTCTAACAGACATTAGAGGTGCAGCTATGGCATCATAAGACTTTCAAACAAAGCGTTGTTAAAGTCCGTTCATCCACACAAAACACATTTTCTCACTTACCTCAAATGGAATCATAGTAGATTTGGTTTTAATTGGCCAGGGTTTGATACATATCAGATTTCTAATGCTATGTACAATGGCTTTTCATTTTCTGTGATATCTACTTCAAACAGCTGCTGATAAAAGCCCGAAAAGGGGCTTCACCGATCCAAAATGTTGGACCTCATTTGAAACAAACCCGGGGAAAACCTATCCAAACCATGACTTCTGGAAACACAAGACACCTGATTTGAAAGGAACCAGAGGACATGCAGATCCTGTCTGAACATACCAATGTGATCCAAATCCAAAAACAACATTGTAGACAGATATCTCAAAACCGGGTAAAATCAAAACCGTTTGCACGACTTGAGCGAATATGTTGTTTTTGTTACAATTTGGGTGAGCCTAGCCTTTATCTTCGACTTCAGGAAATTATCCTGAGTGCTTGAAAGAATGAAGATGTTATCTCCTCTTTCCCTGTTCACTAAATCAGTTATTTCCCCCCAATACTAAGCATTAATAATTAGAGCAAATTACACATAATTGTTTTCCGTTGTTCAGTTTTATCAAGTCCATTGGGGCTTGTCCTCCCTGGCCTGCTTTTCCCCTGCTCTTCAAGCACATGTGATTGAAATAACTGTAACCAGGAAGGCTGCTCTCTTTCTGTGGAGACTTCCCTTTTTGGAAGCTGAGCAGATGGATTTAGCTTAAACTTGCAGCTGTGCCAAGAATGCTTTTTTGGCATCCATTAGGAGGGGCGACAATGTCAGCCAGAAACACACAAAAAAAAATCCATAGAAGAATTCAAGGGCGGAGGGACGGCCTCTTCAATCTGAAAGGTTTCTGTTTCCAGTGAATTGCAAATTGCTGCCCTTTAGAAATGATAAAGTCTTGTCTGCTTGTTTGGAGCCCTTGGTGCATTGAAGCGAGATGGTCGTTAAAAGGCAAGGTCTCTGTGTCAGTAGCAGTTTTAACCCTTTTGTCTTTCTTTTACATCTTTTCTTCCTTGTAGCTGCAAGTCAATATTTGAGATTCTTTTAATTCCTGCTGTGATTATTTCTTCCTCTGACTGAAAAGAATTTAAGAAAAGGTACATGAACAAGAAAAATGTTACCCAGGTCTGCAGCCATTACAAAACTTCCTGCATTTCATTTCATTTCTTGTCTTATTGTTGGCTCTCTATGGCATTCGTCTTTTACGTTATTTTTCACTCTTTATTGCAACCTTGTAGCAAAATGAAAGCCGTATCCGGTAGTGTGGACAGGAACATGTATTGGCCAAAGAATTAAGAGATTTTCTTCTCTTTAATGGGAAAGACAAAAGGGATGTACATTTGCAAAGTTGGATCAAAGGTCCCGGTGTACTTCAAAAACTAATAGAATGACTTTCTTTAAGAAAGCAGATTGAAACATCTGGTAGAGTGCAGAGTAGTTTTTTGGCGTGTTGACACACTTCATGTGTCAGTGAGACTTGTGTAGAAGTCCTACAGGAGGCCAAGGTAAACAGAGACCAGCCAATGCCATTTAATTATTTAGTGCTTTGTTGCTTTATCACAAAGTACTTCACACAGCAAGGGCAAGAACACACATTAAGCAGTGTGTGCAAGCTCGGGCATGGTGTGCATGTGGGCAGGAGTACAGGTCTATCTGTTAAGCAGCTGAACAACAGCGTAAGGTTACGTTCAAACACACACTGGCTCTTCTCACTCATTTTTAAGTTTTAGTGTGTAACTTTTTTTTATTAATGAACGACAATACATTCAATCCATTGCCAAATGAGTTGATACAAATCTAATACAGACTTTCCGCTCCACACAACTCTCTCTGTATTTCTCAGTATTGGCTATGTTCAGAAGATTGTGTTGTCCGGCGAATTTCGTGTGCAGAAAGGGCGGGGGTTAGGAGGGGCAGTGCGTGATCACGGAAGGCTTGTATCATGTGGACGCGCCGACAGTGTTGTTGTCATTACTTAGACTTTTAATGGGGGCAATAGAAACTACGCACCATAGCTTCAAATGGGGCTAGTGCGTTTAGGCTGCGGCGGGGGTGTCCGGAAATAACTGCATTATATGATAAAGTCAACTCGTGTTTGACACCCTGCCGTGCGGCTCTGGCACTGCCAAACCCAACTTCGCAGCGCTCTATATGCTGTAAATATGTTTTTGTCATTTCTTTTACAATCAATCCACAAAAGAACAAAACTTTAAATTTTCAGCATGTAGATGCCAGCTCGGAAGTTCTTGTTGTTTGTTCCCCGAAGAGAACGGAGTTTAAGAACGGCAACACACAGAGAGTGGTGCCGTTTGATTATCCTGGAAATGAACTGCCGTTAATCCAGATTACCAGTCATGTAACCAGTGATCAGATTTATCAGTCCGTTTTTAAGGCGGTGTGAGAGTTGTCCTCTGCCGTCAGTCTCCGGGTGAGCTGTTCAAAATCTGCACGGCTTTCTACGTCACTAGCCGTAGCATGCTAGAGCTAGCATGCTAGCACGCTCTCAATGGCAAAACACTGTTCCAACACACACTAGTTGACCCTAATCTCCAAAAGAACTCCTTCCAAGTCCCTGTGTGCAGGGATTCCATACGTAGCCCTCGTCTAGAAGAAGTCTCCCAGCTAATCCTGCCTTGGACTGACCAAAGTTAGAGAAAACTAGCTAACTGATGTGATCTTACCGTGCTACTGAGCATCATGTGACTCCCAACAAAGATAATATAGAAGTGAGATGTCTCACTCTGGAGCTAAAACAATGTCCAGTACAACACAAATATGGTGTTTTTTGAAATTGAAACCATGTAAACCTATTCTGGTACAACCTGAAAATACAATTATGAACCTGAAAATGAGCATAATATGGGCGCTTTAAAGCTGCAACGATTAGTTGACTCAGAAAAATAATTACCAACTAATTTGGTAAACAATTATTCCTTAAAGTAATTTGTCTTGGCAAAATGGCATAAAATGCTGTTTTTAAGCCCTCAAATATGGTTTCCTGCTCTTTCGATTTTATACCATATAAAACTGAATAGCTTAGGACTGAAGAAAAAAGACATTTTAGGACATCATCTTGGACTAGGATGCACATATTTTTTTTTTAACATTTTATTAACCAGATGATTAATTAAGAAAATAATCAGCAGATTAATTCCTGTGTCAAAAGGTAATACTTTGAAATATTTCCAGGTGTCGTCACCAGGAACGGAGCACATAGGGCGAAAGGAAACACAGAGACCGTCCTCATCCTGCTCTCCACCACATAATGAAATAATTAGATAATTATATGAGTAATTGGACTGATTCTTATTTCTCTTTCCTCCCACTGTGACATCTGCTTGGCTGCAGAGATGAGCAGAGCAAACAGAAAAAAAGAAAGTGCAGATTTAGAGCAGCACCACACCGAGCCAAAGCCTGCCCCAGTGCATTATGGGGAAACAGGGACCCCAAATTTGCCTTGACCAATCGTTTTTTTTAAAAGTGTGTGTGTGTGTGTTTGTGTAGAGTGATTCGTTGCACACATGCAGTCATCCAGTGTGCTGCTGTTTGATGTTAGGGGGGATTCGTCAACCAATCAGAGAGCTTGGCCTAGTTTTTTCCCTTCTCCTTCCCTTCCCTTCCCCGAGCCATGACCATGATCAAATGTTGAAATTGTGACGCCATGGCAACATAATGTCAAACCTCCAAATCCACAGTTTAGTATGCGATGTGATGGTGGTACTGTTTTACTGATTCACCTTCCTGCAAGGCACCGCCCAGTTTTAATTGCTTTTATGGGGTCTCTGCCTCAATAACAAGTCGTGCATGTGTGTTTGTACATGTGTGTGCAATGGTCGTGTGTTAGTCACAGAAATAGCTGCCAGCGCACATCAGCCTCCTTTGAGCTCATCACCAGATACTTCAGAGAGTGAAAGAGAGAGAGATGAGAGAGAGAGATGGGAGATTAGGGATTTGGGTTGCCGAGAAGCCGTCAGATTGAATCGACACACTGCGTTTAGGCTGTGTGTTTCAATGTTATGTGTGTGCGTGTTTTCTGTAGTTTGCTTGAGTGTCTGTGTTTTACCACGCCTTTGGCCAATCATGCACATATTTGCTTTACTCATTCTCTCCCTCATTCTCCCGGCCACACACCCACACGTAGACACAAATGCATACATACATAAACATACATACATACATACATTCATACACATTGCTCACAATGTGCCAAAGGTGGTTGTGACTCTTGGTAAACAAGCTTTTATAATTGTGCTTGTTCTCACACAGACAAAAAACTAAATAAAAATGGTTCAACAGATGAACTGCAGTTTGTCACCTGCAGATTAAAAAAAGCATTTGGTTGATCTCTCCCGTGCTGAGATGTTTGAGAATCACTACTCTGTCTTTCTGCTCGGTGAGTTTCGGCACTCAAACATTTCACTTAACAAGAATTTAGAGTCGGTTGACAAAACGCATCCCAAAATAGAGCATTGCTTTCATACAATATAGGCTACTATTTATTGTATGGTCTAAAATAAAGTCAATCAAGCTCGACTGAGCTTCGTTATCGATTCTGCTGCCTCAATTCTTTCAGGCAGTAGATGCTAATTCAATTAAAAGCGACAACACTTTAGGACTTTTTCATTGACAGAAACCTTTATTGCATGACACAAACCATGGATCACTTCGAGAGTGCAGACCTTCTAAATAATAGTTAACTGCATATATTTTATTGTAAATTGTCACGGCAGGGATATAAAGCTATCATGCCGGTTGTGTCTACTCTGCAGCCTTGAAATCAGACCCTTTAATCTCCACTGAGGCACCAAGGTCAAACTCAATTTAATTTCTTTCCAGCAGTCAGTCAAATATCATCCAGTCAGTCAAACCAGAAAGCCGATCCTCAGGGCGACATCTGAGAACATTGTCACGAACCTCGCACGAAAACAAAGAGCCTCCCAAAGAATAAAGAAGAGCTTTCAGGACCGGATTCCCCAAATGAATGTCACCCTCAAAGCAGAAGATAGCAATCTTCTTCATGCTCCTTTTGGTGGTGTGTCAAGACGGCCGTCCTTATAATAAAGACCACGCAAAATAACATGCTCAGACATAAAAAAGATCAACTATGAGATATACGGATCATTTAACAACCCACTTTGAGTTGAATCAAAATCACAGTAAATATGGAACGTGTGTGGGGAAAAAAGTTAATTTCTGTTTCTAGTGTTTCTGGTTGCTGACTCGTGTCATGTGATGTCCTCGTGTCATTCCAAATCCTGGACCCCCGCCATGTACCTCACTGTCACCAGAATGGATTAGACGTTGCTGCGTGGAGGTTATAATCAGGGTCAAAGAGCAAAGAATTACACATAAAAATTTTATTCTTACCTCTCTTTTTTTTTTTTTTTTTTGTCCTCGGGTTAAATTGACCCGTTTTCCAATATCAATGTTCTTTTTAACTACCCAATTGTAATTACCCAAAATAACATGATTGATTTCACTCAACACTCTTCGGCAAGTACAAATCTCTACTTTCATTCATTTTGGGGCGTCTTATTCAATTTTATAGCATTTGAAACCAAATTGAAGTGTTTTTGAAATAGTATTGAGAGTAAAAGTTGACATATTCCAGTCTGTGATTATCATCAACATCCATTCCTTTCATTTTAGTCTCAATAATTCCTAATTTCTGCTTTTCTAACTCAAACATTAGGTATAATTTCCTATAAATGAGGTTTATTGACCATAAATTCCAAAAATAACTGTAAAACTAAAGTTAATAAGTTTGTGTTACGTAGTGTTGAAAATGTCAAAAAAGTAACAAACACAAAAGTGTTGAAAAAAATGGGACAAAAATGTAAGAAAAAGTTAAAAGCATTGATTAAAAAAGCCTCAACAAAAGTGTTGATTCTCAATTTTGACGGGAAGACAACACGAGGGTTAAAAGTCCGGTGTGTAATGTTTTTATTCGTTCATTATCAAATTTCATGAATATTTACCGCCACCATCAATTCCAGGTATTCATTTTAGCTTGAAATTTTACATTTGCATTCGCATGAACTGGGGTAGACGCTCCATATTCACGCGCCATCTTGAAATACGTTAGGGACATAGAGGACACACTGCTCTGCCTTTTCGCGTTTTCACATAATAAACTCAAAGGTGCCGCTAATGCTGCTAATGGGTATCATCGCTTCCCGTCGCTGCCCCGGCAAGATTGAACAAGGAAACATGGAGGACCACACGTATTCAAAATCCAAATTTCAGAGGAGTCACCTTCTTCGCCCCGAAAAAGAAAAAGAGCAAAAGACCATCTTTTTGAAGCATGAAGGCCACCATAGCTGTAATAAAGTACGTTGAACTGCGTGGCGCCAGAGAGTAGATTGCGATATATGATCTCAACGCTAGATGGAAGACATTTCCACACTTTGGATCTTTGTAGTAGCCTCTGTAGAAATGGCTACAGCTAATTGGAGTGCTAATAGTAAAGAGGTCTGCTGCACCATTGGTCTTTAGGGCCTCATCCGTCATGGATAAAACAATCATCACTGCAACTTTATAGTTCACAATCTGGTAAGATACATGCAACATAGAGCTGCTGCCTGGAACACTTTCATGAGGCAAAACCCTTGTGTTGTCTTCCCATCAAAACTGAAAATCAACACTTTTGTTGAGGCTTATTATGTCAATGTTTATAACTTTTTCTTACTTTTTTGTCCCATTTTTCAACAGTTTTGATACGTTTGTCACTTTTTAACTTTAGTTTTACAGCTATTTTTGGAATTTATGGTCAATAAACTTCATTTATAGGAAATGAAACCTAATGTTTGAGTTGCAAAAGCCGAAATTAGGACTTATTTAGACTAAAATTAAAAGAATGTATATTGATGAATAATCACATTGGAATATGTAAACTTACTACATACTACACATTACTAAATACTATAGTGTTTTTTTTTCAAATGCCATAAAATTGAATAAGTCACCCCAAAATGAATGAAAGTAGAGATTTGTACTTGCCAAAGAGCGTTGTGTGGAATCAATCACGTTATTTTGGGGAATTACAATTGGGTAGTTAAAAAGAACATTGATGTAGGAAAACGGGTCAATTTGACCGGAGGACAACATGAGGGTTAACCTATTTTAGGTTGAAGCCATGGAGAACAAAAGTGCTCCATTGGAACGTACCTATAGAGCAGATTTCTCATATAAACTCTGGAAAATGTCCGGACCTGATTAGACGGACGCCATTTCACACATGTGGCACATAACAGGAGATCTGTGTAAAATGTATCCTCACTTAGAAATACTCTGTTTGGTTTAAGCGAGGGATGGTGCCTGGTTAGAGGATTACACTGCGGATAGGTAGCTAGTTCTTAATTGGGTTATAAACAACTAAGTCTTTTGCCGTTCCTTTGCATTTGTCCGACGATTTTTCCGTTGGCCCTTATCGACGGAACTTCCAGAACCCTGTTGTCTCTTCAGATGAACCGTCTCCAAGTAAAAGGCCCTACTTCTTCAGCCTCGGATGCTTTTTTTTTTCTTCCAGTTTCACGCCAACGGCATGATAGAAGCAGCATCAACACGCCCTCGCGTGCTGTGAATTCTCCAGACAATGAGCTGCTCTATTCACACATGGGTACAATCAGAATTTGTAGATGGGAGCTGGCAGGGTAAAGTCTGTTTAATGTCCGGTCCAGCTGATTTGGACATTTGCATTCTCACATGCAGCTCCCCTGGGTAATGTCTAGATAAGTTCAAGGTTGCAGTGAGTGTGTAAAAAGGGGCTGAAGTATACATGCATGCCTCAGGCTTTGGCTAGCAGAAAGCACAGGGCCAGCTTAACCTCATTTCACGTATTTATTAACCTTTTAAAAACCAAAGGCTTGTTTTAACTTCTTCAATATCAGGCATAGTTCAAGTTGTGCTCGCATCAGCTGGCTGGATATCTTATTGTTTAATTCATGCTTCACCATCAGTGGCTTATAAATCAACTGATTGGTCCAGCTGATAAGTAGCATCCAATCAAATCCATACAGCTGCGCAGGGCTGTCTTTATAACCTGCCAATTATTGTTTAATTGAGCTAGAAGAGTTCCACTGCTTCTAATCATAATGTTTTTTGGAAGTCACCTTGAAAAGAAATTAATAACTAATCTCGCCAGATTGTCAGGAGTAAAGACTTGAATGCGAATTACCACAAACAGTGTCAGGTGTGAGCATGTTGTCTTACTTCCTTTTCTCTTAAGCCCAGGCCCCTGTTGGGGTTAATTAGGTATTGATTTGTTTAGGGTCAGGCAAGGGGCCCTGTTCTAAAAAGCTTTGGTTATGCTAAATTATTAATGCTCATGCAGCACTATATATAGCTTAGCTCCAATGGTCACAAGTAAGCTGAATGCAGGTCCCTTTTCCTGTGCGTTGCCTGTCTGCCTCCCTGTTTTTTTGTGGATATATCACAATGCTTCCTCCAGTGTGTGTGTGTGTGTGTGTGTGTGTGTGTGTGTGCTTTGATTTGAGAAATTTTAAGCAGCTCAATTACTCTCAACAGCACTGGGACTTTTTCTGTTTTTTCTTCCATGTTTCCATGTATTACTTGCTGGATTGGACTGTTGCCATGTCCATAATTAGACAGATAAATATAGCTTTTCTTGGTCATTTATGACATTTTCTCCATTAAAAAAATCAAATAGCTTGGGGAGCAATTTAGGGTTCAATGTCTTGCCCAAGGACACTTAAACATGTTGACTGCAAGGGCCAGGGATCAAACCACCAACCTTCCAATTAGTAGCGACGACCGCTCTAGCACCTGACCCACAGCCACATATGAAATATAACCAATATTTTAGCGTTAAATGCAACCAAGCAGATAATAAATTTGAAAACTGTGTGTGTGTGTGTGTGTGTGTGTGTGTGTGTGTGTGTGTTTACATAATCCACCTCTGTTTTATTGTTGGAATAATATTCCTGCAGCAGATCCTCAATCAACAAGGTTTCAAAATCACATATTTTAAGTTTGTGTTGTTAGTTTTTTTCCTTCTGGTGGCAGATCAGTGGATTAGCTCAACATCATGTGATTTCCTCCATGCGTATATTTGTGTGCATTTTTGTGCGCGCGTGAGTCTTTAATTTTGTGTAACGCTGCTCCGGGTTA
>JABXJD010000050.1:362500-492500 GCA_013375575.1 Percina caprodes | reverse complement strand
GGGTGCTCGTGGCTGGTGTACACATTTAAAAAAATAAATAAATAAATAAAGTTAGCATCATTTACCCTTGTCAAAAACAGACAAAAAAATTGACATTTTCGTCACTTTTTCAGACTTTTCACTACCACCACCTTACTACCACTAGTTCTACACTACATTTTTGGAATTCATGGTCCATAACACTCATTTATATAGGACAATACCTAATATTTGAGTTAAAAAAGCAGAAATTATTTTGACTAATTGTTAAAATCAGAGGAACGTACAGATGAGTTTTGTCAGGAATGAAAGTGATCAATTGTATTTGCAAAGAGCGTTTTAAGGAATCCAATCCCTTATTTTTGTGGTAATTTGGTTAAAATGAAACCCATATTTCAGATATAGACATTTTTTAAAGGGGTTAAATTTGACCCGAGTCTTAGTTATGTACAAAGTCGACCTCTGGATGCTACGAGCTGTCCTGGGTTTCATATGTTTGTCATTTATTCATGTGTAGGTCATTTAGTCACATGCATGTAAAACCCTCGTCTGATTCACTTTCCTGCTCCGAGTGACACAAATTAAACATGAATGTTATGAGAATAAAGTCAGCGAAGACCAATCCTACCTAAACCCCCAGCTTTCTCTCTCTCCCTCTCTCTCCCTCTCTCCCCTCTCTCTCTCTCTCTCTCTCCCTCTCTCTCTCTCTCTCTCTCTCTCTCTCTCGTCCTGTCAAGGAGAAACGAGGTCAACATGGTGTCCTGGAGTCATGTGACCCCTCCCCCAACAACTTATGGCATTTTTAAAATATTTCTGGGCTTGTCGACGTCATTTTCACTCATGCAATACACACGCATGCACGCACACACACACACACACGTACACACGCATGCACGCACACACACACACACGCACATACACATACCTTTTGTCTCCCTTAGTAAAGCAGGCACTTAAAAGGGATATTTCATGCTCATTTTCAGGTGCATACTTGCATTTTGGGGTTCTACTAGAACATGCTTACATGATTTAATTTAAAAAAATCGGAATATGTAATATGTGTATTCAATCTCTGTTTGAAACGCTCTGTTTTTTCAGGAAGTGGAGTTTATGCACCGATCCAATAGCATGTAATAAAGCCCTAAAGCAAATCTAGGTTAACCCTTGTGTTGTTGTTCTTTTTCTACACCTTTTTCAACGTTTTTTGTCCCAAAAAAATTTCTAAATTATGTTTTAGTCAATTTTTTAGCAGTTTTTTAATCACTTTTTCCATTGTTTGTAATGTTTTTTTGTCACTTTTTCAGCGTTTAAAAAAAAAGGATGTTTTTGTTGATTTACTCTCTGCGTTTTTGTAGTTTTTTTCAACAATTGTCACTTTTTTCAGCGCTCTTTTGTCATAGTTCTGATTTAGAAAGTTTTTCTAAACGGGTCAAATTTGACCCGAGGACAACAGGCGGGTTAAGGTAGTTTATTTATGTTCTTTTTCCGTTATAACTGACTGTCAAACTGGATAAAAAAAAGAAAGCGTTCATTGTTTTTGGTTGTTCATGTGTCACAAAGAGTTCAACCTGAGCCAGACCGACAACACCGATAGAAACGATAGGAAGGAAAGGATAGGATAAGGATAGTAGATAGTAGTACGCAGCTGTTAAAACATAATTAAATATATGACACACTGGTCTCGGATCAAAGTATCAGTACTCGGTATTGGCCGATATGCAATATAGTATCGGCCCATATATATTTTTTAGCGCCTGTCTCTTTAAGCCCCGGCTCATTTAAAGGCACAGTTTCTAAATGCTGCCTTTGTGAATACTTCTCTGGATCGAGCGTTTTGATTCTTTCACAGTATTTATACATCACCTTGATCTGCTTTATAATAGACAAAAAAACGTGGAAATCTCACTTTTTACAATATTGGACCTTTGACGTTAAATGTTGTGACATTTTGTGTATCAAATTATTTTGCCTCAAAGAGCACTTCTCCTCTTTTCCATAAGTGATTAGTGATTTCTGTGACATTTAAAGAATGTTTAACGAAGTGGCACATGCGTGTTGCCTTGGCTGTCGTCAGGTGTGAAAAAAGTCATGTGACCAGCTTTATATATTTCCATTGACCCTGGTATGTTGTTTGTTAGTTGAACATCACATGGTCAGTCCTCTTTTAGTCCAGCTTTTCAAACCCTTCGGACCGGCCACACACACACCTCTCTAATTGAAGGTGGAAGTATTTACCTGTAAGGGAAGTTAGCCGAACAGCTAATGTGTTTAAAAAGGTCGCGACGACAACTCATCATGTGACGTTTCTGTGTTACTTCCTGCTCTGTTTCTTTCTTTGGAGGAGAAATCGGTTAAAGATTATATTTTGGGGCATTTTCGGCCTTTATTTTGACAGGACAGCTGAAGACTTGAAAGGAGAGAGGGGAATGACACGCAGCAAAGGGCAGCAAGGCGGATCCTGGACCGGCTGCATTTAGGGGTAATCCTTTATATATGGGCGCCCGTTCTACCAACTGAGCTCACCAGGCGCCCTGAATCTGATTTCTGATTGGTGAAAATGTTAAATGATGAAAACTGCAGTTTGATAAGTCTTTGCTCTCTGATTCTGAGAAACTGATACTAAATCCTTATGTTTAAAATGGACATTGATATCAAACTCCACAATACTGGAGTTTGAAATCCTTTGTCTTTGGCAAGCGATCCACATTCGGAAAAAATACATTAAACAACTAAATGGAGCTGGAAATGTGTGGCTGATTTTTTTTAAATATATATTCTTTACACTTAACTACACAGACTGTTACACACACACACACACACACACACACACACACACACAGAGCTCCAAACAAAGACATGGCTACTGACTGTAGTGAGAGACTTACTGGCTTAAATTGCTGTGGTAACTTGGGCTCTATGCAGAGAGAGAGAGAGAGAGAGAGAGAGAGAGAGAGAGAGAGAGAGAGAGAGAGAGAGAGAGAGAGAGAGAGAGAGAGAGAGAGAGAGAGAGAGAGAGAGAGAGAGGTGTGCTCAAGAAAGTTGAAACATATAGAGACCGACAAAACCCGTTGACATTCCCATATGGGTATCTTTATGAAAGATATCGATTTTCAGCGGAGGGAATAACGCATCTTTGTCAGCTTCTTGAGCCGTATGTTGCCAATGTGACAAATCAGTTTGAATTATGTTTTTATAATGCTCCCACGATCGTTTACCACTGCCAGGGTTGCAACTTCAAGAACATAGGCTAAAGCAATGACAGTTAATGGAAAGCACACGTGTACTTCTGGTCAGATCTTGTGCCTGACTGATGGGGAAGTGATATTGATAAGTTTTGTAATTTACACATTTACAGCGTCTGTCCTTCCTGGGTGAGGAAGCAGCGACTGTATTGCTTTTTTTCTTGTAAAACTGTGTCTCTGCTCTTCATATTTCTGTAGGATTGTCGTTTGCTTTGGTAGACTTGCCCATGTTTGCGATTGGTCGTATTCAGTGTTGGGCAAGTTACTTCCAAAATGTAATACATTATAGATTACTAGTTACTGTCATTTGAGAGTAATTAGTTATATTACTATATTACCGTCTCTGAATTGTAATGCTTTACACTACCTTTGGGTTACTTTTGAGCTACTTTCACCAAAATCCAGAAAAAAAGCAGAAGTATGACTTGGACGGTAGTTTGTGAATTTCACCCCAGGATCAACTAAGTCTCATCTTTATCCACCATATACATTTTCAATTTAATTTAATTTAAATGACATCATCATTTATGCATACTATTTTGTATTATTAATCTGAATCTGCAAAGTAACTAAAGCTAAAATAAATAGTTAAGTAAAACGTACAATAGCCTACTTGACTCTGAAATGTGATGGACAAGAAGTAGCATAGTAAGTAGGAGAAAATGAAAATACTCAACAAAAAGTACCTTGCAATTTAATCAAAGTACGCTACGGTACTTTGACCAATGAATCCTTCAGGACTAGTAATAGGATGTAAGTATATTTTAAGTCAATAATATGGCCTGATTTGATCCTATAGTGTGTTACTCTGCACTTGCTTTTTGATTATTACAAATAATAAAATAATAAACGTATCATCTTAAAATAGAAGGTATACTGTCTCTCACGTCATATAGATTATGAACAGGTAAGAAAGTGGTCTTGAAGGGGATTCTTTGTTTTCTTGTCTTTTATTTGGACTTGGTCTTGACTTGGACTTGGACTTATAGTCCTGGTCCTGGACTTGTCTTGGACTCACACACACATACACACACACACATACATACACACGCACACACAGTAACTTGACTGTTAGGGTGTGATGTCACGTTAGCAGTGGGATTCGAGATAATTGGCGCCTTCACAGGGATGTTGTAAGTGGCACAACCACAGGGCTTAAGCACAGCTCACCTTTGACCTTTTCATTACAGCGATGGAAAGAGGAAGATGGGGAAAGAGTAAGAGACTGTCCTTTTATCTGTTGCACATCTCACAGCAGTGTAAGAGGAAAGTGGACCATGATTGGAAAAGTCAGAGATATGACCTGCTACACTATAAGGAACACACCATGTATGAACTGCCACTTGTACACACACACACACACACACACACACACACACACACACACACCTAGAAAACTACAGTGCAGCCAGACTTTGTGTGGTTCCTCTTATAATTGCTGCAGAAGTCGTCTGCTTTCATGTTTTTTGGAAGTTTGAATTCCTTAAAAAGCAATTCAGCTTCAGCCGAAAACCAATGGTTTATCTTTTCACCTCTGTTTTATAACGTTAAAAAACACGACCGTTACGTCTCTCCGGTGAAGATGCGAGCACGGAAAACGCTCCCATAGGTCGTATTACTGGGTAGGAATAAACAACCTGTGTCGTTGTTTGGTTTGGAGGACTTGTTGAAACGATTTGTTGTACAGAAATAACAGACTGTAGACTCTGGTGATTGACCAATCAGAATCAAGTATTATTAAGTATAGTATATACACAACAGAGCTGTGTAATAAATATATGTATTACACAGCCTCATAGGCATAATCAAAACTGGCCAGTGCAACTTACCCCAAAAAACATATATAATTTTTTCTTTACATAAATAAATACATTTGCACCGTGAATTGTTGCGGAAAAGGCACAAATTCATTTCACCACATTCACCAGAATGCAGAAGATGAAGTATTGATAAGCTCAAAATTTCTAGATTACATCCCCCATGTTGGACCCAAAGTTTTGCCCTTGCACGGCCTTGTTGAATACTCAATTCTACTTCAGGCTGATTTAAGACCTTCCAGAGGATAATAATGTTAAATAAACTAGAAAATTCCACAAGAAATTTTAACAGTGTGCCCACTACTTGGTGCACATCCGAATAGCAATAAAACTTAATAAAAAAAATAATAAAAGTGTTATGTGTCTTAACCCTTCAGAAATAGACCTTTTTAAAACCTTTCTGTTTCCCTGAAACAGTTAGGAAGTAGCTGGCGCTAAACCAACCAGACTCCATTTAAAAAAACAGTACTTTTAGCGTGTGTGGAGCCAACATATTTTCACATGTGAATCAGTAAAGTATGTGTTTATTTCAACCAACGCTAGAGTTGTGATGGTTGGAAAAGTGTAGAGAAGACCAAAAACAGATTTTCATAGTTTGTATTTGGTTTCTGTCAACTTTGAATGAAAGGTGTGTTATGATGCTAAAATTACTGTTTATTTACATGGAGTCTGGTGGATTTGGTCCATTGTGATATCATCCTGTATGAGGAATGACCAGCTTGCTCTACATGATCCCTTACATAATATTTTTGTACATCACTGTTAAAGTCAAGGGAAGGATGATGAGATGTTTCCCCGTGCTTTCATCCTCAGGGCTGATGAAACACTTCTCTAAGTTTCTAAAAAGGTGACCTTTTGGAGGTTCTGATCTGACATACAGCCTACTGTATGTTCACTGTATATTGTGACCATATTGATTTAGTGTCTCTCTCTGTCTGTCTCTCTCTTTCTCTGTTTTTCTTTCCCTCTCTCTCTCTCGCTCTCTCTCTCTCTCTGTGGAGCAGACTCGGCCTCCTGCTGTCTGTAACATACTCCTCCTTTCCTTCTCTTCTCAGTGCTTCCTCTTTTTCACTCTCTCTGTATTTGTCTCTGTCACTCTGTGGTTTCACACTGAACTGAGGGTTTTTAAAGAAAGTGTAGCGCCATGGCAACAGCTCAGCTGTAACTCTCTCTCTCTCTCTCTTTCTCTCTCTCTTAGTTCTGAAGGTACTGCAGCATATTGATAAAATGCTTGAACACACACATGTACTGTATATAACCTGACACAATACTGAGCTGAAACGCTTCTTAGTGAACCTGAACTGACAGTTTCCACCATCTGAATCAATCATAAGCCCACAAGTACAGGATTAATATTGTATTTTATTTATATATATATATATATATATATATATATATATATATATATATATATATATATATATATATATATATATATATATATATATATATGGGCTGTGGGCTGTAACGAAAGTAAAACCCAAATTGCGACACTCAGCTCTACGAACCAGAAAGCAGAATCGCGCCACACCCCTTCCAACTCCAAGAGTTATCCTTCCCGTCCAGATCCAGTGCTACCACATCTTTAAATTACTATTAGTATTAATCCTTTTGGTGCCTTACTCCTGTTTTGTCTGGTAAATGTAGCTTACTGAAAAAATTCACAACCTCTTACTCAAAAGACTGGAACTAACCGATAGCTGCACTTCCCTTTGTCTTTATTTCATTCACACAAAATCACAGATTAAAGAGGGGGCTACTAGTAACACTAATGGAGGTGTAACGTTACGAATGGCCGCTGTTCTGACTCAGGTGCCTGGGTCTGTTTCCTGACGGTTCAATAAACTGCCGGTAGCGTCCTTAGCTCCAGAGTTAAGTGCTGACCAGGATGGCTGCTAGCTGGCTGGGGGCTGACTGTGGATGTGTCCCCTGGCCGGGGCTGTAATGATAGTGGATGGCTGCTAGCTGGCTGGGGGCTGACTCTGGATGTGTCCCCGGTCCAGGGCTGTAATGATAGTGGATGGCTGCTAGCTGGCTGGGGGCTGACTCTGGATGTGTCCCCGGTCCAGGGCTGTAATGATAGTGGATGGCTGCTAGCTGGCTGGGGGCTGACTCTGGATGTGTCCCCGGGCCGGGGCTGTAATGATAGTGGATGGCTGCTAGCTGGCTGGGGGCTGACTGTGGATGTGTCCCCGGTCCAGGGCTGTAATGATAGTGGATGGCTGCTAGCTGGCTGGGGGCTGACTCTGGATGTGTCCCCGGTCCAGGGCTGTAATGATAGTGGATGGCTGCTAGCTGGCTGGGGGCTGACTCTGGATGTGTCCCCGGGCCGGGGCTGTAATGATAGTGGATGGCTGCTAGCTGGCTGGGGGCTGACTCTGGATGTGTCCCGGGCCGGGGCTGTAATGATAGTGGATGGCTGCTAGCTGGCTGGGGGCTGACTGTGGATGTGTTCCCAGCTGTTAGCTCTCATCCCAACTGAAGCCTTGCAGCCCTGGGAGACTGAGGCAGAAGACAGGGGTGTGCTAGCTAGTTAAATTACCATTAGATTAGTCATCTATCTATCTATACAGTTTACATCACTGATGAATTTGTGGGTTAGCCCAGAGTTGTTAACCGTGGTCAAAACAATCATACTGAAAATAAATGAGCGTGTTGAACGGTGTCGTAATCTTACGTTACCCACCAAGAATTACATTAGCATTAGCTACTTGTCACCAAAGCACTTTTCCTCTTTGTTCCCCCTACAGGTTGGGAGTGGAATTATCCGTTACTGTTACCATTACCATTACCATTATTATTCTCATTATGTCTCATTCCAAAGAGTTAATGAACCACTGAAACGATTTTGGAAACATTTTAAGGTACAAAAGAATCTTTTGTGTTGGATTTATCGATATTGAAATCAATCAATATCAATAAATAAGGTATCTGTTGTATAACTGTGTTGCAATTAGAGATGTAATCAATGACAAAACAATGCCATGTGTCAGAAAAAAAGTTGTATTACGTTTACTGAGACCCCCCCCCCCCAAAAAAAAATAAAAATAAATAAATTGAGGTTTGTATCGAAGAGTGGGGGGGTCAACAATCTTGATACGAACCGAACCCTGGGTTTGGTTTTCTATATATGTAAAACCATAACTTCTTCTAAAATAGTGATAAATACCGGAGTCCTAGTCAGAAAACAGTCAAAAACAATTAAAACTAAATAAAAAAAACTAAATAAACCAGAGAAAAACTGAAATAGTTTAGCATTGTTTTCATTTAACTCAAAACTAAATCAGACAAATGTGCGGAATTATTTGATGTTAACTGACTAATTGTTACACCTCTAAATTATGTTTATTGCATTCATTCATGCACAAAACTTTTGACTTTGCACACACGCCTTCAGGATTTCTAATCATATCGTAAGATCTACTGTTGCCGAGGGAACAGACGGTACATTAACCTTTAACAACTCCATCAAACTAGAGATCTTTTTGGCTGGTTTTGTCCTTTTTAGGATTTGTTTTGTTTCTTCACCACCGTTGCATACTTACTATATTATTATAACATAGTAAATTATCCAGAAGACTCCTCTGTATATTTGTGAATTCACTGAACTAGCAGGAGACAGCAGTGAATCTTTCATCCCACCGATCATTAAGTGTTTAATACAATGCAGGCTTCTTCACAAATAGGGCTTTAGGGCATGAATACTTCACACACAGTCATATTTACAGTCATATTCACACACACACACACACACACCGCTCAGTGAAGCATTCAGGTGGTTTTTAAGCAAACGTATTCAATATCTAATTGAGCTCATCCGTCAATCACTAGTTTTTTTTAGCATTCTTGACATACGAAGTTAGTCATCGCTGTTATTAAATCATTGGCTGTTATTAAATCATTGGCTGTTATTAAAAGTGTATCATGTTATTGCTCTCGTAGTGTGTTGACCCTCAGCTGTCATTCCGTGCAGGCTTGACTGGCTGTTGAATAAAAACAGACAGTGTGTTGGGATTTCTCCGTTGATTGATGTACACCTCATTTACAGCTGGTTTTTAAGATTCAAGACGGAGTCAAATACACACAGTGCAAATAAAAACCCAAAGTATGAATCTCGGAAACAGTTTTCTTTTGCTGCTCTTTCTTTGATTTAATGCCACCGAATTTCCTTCAGAACTCTGTTCTTTTCTTGTGTGTGTCACATCTGTTTTTGCAAGTTCAACCCCAACCTGATTAGTTTGCTGAAGTCATGTTTAGGCATAGAAAGTCCATTAACTTTGTGCATTGAGTTGGGAGATATGGATTATGGGAGTTTGTGTTTGTCATGATTCAACCCGTTGCTTTCTGTCTCCATCTCTTATCCAGACTGCGAGCCCGAGGAAGTGTTCGACTGGTCCTTCGATGAAAACTGTCTCTTCTGCTGCTTAAGACGCGAGAAAGTCAAGGTAGGAGACATCACAACCTTTTTTTTCTCCCTGTCAAACACTTAAAGCCATAATCAAAGAAACTGGTGGGTGTTACTGCTTTTGCCCCACAGCATTATAGTTCTGGCTTCAAACCGACCAGTGTTGACCCATGCTCTTCTGTGTGAAATTTGCATATTCTCCTCATGTTCATAGGGCGTTTCCTCAGCATATAAATGCATGTTAGGTATTAGCAGTACAATTGTATGTAATGTAAAACTGTCTTGAAGAGACTGTCCTCCCCCAAAAAATGCTCCCGTAAGTCGTTTATTCAAGCAGAAATTACGCCTCATGTACAGATTTGTGATGCCTCACGCTGTAGCTAAACGGAGAGCTCAACACACAGGGTGAAAAGAGGAGCTGCAGCAACGTGCAGTACAACAAAAAGATTGGTGTTTTTTGAAAATTAAACCACATAAACGTATTCTGATATAAGCTCTAATTACAAGTATGAACCTGAAAATGAGAATAATAAGAGCACTTTAAGCTAAATGTCAGTTTTACAGAAGTAAAGTTTATTTTAGTTTATTTTTACAAACTGCGCAGACAATTATAGAGAAATTTTTTTTATTTTTGTCTGCCGCCATTTGTGAGTTTTCCGTCAGAAAGCTCCTTATCTTTGTCTCTCCTCCTCCGCCTGCATACTATATACTTGTGTTGTTCAACCATCATAGTCTTGACCCCAATTTATCTTTTGATGGAAGCTTGACATAATGATTTGGAGGTGTGTGGTGTGTACGCGTGCGTTGTGTGTGTTTGTGTGTGTGTGGGTGTGGGTGTGTGGGAGGAGGAGGATGGTGACATGGGTGTAAATTAGTGAGACTCCCATGGCCGCAGAGATGCCTGAGATGGAGTTTCTCATCAGCTAAAAGGTGATCAGAGCAGAATATTAATGAGTGTATCGAACCGACTATAACACACACACACATATGCAGATATATGGACAATGTGGTACCTGCTTCTGCGTCTCCTTCTGTAGACAAAGCATGTGTGTGTGTCTGTGCGTATGTGTGTGTGACGTGAGCCTGTATTACTCATCACATCGCTAGTGGGTGTTATGAACACCACAAGGTGAATGTAAATAAAGAGAAAATAAAATGATAGAAAAGACAAATGTTAAGCGGCAAGCAGCATTGAAAAATGGGGTCACTTGTGCTCCGTTGATGAACTTTTTGATCCTATTAAATACTCAAATAAAAGGTAGTAGAGTGAAACATACACTGATTATGTTTTATTTTGCAGAAATGTGCTTAAAAGTTGTGCAATAGTTATCTGATACTTTTAAACTGGAATTTCTTCTCATTGGTTGTTGGCAAACCAAGCCCCAATTCAAGGTCCACATACTCGCTTGTTCTGGAAATTTTAATCCCATCACACAGTTTTCATCAGCAGACGTAGTTTGCAAGTTGGAAACCTATTTTAAATATTCAAACTTAAAGTACTTTTTAAGGACTTCTTGTCCTTGTTTTCCATCTAAATCCTTATTTATGAGATGTGATTTGAAGAAGTGAATGAGGGAGGGAAGGAAGTTAGGAGGGCGTCCTTCCCTCGGCTTTGGCTTGTTTTTCAACTTGACCCCAGTCCGACCTCGGAGGTCGGCCATCTGTCTCCTAAAAACATCCTTGCTTCACCCCCCCCCATCTGTCTCTTTGTCCCTTTTTCTGTCTCTCTGCTAATGCTAATAAAGCACAACAACTCATTATTGTTGCTACAGAACCCGGTGTGTTTATAAAATATATATGCACAACCAAGATCCTGCATGCAATAATTACAGATGAGACTTAAACGGAAGAAAAACAATCAAAATCAATCAACAGAATAAAATCAATTAAACAAAGCCTGGCAGGGATTTCAGGAGAACTTTTTGGCTGTATTGTCTGACTGGTCAATAAATATGTTAACAACTCATTGTGTGCTAGTCATAATAAGGCAACTAATGAGAGCATTTGCTGCCTTAATTTTATTCCACTTCTCACTCAATACAATCTTTTATTCATCTATCAGGGCTTGAAAGCTCTCTCTGCCTCACTGTTATTTCCCTCTGTTGTTTGTGAAATGCCAGAGGAGCTTCAGTGGGCGGGAATTATTGATTCATTGATCTGAAGCCATACAAACTGCCAGCAGATAGGGAGAGACAGTTGAAGGGGGTAAAATAAAGAGAGAACGGACTAGTTAAAGCTTTTTAAAACACACTTTCATCTCAGTTTGTAGCTTAGTCTCTTGGCAAACAGACACATACACACCTAAATATCCTGTTTAATGTTGCAAAGATGGCAAAACACACTAAGAGTGGTGTTAATACCTTTAAAACAGAGAAGCTGAATTCATATTTTCTCTTGGTGTCTGTTTCTTTCATAATAACCTCTCATTGGCGGAGCAGTCTCGTCAGGCTTAAATATCCTCAGGAAGCTGTTTGATTGGCTGTCAGCTTGAAAAGGCCGACGTAACACTTTAGTAGTAAAGTCAGCTGTTTTGCCACCACTTCTCCCGGTAGTGTCTGTAAAAAATAAAGTATCACTATGTGCACCTATGGTTGGAGCAGATCAATTTCAAGTCAAAGGATGGAGAGGCCTGCATGTAGTTGTAGCTGAAACACATCTTCTGTTGGCTCACAGAGCTGAGCAGAACATCTACAGCTGGACGTTAGAAGGATTTCTGAGCTGTGAGTAGTGACGTTTAGAGCCCACATAGTCTGAGAAATAGTCAGAGATTTTTGGTGTACAAATCTATTTGTTTTCTATGTTGTGCATGTCCTGTATATTCTTTCTTATGGGTTTATTTTTTGACAGAACTGGCCTTTACTCACTTATTTGTCTCCGTGTGTTTGTCTGTGTAGGACGGGCACAGCGTAGAGAAGGGTGGAGGCAGCCAGGTGCTGTCGGAGCAGTCTCGGATCAGCCGGCTGGAGAGACAGGCCCAAGACTTCCTCAATGCTGTGTTCCACAGAAAAGGTGACACACACACACACACACACACACACACACACACACACACACACACACACACACTCCTCATCAGTCATTTCATCATTTGAGAATTTCCAGAGGTGTATTTCAGACAAATTAATTGAGAAAATTTGGTTAATTCCCAGGGGAAATCAGTTAATATAGGAGAATTAAAAAAATGAGATTGCTAAAAGGCAATATATTACCAGAGTGTATTATATAGTTCAGGCATTTCTTGAATTTAATTATTTGCCATCCCGACTGGAGTTGAAGCCCCACCATTTACAGATCTTTTTTTTAAGAATATGTGTAGGACTTGAAAGCATTTTGCTTTTTTCCTATCCATATTTAACAAAATCAAACAGCGTTCATGACAAATATTATTGTCATCCTTTTTTTTTTATAAAATCCTAGTGGTGAGAGCGCAACTCTCAACTACTCAACTATGTAGCATGCACATGTTATGACACTTATATGGGGAGGACACAAGTTTCAGTTGGAGAATGATGTGTGAAGCGTCATCTGCAGTTTTGATTAAAAAAAGGGACCTGGGATCGATCCCTGAGGGACACCACATTACATTTTCAAAGTTTTACAATTGGAACAAAGACATTTCCGCCCTCCAGGTAGACCCTAAATCGGTTAAGATCTGTGCCAGAGAGGCCGACCCACTTTTCCAAACTGTACTAAACACTGCAATCGTTACTGCGAGAGGCCATGTGGGAAATTCTGGAAAAGGTAATTTTACATGGTAGAGAGCTGAGGACAGGAAACTAGTGCTGAATTTAAAAGAGTGGAGACTTTCAAAATAAAGGAAGTAATAACGTGTTTTGCCACATTGGCTGACTGTGCACTCATCCTAAGTAGAAACAACACAATACCAGACATTACACAAATACGTGAACACAACTAAAACTATATTAAAGACCAAAGTGTGTATTAAGTAACCAAAGTGCTAATCATAGTCAGGCTGAGCCCTAATCAGTATTTTCAAAGGTGTCATACAGCGTATAGGCTGACTGGGGGCCAAAAATGAGTTCCCTGTTGGACTAACTATAATTAGTCACATGAGGATTAGGACTACCTTAATGTTGAGAGTCAAATATGAAACTGTTTTACCTTTAGGTCATTTAGGAGACATTTCCATAAACTTTGACATTGTTATGAGTGTTTTAGTGTTTAATTTAACTTGATGATCATTTTGGAGTTTGGAGTTTGTGTTGCTATTGAACTGTATTGAATTATTCAGGGGGATGCTTCTGTTATTTATAATTTGCTGATGATTTACTGATGTAATAGATGCAAAGACTTACAAGTAATAGTTACCATAAAACAACATAGACTAGAGATTTCTGAGTCGTCAAAACTGCTCAGTGAATTTATTACTAAAAGAAATTTGAGTCCTAGTTTCACATTCAAAAGTGATGGATGACAGGCTTTAACTTTCTGTCTGGTGCTTGTATTTACATGCACTGTCAGCTTTGGAGCAGCACCCTTTCAAAGGTTTTGCTGAGTTGCCATATTAATCCCCTCAAAACTGGGAGTGTATCATGTTCTGACCTGTGGCAGGCAGCTATTTTGTAATAGAGGAGCGCTGGGCCTGGTGGACGGAAGCTTGTATTGTGTTTTTTCCGAGCTGGAGGGAGGGAGGAAGCAGATGTCTGACCAATCAATGCCTGGCCCTAATCAATCTGACTTCACTCAGACAGGCAAAGCTGCCTGTGGAGCTGCCATATATATATATACATACCAATAAACAGTCACACAGGCATGAGCAGGATGAGGCACACATATTGTAATTGTGCTGTTGTCTGACAACCTAAACCTAAAGACATATAACTAAAACTATACCGTGTAATCAGCTGTATTAAAATGCAAAAAAAGTGATCAAATATGTAGTTAAAGCAGGCACATTTTTTTGCTATAATGCAATCCTACCATGTTTGTTAATATTGCCCTATCTGGTGCAAGTTGTTTTCAATTATTTAACTATTCAACTAACTTCATAAGAGGAAAGGTAAATAGGCATTTAGCAACATTTACAAGTTAACATTTGCAATTCCAGTGAACAGTTTGCCTACATGCTGCTTTCTCATGCTGACAGAAAGTAACACAAAACTCCTTTAAAAAATCTGGCAAAATAGTTTTGTTGGGGTAAACATTACATTACGTGTACCTTCTCAGGGTGGAATCACTTTTGCTTTGTTGTGATGGGGACGAGAAGTCCTGTGTACCTTTAGTGTCATTTCCTAGCAGGCACAGCATGCATACTCAGTGTACGCTGGGGTTTCCCCAGGAGGTTTCCCAAGGTGGCAGCATGAAACCTGCACCTGTCTAAAGCTTCCTGTTTTTTTAGGATTTAAAGCAGGTTTTATTGTTGCAGAATGGGCAACAAGCCACACTGTGTTTTACTATAAGAACTTAGGGAATTTGAATTGTTTGAACATATTGAGTTACAACACAACAGAACGTCAAGCTCTTTTATTGCCATGTCAACAAGGTTCATTTCAGTGGCAGGGATTACACATTGTGAACAAAGGATTAAGCAACAAATGGCAACAACACCTACATACAGGTCTGTGGCACAGCTATACAGTATCCTGTGGTTGATATAAAGACAGTTTTATGATAAAAAAAAATACATCAGAGCTAAAACACAACTGAAATAAAAGTTTATATATGCCAAATACTGGAATAATTTAAAAGTTTATATTTGTTTTACCTCCTTGCATCTGACTGCATAGTACATTGAATAGATTTTCTCCCCCCAAAAGTACAATCAGTTGTTTTTTTTAGTAAATTTGTGACATGTGCCTGAATACTAATAAAATAATATATACTTGTAAGTGTCATATTTTAATGAAATATCAATTAAAGGGGCTTATTAGGAGCGCTGTCTTAACAACATCTCATACAGGCTTTAAATTAATGTTTTCTTGCCATGTCTGGCTCCAGTTTTTTCTTCATGAGACATGTCTGACATTTCCCGTGTTAATTGTCATGCCAGTTTTAATTATCAGTGAAACACTTTGTAATGTTGTTTTAATAACATTGTTTATTTTTTACAGTGCTTAATATAATGATCAGAACACACCTACTGGTATTTTAACTGTAGGCAACAATGGTTGAACACACGAAAAACTGTTTAGGGATAAACTAGTGGAAGAAATAGAAGACAAGCCAACAAGGATGAAAAAATAGTAAATTATAAGAGATTTTAAGCGGTCAGCCTACTGTAAGCTCTTCGTTAAGAAGAGTTTTGAGCCCACACTTTGCAGAGCCTCAGGCTGTTATTGGCCCTCAAGAATAAAAAGTTCTAATGCATGAGTAGTACAGATAATCTGTGGTTTTGCAGTATTTTTCACTTACTTTATGGCTCCGTAATGTTAATAATATAATAATAAATTGAATTTAAATAGCATTTTTGACAGACTCAAAGTTGCTTGAGCACATACGCACTTGCACATACATAAGTTGGAGCACATTCTGTAATAAATGGCAATCAAGCTGTGAAACCACCAGAACTGGTGCAAATGAGTTGAAAAAAACTGGCTTATAATTTGAAATAACTAAAAAAAAAAAACAGGAATCATGCTGAAAAAGCAGAATTGTAAGGCATGCAGGTACCTGCTGTACATAGATAGTACGGTGCCTAAACCAGGCTCAATAGGGAGGATTAAGTGATGTACGCTTCCGGTAAAAGTTTGGGGTCACTTATGAATTTCCACTCCATTATAGACAGAAAACCAGCTGATTGGGGTGGGTGGCTGAACTTTAATGCAATATCTACTGTTGCCCATTATCAGCAACCATTCATCCAATGTTCCAAAGGCTCATTCTGTTCACTAATCTGATATTTAAAAAAAAAAAAAACTAACTGAGAAAACATTAGAGATCCCTTTTGCAATTATGTAAGCACATAATGTAATCTGAAAACTGCTGCCCTGGTTTAAAAAAAAAAAGCAATATCTGAGCTGGTATTCTGTCTATAATGGAGTGCAATGGAAATGTCTAAGTGACCCCAAACTTTTGACCGCTGGTGTATATAAAGTGCAGAATGTATGTGATTTTTGAATTATTTCAGCATATCTTCATGATTAGATTTTTTGGCTTATGTATTGTTTGGAGGATTTAAGGTTTGACTCAATGGCAGGCATGAAAGTATCCAAATAATAAAGCTGCTGGTTATAAAAAGAGATAAGTGCAGTTGACTTATCTGGGACAATGCCAGATTAATGCATTAATAACAAATGAGTGTCATCATTGTTGCTGTTTTTCCCAATGTGTGTTAACCGATGAGATCAATGAACAGTGTTTTGATGTGGGTTTGTTTTGTAGCAGGGAATAAGGGGAGATTAGGGTATAGCGTGTAGACCTCTAGGGGTCTCCTGCTACTTGTTGCACTTTGAAATTCTTATTGTATTTATACTGTGTATTTTACTGTAATGGATAAATGTGTTTTATAAATGGTACAGGCAAAATGCTCTGATTAATGATAAATCAGGAATGCAAGAGGATAATCAAATGATACTTTTCTGTATTAGTTGTTTTTTTTACAGCTTGGCCAAAGTTTAATATCATCAAAAACTTCACATTCTCTTTACTAACTGTAATGTATGAAAGTTGTTTGTGATAATTGTGTTGTTCAGCTCTATTCTGGTGAACACATTAATTCATGAACAAATCCTGGCTGAACCATCATACATAAAACTGATCTGAAATACAATTTCAAGTTGTTACCAAGTGCTTAATGTAAAGGTGAATACAAGAGAGAATCCTGGGTAAATTTAGGGAGAAGGTATGAAAGCTCCAGCTGAGGGATGCCATGCAAAATAATCTGCTGTACACACTGATATCCTTGTGCTTTTATCGTGGTCGATAGACAGGATTAAGCACTGCTTCCAAGCGATTTTTGGATTATTTTACCATAGCATCAGGATTACATTTTCATGAAAAGGGATAAATAAACATGGTACTGACTGAAAATGTTCCTGGAGGACAGAATGCTGACATGTTTGTTTCTCTGTTTTGTTTCTCTCTAGACCTCCCAAGTTTCTCAGAACCTCACATTCCTCTAGTGGCTCGTGAGATCATGCAGCGAATGATCCGCCAGTTCGCTGCCGAATATACCTCAAAAACTACTCAGGACGACTTGCCCCCGCCCAACGGCACCATGAAGGACCAAAGCCTGTCGAGAGCGGCGTCTCTGGTCGTGGCCCCGTGCTCCCTGCATGGGCCCCTGCCCATGCCGAGCTCCCCTCAATCGTCTGCCTCCTCCTCCCCATCCCCAACCCCTGGACCTGGCCTCAGCCCCACCTCAGCCACCGCTGCTGCTGCCTCAGCACCCGCCTGCACCCAGAGCAGCAACGGTACGGGGGCCAGTAATGGTGGAGGAGGAGGTACGGCTGCTGCCTCTGCACAGAATCCCGTCCTCAGCAAGCTTCTCATGGCCGACCAGGACAGCCCGCTGGACCTCTCCGTCAAAAAGAACGAGGCGGACCCAGAGCCCAGCCAGCAGGGTAAGAGTAACCACACAGACAAACTCGTGTTTGTCAACTATGACGACTCTGTGTTGATTTTTATTAATTCATCGGAGACTTACCCCCACCTAAAGAAAACATAAACCAACAAGAAAAGAATCAATAACCACATGACACTTTTTGTTCCCAAATAGGGCAGTCCCAACAATGTCACTGGGTATATATAGTCCCCATATTGCAGTAAATAAACACACACACACACACACACACACACACACACACACACACACACACACACACACAAGTTATTTTTGTACTTAGACTATAATTATTCTGCATCTTTATGTTCTTGGTTCATGGTCATATTTCTCTCTTTGACAGCAAGCATCTGTAGTTAGGGTCACAAATCATATGATAAAACTACTTTGCACAAAATGGTCCATCACCTTGGCAACAGACATGGTGACTGCACTCACAAACACACCTTATACACATAGAGTCCCACGTTAAACACATTAGGCTCATGCAAAGATCGCTAAAACGCCGTCGTCGTTTGGATTGAGACTTTGCAGCACTGTACTGAGCTTTAACATCTGGCTCAGGGTTCAGGATATTTTTAATCAAACTAAACCAGCAGGGGGTAGGCCTCTCGATCACCGAGCAGGCTGCAGAGTTGAAGCCACAGCTCGCTATTTTAACTCTCAACCACAGTATGACCGGTCACCCACTTTAATACCAGCTTTTTAGAATCTGCTTACATTACATAATTTAATGGAAGCAGATTCCAAAAAGCTGGTTTTACAGTAAGCCACCTTCATTTTTGCAACAAAAAAAAAGATTTAGGCATGAACATCCACCTCATGCTCGCACATTGTATCTCTCTTACACACACACGCACACACACACACACACACACACACACACACACACACACACACACACACACACACACACACACACCGTTTGGACAAACTCCGAGATTATCCTCAAAGCTGTATCCCATATGCACAGGCACACACTTGAATTACACAGCAGATGTCTTTTTAGGAAATATTTGCCAGACCTTCCTCCACAGCGCTGCCAGAGAGGGTCTGTCAAGTCCACACGGCATTCTGAGATAGGAAACAAACATGCTCTGGTTTATTGGCATTTCTTTAAACCCAACACAATCATCTTGGGTTGCGCTGAGCGCCGTACGGGACAACGGCTCCCCCTGCAAAATAGCCTCTGGGAGGAAATTGTTTTTGTGGAACATATGTACGTTCAAAGGTTGTTTTAATCTCTTTTATCTCATAGATTTTGTGTTATGGCCCGTTTATTGTACGGTTCAGTCCCAGCACTCATCGACTCTGTATCCAACAGCAGCTGCAGGCGGCTATTTCAGCAAACAGGCTCTGATAGACCCATTTACTGCCTGCCCAGCAACAAACAGCAGACAGGCATACTAGCAGGAGAACAAAGCGAAGCACTTAGCTGCTTATTTATGAGCCAGACATGTTTCTCAGTTGGTTTGAGACAAAAGCAGATATTCTTCAGTACTGTCTGACTGCCTACTCAACCAATTTACAAATTATAGAAAGACACAAAGCATACAAAACATTTAATACTCAAAAAACCCATATTCTGCTTATTTTCAGGTTCATACTTGTGTTTTGGGTTTCTACTAGAACATGTGTTTTTATCTTTTATTTTTATCTTTATCTAGGGGCGGTTAGGGCTCAGTGGTGGAGCGGTCGCCTGCCAATCGAAAGGTTGGTGGTCCGATCCCTGGCCCTGCAGTCCCATGTCCAAGTGTCCTTGGGCAAGACACTGAACCCTAAGTTGTCCCTGATGCTGCGCCATAGGAGTGTAAATGTGTGTGTGAGTGTTTATCTGATGAGCAGGTGGCACCTTGTACGGCAGCCTGGGCCACAGTGTGTTAATGTGTGTGAATGGTGAATGGATCCTGTGCTATGTAAAAAACGTTGTTAAGACTAGCAAAGTGCTATATAAGGACAGTCCATCTTTAAGCCCCCCCTCCCAGAAAAACCCCAGTTTGTTCTCATTGGTCAGCGTTTCTTCCGCATCGGCGCTCTTAAAGTCTCTGCATTGTCATGACAACTGGGGTATGACTGTAGCTGCACTTTGTACCTATACATAGTATAGTTACTATACTATAGTTGTTTAAAGGCACAGTTCCTGAATACGGGCTGTGTGCATTTTTCGGTGGATTGAGCACTTTTGATACACTTTGACCTGCTTCAATGTAAAAAAAAAGGTTTTTACAATATGGGACCTTTAAATGAATGTACACATATTTTGATAGTGACAGAAGAAATGGTTTAAAAGAATTTGGTGATACATGCACGTTTACCATATCTCATGACCCCTGCATGTTGCATTTTTTCCTGTCACATTGGTTGTAGTACTTTCACAGTCTGTAGTATGTAGTATGTAGTATGTAGTATGATGGAGGATTATGGTAACACAATTACACCCATTCTAGCGACCGAAATAACTTCACAACAAATTACATGTCATTTAGCTGATGCTTTTATCCAAAGTGACTTATAATTGCTTTGTATGTCAGAGGTCGCACGCCTCTGGAGCAACTAGGGGTTAAGAGTTTTGCTCAGGGACACGTTGGTTGATGTATCGCAGTGGGATTCAAACCCAGGTCTCCCTCACCAAAAGCATGTGTCTTATCCACAAAACATTACTAAACCTTCACACTGTAAGTGTGAAGTTGCAGTTTATGGTCTATGAAGCTACTTGGCTGCGTAAATCTGCATGTTGATGAGGATACAGTTTTTTTCCTTTAAGTCTTTAATACTGAAACATAGAGAGTTCTTAATGTGTTTTTATAAAAACAAGCATGCTAACGTAGATGGAGATGCTAATTTACATGTCCATTAGCTCAGAGAAGGACCTTGTTAATGTTATTTATTATGGTTGTTATCCATGGGCATATTGTGACTCGAGTGTATTTTGATTAAGATTCATGTCATGTCCTTGGTTCCTAGTTCCAAAAATGTTGCTATGATACAGTTTAGAGCCTGGGCTGCTGGGATATTTAGTGTTAACCCACATTCAAGTAGGAATAGGTATTGCAAGACAGTTTCAGATAGATGCTGCAATTTCACAACTGTGGGCCACGTGTGTATAATGTATACATACGTACTACCATTAAAATGATGAGATTAATCTATTTTTGTCTCCTCTGGGCTGTACAGGGATTCTGTTTTTCATTTGAATGTTTTCTTTTTTTGTCCGATTAAACAACAAAAATCCTCTGAAGATTAGCGAGTCCTGTGTCCATATAGGGTTGATTGTGTTAGAGGGTCCAGAAGGTTGGCAGCACTTTAGGGATTACACCAGAAAAACACAGAGGTCAAGGCCTGGGATGAATTTGTCAATATACATTTCTGTCTGTATACGATAATGCTTTTTTTCTTCAATTTCAGGCTTTCAAAAAAAAAGCAATCATTTTGAGATTTGTTTGGCAAAACCATCAGATACCAATAAGACCTTATCCATATTCCATCTTGCAGGGCTACTGCATGCCCCCCCCCCAAAAAAAAATGTGAAAACTCTTTAGTCATGAAAGGAAAAAGTCTGGAAAAACAAAAACAGTGAGCGTCCTAGTAAAAGATGAATTATTTACACAAACTCTAATATTAATAAGGTTCAGTCTTTTTCTGTTTTTACAAATTTTTATTGAAAAATAACCAGATTTTTATAAAAATGAACTCATCAGTTTGAACTGTGGGTTGGCAGTGAGTGGTTGACTGCCAATTGGAAAGTTGGTGGTTCAATCCCTGGCCTTGCAGTCCCATGTCAACGTGTCCTTTGGCCAGCTGTGCATTGGAGTGTAAATGTGTGTGAATGTACAATGTAAAAGCGCTTTGAGTAGTCATTAAGACTAGTAGCACACACAGAATATAAACAACATATGTCAAGTTTTTTTGTCATACAACCACAAAAAAAGGCGAATACTTGACTTCATTTGTTCATTCATTCAGTTTTCATATGCAGACACACACATAAACTGGCAGTTGCTTAACAGTAGCTGTTGATTCCGATAGATTATATTAATAAACAGTACAGTTGATCGACTCATATTTAACTCGCATAAACACACGTGATTATCTGAAATATGCTTATCTTGTTTCCTTTTCCCTCTGGTTCATTTTGTTTGTCTTTACTATGAAGGTAAATAATCTACTCTCTTAGCTAATAATTGTAGTAATACACACATTTAACATGTAGAATAGTTGCCAATATAGTGAACTGCTCGGGTTATTTAAATCTTTATTGTGATCCAGATTATTATTAATACTGTTTTAGAAGAAGGCATTATAAATGTCATCAGAAATAACAGACATACTGTAATACACTATTGACATGTTGGTCTCTAAGCACAGACTTTTGATACTGTTCATCAATGGAAGTAAGAATATTTCTCAAGGACACACTTTAAGTAACATTCAAACTGGGTATTGATCCGCAACCTATAATTAATTTTTACCTCTGACAAAATGGATAGAAAGCTCATTTAATAATTCAGAATGTCCATTTATGGCATACATAGACAAATATTTAAAGAAAGACAGAGCAGTGCTTTTCTAAGGATATTTTTGTGAAGGTTAATTAACAGATTTCCTTGATAACATAACATAAGCTTCTGAATCATTTAATACTGAAGTGGTAATAGTCAAGTTTCCATCCACTACTGTTATGTGAATATTAGGAGTTGAATGCATCAAGAAAAACTTTTTTCCATTGCACTTTGTTTGCATTTTTGTGCATAAAAACTGGAAGTTGAAACTACTGAACTAGTTTGTGTCCACTTTGGGTTGTTTTGCATATAGTACGCGCATTTGCATGCCGTACTATAAAACTTCACGAACTCAGTAACCTAATTTTTTACAGAAACATATGGATTTGATAACGTTTTTCTCCCTGCTATAGGGCCAAAACACAAAATGAGACAAATGAATTTCTAAAAAAAAAAAAAAAAAAAGGGCCTTCCTCTGAAATGCAGTGTACTACATACTGCTTAATAAGCATGCAAAATGATGAACCTCCAGTTTACTACACATTCACACAGTATTTAGGTATGTGACTTGACGTGTTGTTCTCTGACTCTTTAAAGCAGGTAATGCTTCGAAAAAGGATTTGACCTCAGTTGTGTTAAAGCTGTTTTGTGTGTGTGTGTGTGTGTGTGTGTGTGTGTGTGTGTATGTATCCTCAGATGGCGTCCTGGACCTCTCCACCAAGAAGAACCACAGCGCAGGCAACCTAAAAACCTTCCCCGGCTTGTCCCCTGAGCCCAGGGTCAAAGGGTAAGACAACAGGATTAGACAAACTGGCCTCTGTTAAGCGTAGCGATGGAGTCATGTGCCTAAAACAACACCAAAGAGGTTTAAGCAGTCACGGCTGTTGTGTTTCTGAACCGCTCCTCCCAGAGAGCACTTGGCAGTCTAACACTAAATGGGGGGAGGAGATTTGGCCTGAGGGGAGGATGTTACGCTCTGAAGATCGGGATCCAGATGCCAAACCGCAGTCAAGCTGAGAAAGATTGATTTCAAGTGGATGACAGCCATCACAGGCAGATTTTATCAGCTATCATTATTTAACTCGGTCATATTTGCCAAGTTGTCCAATAAATGCGGCCTGCATGTCAATGTAGGTACCCATCAGACTTAACCAAAGACGGTTCCTCTTTCTGGGGTTCTTGAAATCCTCAATTAGGGTTGTGAAATACTCGGAGGTGTCTGCTTTAGGGCTGTCCTCAACTGAAGAAATTCAATATCGGATTAGTTAATTTAATGGCAGTTCACTTTCTCAGCAAGGAATTGTTAACAAGAGATGTGCTTTACAATTTTCTTGACAATAAGTCTTACAGCATGGGAAAGGCATAAAACACGACTAATCGACTAGTCGACCAAGACCAGCGCCGACTAATTGGCTGAGAGGGAACAGCCCTAGTCTGCTTTATCTCTGCTCAAGCTACGACTACACTGCATCTTTTTTTTAATTAAAAGAAAAGAGAGTGTGTTTATTTTTTTTCTAGGGGAACAATCACGGTGTTTACTAGGCTCCACTTTGTAGCTGCAGTACGAATTTTTTGGCATGACCCATGGCTCAGATTTAGGACATCCCAACGTTTGGGACTGTCAAGTAGCCTGTCAGGTTGTAAACTAGTGTTACCTATTGGTGGAGAGCTGTTTACAGTACAGGTTTTAGGCTATCAGATTTTTTTGTGACTTGACTATCTTGACTTCGATACAGCAGCTACAATTGAACTTACACAGTATGTACTGTAGCTGTCGGCATCACTATATGTAATGCCACTTGTGAATGATAAGTGTGAGTCTGAGAACCACTACTCATGATCGCGGATGCTATATTTTCTTTCTGTGTCGCTGTGTGTGCTGTGTTCTCAAGTGCCAGTGGGAAGCTTCAAGATTCAATACTTAAGGTTGTAAAATGATTGTCGTCCAAAGATACGGAGAAAAAACTAAACTAAAATGAAACAAGATGTCAATTGTATTGCTTCCTCCATCAAACAAGGTATTAAAATCAAAGTGTGACATTCTCACGGCACACAAATGCATCATTCACAACATACAAGCTTGCAAAAGTCTTGAAATCAAATACAGTAAATGGGAGAAAGCATGCACAAGCGCTAGTAAGATCCTTGAACATTTTCATAAAGGAAGCTCAAAGCAGATCCATAGGGCGCCAGTTAAACCTCCAACAGAAGGACGATACACTAAATTTGTAAGCATTCTGTTCACCTCTGCTCATGCCATACTGAAGAATGCAATATGTTTCTCCAACCTGAAAAGAGACAAAAGCTGTTGCCCATATCTGGGTTCATCAGCCACTCATCTTGTTTCTTTTCTGTGGATTTTATGACAATGAGGTTTTACTCTCTGAAAGGGCTTATTCCAAACAACTGAAACTGTGAAAACCTTTTGAACGCATCAGTGTTTATAATCTTTGTATGGGTTCACAATGTATTCAGTCAGTGATATATTGAAGCCCAAAGGTCAAATATTCTATAGATTATAAGATTGTACTGCTTTAAGATATCAAACCTATGAACGAATACTATCTATCTTTTTTGATTTTTTTTCCCCCATTGTGCTGTTGGTTGTTAATATTCCATTGTGCGTCTTTCTATCACGTTAGTAATATGTGGTGATAGGTAGATAAAGTTTCAGAGGTCGCAGAAAGGCTAGATACAATGTGTTTGTGGTAGTTGAATTGTTAACTTTAATAATCAACTTTGTTAAAGTAAAGCTTTGCCGGTCCTTAAAGGGCCTTTTCCTCACTCAGTATCTCTAGATTGTCAGGACAAGGTGATATAAAGTTCTAGTCTATTACACTCTGAGTCTAAATACTATTACCTTCTGTATTGGGGGTATTATTAGAACCTAATTTTCCGGTCCAATGAGGGATCATTACCGACATTTCGTACAATATGTCTGTATTTAGATTTGCGGTTTAGCACCTGTTTGTTGCTACCTTGGACCTTGTGCCATTTTCCCCAGATCCCAGCAATTAGTAAGTAAGTGCAGTGTTACAATTGATAGAATTGAGTATGAAACTAAGACCCAAGTTGTAAATAAAAAAAAAAATGCAGGAAAGGATTATTCTGAACAGTTAAATTGTTCAATATACTGTGTCGGTTAAGGAGTTCTAGTTAGATTGAAAGAAAAGTGAGATTTCTTTAAAAATGTGGTATTTTACTGATTTTCATACTTGTTTTCACCAAGTCGAGCAGGGTGAGGTCACCATTAATGATTCAATGTTCCCAGGAATTGACAGTTTCCCGGGGGAATGAAGTCTCCATATAATGTAATCCATTTGCACAATCCATGAAACACATGCTTTCTTTTTTTACTTTTAACACAAAAAGATATTGCCTGCTGACACCCTCTACAAGGAAGGGCCCAGCAAATAAACCTCAAAATGGTATTTGGACCAAAAGTAAAATTAGAAAAAGCACCTTAAACCCCTCAGGGTGTTTGGGGCTCAAGGACCCTCAGGCAGGAGTCTCTAACGATCAGGTCATGTAATATTAACTACAGGAGGAGGTGTTTGTGGGGGTGGAATTACAGGCTTTGAAACCCAAACAATCCCTGAAGCACACACCACACACTGTGTGCATTACAGGTTATTGGCTTTTGATTGAAAGGTCCCATAATATGCTCATTTTCAGGTTCATATTTGTATTTTGTGTTTCTAATAGAAGATATGTACATGCTTTAATGTTAAAAAAACAAACAAAAAACACAAGGTTTGAATATACCTGTACTCAACCTCTGTCTGAAACACTCCGACACCGCCTGTGTCTTTAAATCCGCCCAGCCTGCTCCGATTGGTCAGCGTTTCCGTGTCTTCTGCATCTGCACTCTCTGAGTCTCTGCACCGTCATTGCAGCCGGGGCATGACTGTAACAGCAATCGTGCAACACTTTCTACATATATATTGTATAGTTGTGCAATCACAACGTTACGAAAGCCCTGACGGCTCGTTTAAAGGCACATTTTCTGAATATGGGCTTTGTGCATTTGTCTGTGGACTGACAGAGAATTCAGTGAGTTGCGTTTTTATATTGTCACAGTATTTGTACAGCAAAAATCAAAAAAAAGACAAGGAAAACTCACTATACGGGACCTTTTAAAAGTCTTTTCGGATCACATTTGTGTGAAAACCTCAGAAAATGTTGTACATTATTTTATTATTTACATGTTTTATTGGGAATTTTTTATCTAAACTATTACCGTAATTAATAGGTGGGTCAAGAGATAATTAGGAGGTGAAATGATGAGTTCTGGTTTCAGAATATTTTCCCCGCAAATGAAAAACAGGGATATATTACATCTACTCATGGTTTGAAAAAATGTAATGAAATGTTTGGAAATATACACATTTAACAAAATTAAATATTGGCTGCAGGGTAAACCTACTTTTCTTTAAAAACCATTTGAGCTTCAAAACACACACACACACACACACACACACACACACACACACACACACACACTGTTGTGAGCACAGAACGCACACTCTGATGCTGAAACAGTCTTTCAATCCATCTCAATAGGGATCCCCCTCTGTTAAGTGTATTTCTCTTCTCCTTTTACTTTTACAAATGTATGCCCACATTGAAGCCTCAGATCCACCATTACTGTCGGGCAGAGTCTCCCTGATGACTTTATGCTTTCTGTAACAGAACGCTCTGTTAAGAGTGCAGACTCAAAAGCCTCTCGTTAACCCTGTATTGTCTTCAACGCACCCGAGACCGCCCATTGTGCTAATCTTTCTTAAAGCTCCTGCTGAGGACGCCCCACATCGCATAGTCATTCGCACTGTAGCTCACCAGACTGTTTCCAACAGAGAGATCTTTCCCTCAAGTTTCTTCTCCCCAGTGCCAGCTATTTTCTGTTATTTTGAACCTAAGTGAGCAATTCTGCAATTGTGTTGCTATAGTTACTTAGCAGTAGGAACATTGGCTGCAGCAGTTGAAGTGGAGGCACTTTGCATGTAAGCGGTTGTTTCAGATACAAATAGGATTTTCAGAAATTTGAATCATTGAATTGTAAGATGCCCGCAGAGCAGTACTTGGCAAGAATGTTTGTTTATCCAACATGGGGCAATTCAAGAAATCATAATTTAAAATTTAAATAATCATCAAAAACAAGACATGGGACGGGTCAGCACGGAGCAAATTTTAGGCATTCAGTGGCAAGACAATCATAACACAACAAACACATATATCACACATAGCTAAGAATAAAAATAAAATGAAAAATTGAAAATCACTCAAAGAAATGCAATGATGGTAAGGTGAGATACTTTGGCGGACTATGTGCAATGATGATAGTGCAAAAGTGAACAAGCGAAAAGTGAAGGGATTGAACAGTGCAGTAGATCAGGATAAAATATTGACTGTGACTATAAAAAATAAACATAAAAAATAAAGAAAGGCTGCATATGTTTGGTGTTTTCAGATGTGGAAAAAAATCCAGAAAACCCAGCAGTGATGTTGTTATTTTGGATTGTTATATTTAAGGGTTGGAAAAACTAAAAATCAATTAGTATAGTATAATAAAGATTAGTCCTCTTATTCTTTTTTCTCCATCCAGACGATCTATCAAAGTGGAGCATACCCTACCAGAGGTGGATGACGACGGCCTGCTGCAGAGAAGCTTGCAGGATGGACTGAGGGAGGACTACGTCAACTCCAACTCCTTCAAGCCGCCATTAGCCCACTCACTGCGTATCAAGGAGGAGCTCCTCAGCCAGAAGCAGCGCCTTCTGAGCCAGCCTCCTGCTCTTTCATTGGCTAATCTAGAATCAGCCGGCTTGCTCAATCATGCGCAGACCTACTCTTTGCTCGGCCAAAAGGGCTCTTCCTCTTTTTGGGGAAGCAAGGCCCACCTCGAAAGTCTGATGAAGCTAAAGCAGGCCAGTGGAGCTCTGAGCGGGGCACTCAGTGACCTCAAAGACCTGCCTACATTCCTGGAGAACCACCACAACCACCACGGAGCCTTCTCCTTTAAAAGTCACCATCACCACCACAATCAGGTGTCCAAGGCCCAACACCACCACAATGAAGGCAAGAGGGACCAGGGCCACTCACCTCCCGTCGACCTAAAGATCCCCCAAGTTCGGGGCATGGATCTCTCCTGGGACTCCTCTGCCTCTGATCTGTACGGCTACGGCGCCATGGGGGTTGGGGGTGGTGGCCATGGGGAGAACACCCTGAGTCGGAAGCTGAGAGCCATCCTGCCCAAGCAGAACCGCCGAGGAGGAAGCCTTGGAAGCCTGCTGGATGGGGCGGCTGACTACTGGAGCTCGGACTTGGACCACTCCAGTTCCGGGCCAGCGTACTCCACCTCCGACGTGGAAGGGGACCCAAACTCCAAGCAGCCGAGGAAGAAGAGGGGCCGTTATCGCCAGTACAACACAGAGATCCTGGAGGAGGCCATTACTGTAGTGATGAGCGGGAAGATGAGTGTGTCCAAGGCTCAGAACATGTATGGGATCCCCCACAGCACCCTGGAGTACAAAGTCAAGGAGCGCATGGGAACCCTGAAGAACCCCCCAAAGAAGAAGCTCAAGCTAATGATGAAGATGGAAGCAGGAGGCCAGGACTTTCCTCTCACGGAGTCGGAGAACATGCCAACCGCAACCCCGCAAGACAACAGTCCACCGGTGGCTGCTGTTGAGCTCAAGGACAATGTAAAAGAAGAGATTGATGATGATTTCAAACCAATCGACTAAACGACTTACACATGTAAACCTCAGTCAATGACTTAAGCAGTTTGAAAATGGATGGGGCTTTATTTGTGCCAATTTACTTAGCAGTATCTGGGTGAGCACAAATGCAGGGATAACATGAGGAGGATTCTTACACACTGGAGATAAACTAATCGGATGGTTTTAAACTACCGTCGTTTTAGCGACGCTGTATAAGGATTTGTTTAGCTTTTATATCCAGGGGCTTAACAAATGCAGCTAAAGACAGTTAAGTGACAATTAATGAAATTTCCATACGCATGCTGATAATCCTAGACCCCAAAACCCAATCCCCCTCTTTTCTGAACTTGACACACTGATCCATTGCTGCTTGTAAATGCAGTTTGGGCTTTGGACCATTCCAATTTGGAGAAAAAATGAGGGGAAGGTTGAAAATTAACTCCTTTTTAAAAACTGACAAATTAGTCTCTTTATGCTCCCCTCTCTCATGGAGTACTAGCTGAAAATTGGTAAGTGAACTGTCTATTACATTTGAAGCCAACTGTAAGGTTTAATCATACCATTGATGTTCCTCGCCAGGGTTCTGAATCTAAACCCATTCTCTTATTGCCAGGTAGCCATGACGCTTTAACTGCAACACTTTTCTTTCCTCCTTAAAATATTCAGCTTATCTCTGTGTGGACGAAAGCAACATTAACCCGTCCTTTTTTGAATGAGAAAAGACACACAAAAGTCATTCAGGGATGCATGTTTGTGAGTTTCGTGGATACTACTGACTTCTATAATCAACTTCTTATCCTTTTTCTTTTCATTTGATTCGTTTTGCTTTCTTTTGCACTACACTTTTGGGTCTGGCGCTTACAGACCTGGTTACCTCGGCATTGTTGCATTTGCATCATGCACTTATTATGGTCTGTCTCTGAAGCCCAGTCGCAAACCTCGTAACGGGTCAGAGGTGCACATCGTCTGCGTACGCTGATCCATAATCAGATCCCGGAAAAGCTATAAAAACCCTCTTTTTTTTTGCCAAGAGACAAGTTGAGGGGGAATCTGATGATGGATCAGCTGTTTTTCAGGCGAATGCTACCTCATGGACCTCCATCAGTGTCTCACGGCTGATCCTGGAATGCTGGAGCCGCCTTCAGGTTGCCCTGCAAACGGTTGCCGAAGTGAGCTCATCCCTTACATGGAGATCTTTATTGGAGGAAGGCCTTTTAGGATCAGAATGTGAAACTCTGCTGCTATCCACTTGATTATCTAGCTCCTACACAAGGCTTTAGCTAGCCTAAGCTAATGCGTTTTAGCTAGTCCTTAGCTAACAACAACACATTGCTGATGTTTTTTTTTTAGTTTTGTTCTAATCAAACTAAGCAGAAGTGGCTTAGCTGACAAGTTTGAAAAGATATTCTTCACCCTCAAACCTCAAAGACAGTTTGAACGGCAGTTTACAACGACAATGTGCATTTATAGAAGGTTCATTTTGGGTTGGTGGGTGGGCAATATGCAGGGGGGGGGGTAGCTGATAGAAGCGAGGGAAAAGCAGATTTAATATATTATAAATTATTATGACTGATGATGTAAAAGCCAATCTTTGATTCTGGATGATTTCTTTTCTCCTCTTTTTTTAAACTCAGGGTAACTGAGACAGATGATGTGGGTTTCAAATATGGTTATTTCCTTTTGGACCTATAGCAGACAAACAGAAGGACAAGACGCACCTCTCACTAATACTTTGTCTGCAGGGAAAGGCCATATAGCATATGTAATTGCTAATGAATCATGACAAAGAACAGAAAACACTGACGCTGGGTTTTGGGGATCAAACTCATGGCGCTAAACTTCTTAAATAGCACTTTTTTTAAAAGTAAGCAAAAACACAAGAGAAAGAAAGCTGTTTAAGGTTATGCACGTAGTGTAGCTCTGCTCTGCGGGAGATACAGACCAGGGAGCAATTAGGAGGGCAGAGATGGAAGAAAAAAGCTTTAGTGTGTGAGGACTTTCGGAAAGCTGCAGCTTGGACCCAAACTACTCCTTTTGTTTTCCTCTCAATGACCTCCATGACTAAAGACAACAACAAAAAAGAAGAAAAAAAATGGTCAACAGATTGAACAAGTTGAGTTTTGTGTAGTGTCGTCTTGTTGTTTTCCCTGCCCTTGCAGAAAGCATATCCCTCAGAGGAGACAGGTGGAAAAAGGAAAAAAAAATGCTCCTCTGGGATTTTACATCAGGAAAAGATTGAAGGAGATGACAAAAATCTTTTTTTGGTTGTCATATTTTTGTGCTCTGTGGTAAATGTTGCTCTTCGCTCCTAACACTGCCTGGTGCTCACCCAGTCTGTGAGATTTTTAACATGAGAATTGTACCTCTCTGTTCAGATGAAACAATGATGATTCACTCCTTTTGAAATGTATTGTACATTTTATTTATTTGATTGTTGTTTTTTTTCTTTGATTATTCTCTTAAAAATGGCATGCACCACTTTTCTTTGGCTGATTTTGGGGTCAGACCAATTGAAAAAAATATATATTTGGAGGATTTCAACACAATTAATCTCAAACTCATACTAAGTTATGAATGAATCACAATCTAATTAGAATACTACCTGTTGCATACAATCCTAATTTTCCCCTCTATGGTAATTGGTTATCCATTTTTAAGCTGTGTAGCTTCCTTGGCTTGATTGGCAGGTATGAATGGCCAATGGGAAGAGCTTTAGAAGAGATCCCCAGGGACAACAAAAAAATCCCGGGGGCCATCAAGCATGCAATGCGTCCAACACTTTGACAATGCTTAGCATTTAAAGTGTCTAAAAGGGTTGTTGTGCGCGTTGAGTTGGACCCAGCGAAGCACAATGCACTGATCTGATAGTTAAAACAGGATTGAAGCCCCAACCATGTCAAAATAAAGCACTTATTATGACCAAGCCTCTAATAAAAGGCATTGGCAGCTGCTCACTAATATCCAGCTGTGAATACAGTTAGACAACACGTGACGTAGTGTGCCAAACAGAACAGAACAAAAGCCTGTTAACCTGTTTCATGGAATGCATGTAAAGCATTGATTTGTGCTAATAAAAATAATATGTAGAAATAGCATCTAATGCACCAAGTTTGCATGGATGAACTCCAACAGCACTTAGACCGAATTCCCCTGAGAGGGGCAATTCCCCAAGGGCCAAACTAATTCTGTGTATAATTGACACAAATCTCTAAATCCTTCACAAAAAGAAATCTCTTTTGCGAATGCTTTCTAAAAAAATAAATAAAATAAAAAAAGTCCCATTTTCAGCCTGCTCTTATCTACTGAGGTGCATGCCATTTGAGGTATATTTATTTCTTTTGATTCGATTTTTCTTGTTTAAAGTCATGTGGTTAACGGCTCCCCCTGTCCAAAAAAAGTCCTCCTACTTGCAACTGAGTCTCACTGCTGTTTTTAAAGAAACCTCATACTATATTATATACTTAAGAGAACAGTATATATCTATTTATATACATATATATTAACAAATACTCGCATAATGAATGTAGTGAACTGAAATGAATATCTCAAACTTACAAACTTTTTCTTTTCTTTTGTTTTTTAACCAGACTGTTGTTTTTATTCTTTTGCTTTTAGTTTCACTTTTACGCTGCTTGCCTTTGGAAACGCAGTCGTTTTCTGACGCGGGCGTGCGACAGTAGCCTTCAATACTGTAAATGTCTCAGGATCGAGCGAGTGGGATGGGCAGCAATATTTGTCAGTCGGAAAATGGCGCAGACTCAACTACCTGTACAACATGTAATTTATAGACACATAAACATATGAAAAACTCTAGAGCAGAGACAAAGTGCTATACCTCAATCTCAGACTAATAACTCCTTTCTGTGCCTCGTACTTTTACGTATACCTTACCCGGGAGCCTGGCGAAGGGATAGCTGATACTCTGGGAAATATAGTAACCTCTGCTCTTTCTTTTCTTTTCGTATCGCTTCATTTTTCTTTTCTTTGTTGCGCCTCCCTCTTGCAAAGGCAGGAGGGAGACGCTTCAAGTGTCTGACTGACCAATATTTGCCACCCTACCTCTTTTCAGGTATTTTTTCTTTACGCAACAACAAAACCTTATAGAAGTATATAATGAGCAACAGATTGAGAAAAGAAAAAAAAAAAAAGACCCACTATTTCTGTTCTTAGCACTGGGTGGGGTTGGTGTGGGAGGGCTGCAAACCTCTCAATTCCTCCCCTAAAAGTCAAACATTTTGGGATTCAGTCGTCTGGTTTCACCCCGGAGGCGAGGAGGTCGGCCCCACCCCGGTCTGAGAAAGAACAAGGTCTTTTTGTCAACTGGGGGTTTATTTTTTCTTTTCTTTTATGGTTAATTGTGTTTTTTTTTTTTTTTTAGGTGTAACATAACTTCAGGTTGAAACTTGACAGGGGGATTTTCTTTCTTTTTTTTTTTCTCTTTTTTTTTTATATAACTCACACCGAGAGAAATCAGAGACCCAGAGGGGAGATTAGGGGGGTGAGGGTTGGGAGGGGGGGGGGGCAGGTGGGCAAGTTAACCTTCCTGTATCTGCTGTCTTGTAAAAGAACAATATATCCACAATCTTTTACACTGCATTCCAAAAAAACACACACACACACACACACACACACACAGGAAAATGTACCTTTTATATGATGAAAATGAGAAAAACTATATACTTATGAATATATACTGTGTGTATTTATTATTTTACTGTTTTTTGCATCTTCAGGTAATCCGATCGATTTCTCTTTTGCTTTTCAGGTTGTTGTTGTTGTTTTTTTGATTTGATTTGATTATTTTTTTTTCTTCTGAGTGTAAGACAATGTCAGTAACATGATAAAAGAAGAAGAAAAAATGTCAAACAGCAACTACTGTAACCTCACTTAGTAGACGCCACATGACGTGCCATTTTATTTCAGGATGGCATGTGATGCTGCGTGCTACCACGAAAGAAAGACCCATAATGTACACGATTGCCATGCTCCTCTCTGCCGAGAGGTCTCTTCTGTTTCTCTTTATGTCACGCTGCACATCTGGTTGTCATTTATACCTCAGGTCCGACCACTTCAAAGCAGCTGATTGTACATTAGAAACACACACGTAACCACACAAACACACACACACAAAAAGAAGAATCAGGATTTTTAGTACGGCTTGTTTCCAGAGTTTTAGATGGAACTGACCGAAGCAGTTTTGGAAAAATTGTTGTTTCTTGTCGTCGTTCGTAAAACCGTTGTTTTTATTCTCATGGCATCTTCTTTTCCTCTCTCTGTTTTTCTTCTGAAACGAGAAAAGACACATTCTTTAAAAGCCAGAAGAAGCCAGGTTTCTGTGAATCCAACGCTGTATTCTCTCTAGCACATACATCCGTGGAAGAGCACGTAGAGGCCTGACGCACCTACAGCAACACACACACACACACACACACTCGCAGTCTCCCTCCTCATCAAGTAGCCACACTTTGTGTGGGCGGGTTATATGTATAATTATGAAGCAGGGAGTCTGCCGTTTCTCATTTAGAAGCAGGTGGGTGTGTATTGTTCACATCCTGCAGAACATCAGCCCTGCTGGCTCATTTTGATCCGGGACTCTGCAGGCACTGCCTCTGTGAAAACCACTTTGTTTTGTTAGTTGCTTTCAACAGAGACTGTTTTTGTCCCTCCTTCTCTTTCTTTTAAATCAACCTACCAATCTTTCTTTCCGCTATTCTCCATGTAACCAGTCTGTGATTCCTGCAATTCTTTTGTTGCAATTTAAGTTTCTCCTCTTAGATGTTCTCCTTCGACCTGCCTCATCTAGTTCTGCCGCTGTTGGGAGCGACACATGCTGTTCCCGGCTTGTGTGTGTGTTCTAGCTGCCACCAAAGGAGTGAAAACCACAGACACCTGTGAGGGTTTTACCCATCTGCTGAAAAGCACATTTGACTTTAATCATATTGTTTATACAATGCAAGAAATGGAATTTAGAAGTGTTCAAAATCTACAATTTTGAAAAAAAGAAACTGTTCATTCACTGCGAAGGCAGCCATGTCGTTTTTCACGGCATGTGGTTTAATTCCCATTCAGAAAGTCAAATGCTTTTGAGTTTTAAGAATGAAATCCCACATTTGCCTGTGATCAAATGACACAAAGATGTCCCAGTTAAGAAAACAGAGTGTCTTTTGGCTGCATTGCATGCTGGTCCGTCGAGGTTGCTGTGGCTTAAAAAAAAGAAAATTCTCCGTCTAAAGACACAAACTAACAAAATAGATGCAAGACTGCAGTGGAACATCTCCAGAGACTTTGACTGAAGTGGTTTTCCAGCGAGCAGTCCAGGACTACGCTTAAATCTCATTTTTCCTGTTAACTGCAACAAGATCTATCTTACTTTGACTGCCGTTTTTTAAAAAGATAATAATTGGCGCAGCAACTGACAGTTACAATTCATCTCATGTGCCATAAGCTAAGCTTCACCATGCTGTTGTCTCCCCCCCGGACATTTCTCAAAGCGCTAACAGATCAGATCTAAAATGTGCATCTCCTTTGTCAGCGAGTGTGATGCCAAGTGCTGTAAATGTCAAAGCATTTGTGAGGATGTGACAAGCAATCGCTCAGTAGCATTTTGGCTTCGAAAGCAGAGGGGAGTACAAATCTTAAAGGCCAGACACGCCTCTGGAATAATGCTCATCTGCAGCAATCAAAACAACAGACACCTCCACTCCCTTTGGTTAGAAGAAGAAATTTGGGGAACCAGAGGGTAACAATGTGACTCCATAGATAAAGATAAGGTGGGAGCACGCAGAGTGTTACCTATTGGTCAAAACCTTCTGGAAACCAGATCAAAAATACTGTATTTACTCTAATGGTCTTTTACAAAAGACCATGTTTTCATAGTGCACTCTGAAATTGCCGCCTGCCGCCTGGTTTCCCTATACTTGGACGTTATTTAAAGAGTCCCATCCTGGCTCAGTAATCTACTGCTTGAACCACTTCACCACTTAACACATAACAGTGTAATACTGGACATGATTATATATTTGTTGGTCTTCAATCAGTGGAATCAAGAGTGCCTTTTGGGGACTCTAATCACAGTCTGAAATCGTTTAGGGTTGGTTTCTTAATCACGTGTAATCTAACCACACAGAACAACGTTCTACTGTCGAGGCAAAAAAAATAAAAAATAAAACATGCCAAAGGAGATTAAGGTCAAGCAGCAGACATTTTCTCACTCTGGCTTTTCTCGCCTCCGCGGTGCCGGCGCGCGTCTCGCCCCTCCGCCTCGGCAGAAAGCCCTCCTTACAGATGGCAGTCGGATAGACTTGGCAGACTGAGGAGGTTGACAGGAGTGAAATCTAAGTAAAGTACGGCAGAATAAAGGCCGCAGAAGGCCACCATCCCCACCCCCACGCCCCACGCAGTTAAACAACAACAAAGGCTTTTACTGGAGCGGCACTTCGCAAACAAGCGTTACTTTGGAACATCGCGTCTGCGATTAAAAGGCCCCACGGATGATTTGAAAGTCCACTTAGAGAGGGAGAAGGGGGATTATTAGGGACCAAATATCAGATCTGATGCCGCTGAGTGCAGGTTGAACAAGAAATTCAGAGAAATGAAAGACACGGATGAGTGAAGGAAATGTGGTCAAAATGCTCTGTGATGGAGTGCATTTCATGAGGTGCCCTTGTGTGTTGCCATGACAATCTTGCAGCATTGTGGAGGTGTTTTTGTGGCCCTTTAGAGCCACTTAGATGGACCAGCTGGTCTCTGTTGCTCTGAACTCAAATCCAGCTCTGCTAACACTGGGTCATCTCCTGCATTCGGAGGCTTGGGGTTGAGTTAGGAGAACTTAGCAGAACTGATGCAGTCAAAAAAATACCAGTTATATTTAGATTATGCTTCTTAAGTTGATTCTTCGGGCCTGTTTGTTTCCAAGGAATTCCTATTGACAGAAGATATGATTATACAAAATATAAGAGACTTAGACTTCTCTTTACTAATCCTTTTGGGATGACTCCCGCAAGGAAATTGAAAAACTCGCTTTCATTTGTATCTGCATCTGAGATCATGTATTTATCTCTGAGATGCCCGCCGTTGGTTCTGCTGCCTCAGTCTGTCACATGGACTTGCCTGTAGGGATGTTCAGGTGCAGACATGCTTCAGGAGTCCGTCAGTTGATTTTAAAATGTAAGGCATAGTCCCTTGTTGCCGGTGAAGTACCATGGTCCTGTAATCAGGCCTGTAGTAATATGCCGGATGATTTGTCAGGGCTCCCACTGGCGGTCCTCGAGCACAGAGTGATTGTTTGCTGACCGTGGCCATCTTCTTTTCTCGTTATTCCCCTCAGAAATGTGTCAGCTCTTAATTGTCCTGTCACTCAAAAGTGTGAAGTTCCTGGGGATGTTTCAGCACAATGCTGGGGCACTGTAAATGTTTCATTTTTGTTATCACTTTCTTTGATGAAACGTCCAAAACCCCTTCGCCCCCTCACTATTTGTCATCCCCTCGGCATCTTTGGGCAGCGGAGCGTGGAGCCTCGGGGCTGACAAGCCCTCGTTTATCCCAGGAGACATGTGGGGTTCCTGGGAAGCCCCAGATCCTTCACCTCCCCATCAGACCTTTTCATAAACCTCACTGTCGCCTTTTAGGATTGTATAAACGACCCAGAGGCCTCTGAACACTGTCTTCCCTCTACTTTTCTTTCTTTCTTTCTTTCTTTCTCTTTTATTTTCTTCACAGAGGCTTTGCCACGCTCTCCAGTGATGAGGAACGTGCAGATATAGACAGGGATTGAAGTTCTTTTTGCAACAGGGTGGGGGGGTTTTTGCAATTTTGAGAACTTTTCTTGTAAAAACAAAACAAAATGAAAATACCCACTTACACACCACATATACACAGTAGTTGTTTAATATTTCAGGCTTGGTGAAAGTTTCATATACTCTCCCGCTGTATAGACTCAACACTTTAAAGGTTTGGCCGTTAATGTTGTATGATGTCTCTGGTCTCATATTTTGATGTTTCAGGCTAGACAGGCTTGACTTTTTGAGTTTCTGTGTTTAAAAACGGAAAAAACAAGGACAAAAATTGGCTTGTGTTTTGTCGGAATCGCCAGTGCGTTGCTGTGATCCTCCTGTAGCGTCTTTTCGCAACGTATGAGCTTTCGTGTCTTCGACGGCCGCGTATCACCGTCTCTGTTACCTATCAGTTGTGAAGTCTACACATACATGCAGATAAACACACCAGCCAGTGTATTTATAGTCGAGCTGAGGAGCAACACTGGCTTATGAGCACGATCGATAGTCAGGTCAGACAGACCGGCACTAGGCGAGCGGATACTGGAGTTCAGGCCTCAGCCAGGAGGTTTGGCAGTACAGATGATTAAATGTTCCCACTGCCAAAACAGAAACTACCCAGGAACTCTTTAATGGAACAACCTCAAACTCATCTGGCAGAAGTTGACTCATGAAAAGCCAGAACAACACCACGTAAAAGGGTCTTTTGAAAAGCCTTCTTTTTTTATTATTATTATTATTTTGGACTGATTCTGTACATTATTTTCAGCCAAATACTTTTTCAGTGCTTTATAAAACAGCAAGGATTGTAAATATGATTAACTCTTAGCAGGGGGCTAATGCGGAGCTCACTTAACGGTCCAACTGGTTGATTCTAACTTGCGAGACTTGGGGCTGTTGCCTTCCCGACTGTCCGAATTAAGAAAAAGACGCTCGTAATAACAGAAACATGAGCGCTTTGACTGGATCCGCGTTCAGGGGAAAGTAACACTGAGTGTTTTGTTCTTTCTTATAAGTCTTTGATAATAGTTTCCATCTTTCCTGATGTGATGTTTTTTTGGTGTGCAAAAATGTAAAGAAGAAGAAGAAGAAAAAAAAAAAACTTACAACACAGAATACCTCAGAAAAGAAATCCATGTAACCACGGCGACCTCCACATATTGTCAGATCCTGACCATCAACATTCATCTCCAGGGCACTTTCATTTCCTGTCATTAGCCCCCCCACCCCCACCACTCTTTTTGCTTCTTTTGCCATGCAGTGCGTAGCGCCCGGTGGAGGATCCACAGCTTTTTTTTAAATTTTTTTATCTTTGGTTTCTCATACAGATGTTACAGGTTCCATGTCACGTGATCACCATCACGCCGGTAAAGCTTTTAAGTGGCAGCGGGCGCGTCGAATGGAACCAGTTAACGTTCGTTATCACATGATCTCTCTCGTGATTGGTGATCGGTCTTGGTCTCGAACTTGTCGCAGACCACCTTACGTTCCTCATTTAAAGACGGAAAGGAGGTTTCGAGACAATTTGATGCATCTGAAATCAGAACATACAGATACGAAAAGTAATGCACTGTAATTCATATGTATTCCAAGTATTTCTTACTGTCTGCCCCGCTGTAACTACTGCTAGATAAGACCGCTCAGGTCCGTGTAGCGACAGGGTCGGGGGGGATCTTTCAAATCCTAACTAGTCCCTTTGGTGCCTAAACTTCCCAGTTTTTTCGCTGCATCACGGTCACCTTTTGTCAGATCTGAAACCCGGCTCCCAGTCACCTTTTCTCGGCTAAATTGGACTGTAAAGACCGCTAAACTTAACTGTCATGTGACCGGTCGTCACATGGCAGCCTCAGTTTTTTTCTCCATAGGATATCATCCAAATCGTTGTGCATACGTTTTCCCAAGATATCACGAACTCGTTCATGAGAATGCGTTGCGCACACTTCCAAACGGCTCAGAAAGATCCACGCAAGATCCTCTTGGGATCTCTTCCAAAGATAGATCTGCATCGGAAAACAAACAAAAAATCCTCCTGTCTTTAGATTTTTGAAAGTGGGTTCGCTGAAAGAATGAAAGCCAATACGTGGAACACTTGAAACCACACAAACCCCTTACGTTGTTCCTTTTCTGTACCTCTTTATCTACTTATCTACTCTTTATCGTTGTTAAAAACTGAATGTAAAAAAAGGCAAACACAACTAACCTCTAATTTAACTATACATATTTAAGAATAAGAAATACTCTATATGTGCACATATATATAACTATACAAGCCCAATACAGACACAAACACAAATGCATATGTATATACAAATCTCTAATGTCATATACTTTTATCTTGAAAAGGAAGAGGATGAGCCTTTTCCATTGATGATTCAGGGAACCAATACAGAAGTCCAGTGCAGTATGTTAGGTAAAGTCACTCCCACTCTGTTCCTGCTGGTTATTTCCCTGTGATGTAGCATAGGGCAAAGGGGCGAGAGTAGTAGGTTCTAGTGTAGTTGTAGTCTTTTCAAGCCTGATTCTGTGAAACCGGGGAGGTTTTTTTTCTATTTATTTATGAAGATGACATGGACTTGAGAGTCACATTTGGGTTGTGGGGAAGGAGGGTGGAAGGCGGGGGTGGGGGCTGGGGGTCTTCAGTATAGTTGTACATAGAACTGCTTTACCCATAAACCCTTGCCTGTCTTTTTCACAGGTGAGGTAGAACTGTATATTGAAGGCACTGCGGAGGGGAGGAACGGTTTGTGTGTTTTTATGTCTACAAAAAGTGAAGACTGTTTTAAATGGAGGAAGTGGAAGAAAGGCGGAGGGTGGGGCGGGCGGGTGGGGGGTTAGATGATGATCCTGTCGAACAGACAGTGAAGTCGTTAGAAAACGCTTCACTTGTTGACCCCTACTCGATATTTTTGCATGCTGCTGTAAATACAACCCGTATCAGTCCTTTTTGTTTGAAGAGGCTGATTAATCCAAAAGCGCTTTGTTCTGGATGTTGTCCGCAGGACCGATTTCTGATGTTTTTGAATATGAAATATTTCCCCTGAAAAAAAAAATAAAAATAAAAAAATAATTATCCCTTTCCTGAGAAGAAGGAGCACCTAAGGTGTTTGTTTGTCACTGCAACAGCTTTCGTAGTGGTTTTTTGGCTAAATCTCCTCTTTTTTTTTTCCTTGTGTGAAATAACAAAAGAAGGTATGTGGGAGTGAGTCTGTGTGGCTTTTCCTTCGTTTTTTTCTTTAACCATGTTTTGTTTTTTTTTAGCAACATTGATCTACCTGTACTCAGTGGAACAGTGTACAAGCTTGAAGAATTGCATTTTTGAACGTATCTCTGGGCGACATGTAGACCCCAAATGACATCACCGCGCACCCTCAGGGACCCTCAGCAACACTGCTCTCACTCATATTCAGGTACTTAATCTACACCGAGTTTTAGCAGTCATCAACTTTAACCCCAAACCTGCAAGCCTGTTCCTATGAAGACCAAAATTACCCCCCCACCCTCCCCCAAAAATCTTAAAATGATCAGATTCAGCTTTTCTCACCGTCAGAATTTTGTTATTTTATTTTCTACTTTACGGGATTACATCTCTCCTTTTGTACTTTAGCTGTCTCTGTCTCTTTTCTGATCTTTGGATATTTTAAGTATCTTATGAATGTCAATCTTCTTCTCCGTTCAGGACAGTCCTTGTTCGCACTCTGTTTCTCGCGCTGGCTCGTGTCAGGTGCTATGGCGTTAACGCCGGCATTTTGGTGTTGCGTGGCTACAAAAGCACCAACGTAACGATGACTTTACACCAAGCTAACCTCTTAAAACAGTCATACAAGTGCACAAAACAGTGGTTTGGCTGCGTTTTTAAGCCCCCACAATCCCTCACAGCAGTATGTTGGTTTAATGTTCAGGGATCCGTCTGGTTTGAAGTACTAAGTTTGAGCTCTCCATCGCTAATGGAGTTACACACAACACACAGGAATGTGACAGATCTGCCTTCAGTTCCCCTTCGAGGGAAATCGAGCTGCGTCGGTTATGACACTATGCCTAAAGGCGTTCCCATAGTGTCGGAACCGACGCAGTGTCTCGTTCCCCTATCTCGGGGAACAAGGGTTACATACGTAACCCGAGACGTTCTTCTTACGCTTCAGGGAAAACTTAGCAAGCCTCTCTCACCGCAACGGAAAACCAGGAAAAAAAATGTCCGGGTTCAGCTGGACCACGTGTCCCATCAAAACCTGCCGAACTGAGCTGTGAAGGAACAAAGGAGAGTCAAACCGGAGCAGAAAGATGTGTTTTTTTGCAGTTGTCAGTAAAATTGATCTCATTTGTTCTTTGACTTATTTAGTTTTTTTGGACAGCCACGCTTCTTCTGCTGTGGTTGTTTTTGTGTTGCTGCACACAGCTCGGTCCATGCCACGGATGGTGTACAGTCTCCTGTAGACTTTTAGAGTGCGTAGTAAGAACCAGTCATGCAAAAGCAGTTATTTCTTGGCCTGGTCGGGGCGACAGGAGTGTATTTTGCCTACATTTTGTACCTCTAACAACAATCAAATCCGTGACGTTTTGGTGAGAACTGTGTTAAGACACTTGAAAAAATTAGTTGTATTTCATGTAAGAACTTTTCCTCATATTGGTTTCTTGGGGGTAACTTGATTTTTAATCAGACGTAGTTCTGATTGGGTTGGAAATATTTAGGTAAATGCAGGAAGTGTTGTCCAGGGGATTGGACTCTCGTTTGGGTAAAGCCACAATTAACCTCGTCTTTTTTCTTCTGTCTGGATTTCTTTTGTCCTGTTGAGGTTTCTAACGTTTCGTCGTCACAACTCGGTTCTCAACGGGTGGCTGGACGCCCCGATGCAGGGCCTGCTGGGCTTTTAGTTTTTTTTCTCTTTCCCACTGAGATTTAGTTTTTTGGGTTTGACGATATACCTCATTCCTTCAGACCGGCGGGCCCTGTGGGGGTGGGGGTGGGGGTGGGGCGCTGTGCCAATGCTCAGGATGCCCAAGCCCCCTTTTCACGATTTGGTCCCACTTGGACTGTACCTCTCACAAACGCATTTTAAACACACACACACACACACACCTACAGACAGGTTCTCCAAATATCCCAATGTACCTCATTTTTTCAATATCTACTGTTTACAGATTGACAAAAAAAATTGTATAATTTAAAAAAAAATATTTTTCTCATGTTGTAGTTTTATTTATGTACAATAATTTTGGTTTTTGTTCTTAATTTGTACCTTGTGAGTTGGACTTTTATTCTTCTAGGCGTGTAAAATGAGCACTCTACAAGGATCACAATACTCGATTTGATTTCTCTCTTTCTCTCGCCCTGTTTTGAATGCTAAATCTGATATTCTGATTGGGTTGATGAATAATAAACGGTCTCATGATGTCTGTGTTTTTGTTGGACAAAAACATGAAAGATGATGATTTTATTTCCTACTGTTTCTTCTTTTTTTTTTTTTTTAAACTTCATTTTGCATTGAACGTCAGGCGACGCTGATTAGATCTGTCTTTTGTGCATGTGTAAAATATTTTACTGGTTATGTTATATTCAATTTGGTAAAACAAAAATGAAAAAAAAATTGCCATTTTTGCCACACATTTCAGCTGTAATGTTGTGTGAGGTAGTATTCACTGGATGCTAGAACCTTCTTTTCAAAACCACTATTCTTCTAATAAATTTTGTTGTGAAAATAAAACGTCAGTCTCAATTGTGGTGATTTGTTCCTGCATGTTGTGATAGATAGATAGATAGATAGATAGATAGATAGATAGATAGATAGATAGATAGATAGATAGATAGATAGATAGATAGATTCCAATAAAATGGGAAATTACAGTGTTACAGCAGCAAAATCAGTCACACAGCACAGAATATAGATACAAATGAAATACTAGAATACAATAGACATACATACAATATACATGAAATATTAATAGGATAAAATACAAGAACAAGGAGTTTCTGTGCATCACTTCCTCCACTCCTGACTGAGTACAGCGAGGGTCCGAGCCTCACGGTTGCCCGCTGACCCAAATTTCATGATATCTTAGAGATTTGACATTTCTTTCAAAGGTCCCCAAATTTGGGTGTTTGACCTGTCATGGGGGCCGTGTGACGTGTGTAGATTTCTAAGCTGTAATATAAAAACTGCAAAAAACATCCATGTAACATTAATAGTACGTTGATAGCCCAAGATTGGTAATGATTAGTTAAAGGTTTTACCCTGTCCACCTGTGCGTGCGCGCGCGTGTGTGTGTGTGTGTGTGTGGGGTGGGGGTAACATGAATATTTCAAAACTCTGCACCAAAATGATTTATTATTTATATTCAGAAATTCAACTGTTTGTCATTTAAACCCCAAAATACAAATAAAAAATCATTAAAATCAAATGTTGGTCTGTACAGTTAGTTAGTTATATGTAGTTTTCTTACCCTCCCCCCCCCCCTCAAATACCAAACTCCTTCCTTACATACATTGCAAAAAGCTTAGTTTGGAGTATTTCCCCACCCGGTCCTCCCGGGTTGCTTTTTTAGCTACGTGCTCATCAGGTCCCGGGACACCAACCTGAGCCTCCATTTCAACAATGAATGAATGAAAAATAGCAATGTGTGTAATCAAAATGTGCGCCTAGCTGCCTACGTAGGGCCTACGTACTGTTGCAGCCGACGGGAGCCGGCTACAGGACGACTTAATCACCATGAACAGGTTTTAATGTTCCCCTTCGAAGGGAACTCGAACTGTGTTGGTTACGACACTATGGGAACGCCATAGTGTCGTAACCGACGCAGTGTCTCGTTCCCCTATCTCGGGGAACAAGGGTTACATACGTAACCCGAGACGTTCTGTGAGACTAGAACTACTCCAGAGTCTGCTCTTGAGACTTTGCTCTAAGTTTTGGGACAATTAGGATTGTCCTAGGATTCAGGACAACTGCTTGGATTTTGGGATTGTCCTGAATTATTTTTGGGCCGTCTGGTCACCCTAGATATGAATGAAAGTTGGTGAGAAAGCAACTACAAGATACTTTCATGGTGTGTTGATTTAGGTGGCCCCTAAGCGTTAAGGTTTGCATGAGCACAACCGCCTCGTGTCGGAAAGACCTTAACCCCGGCTGGCGTCTTCGTTTTGGAAGGAACTGGAAGAAAGACACAATTTATCATATTTTTCTTCTGTCACTGGGCTTCACATCCGTCTTAATAAGCCAGTAGCCCTGATGCTTCAAGGTGTAGTTCAACAAGCGGACTAGCTCTTCCTCTGAGGGACTAAAACATGTATTCTCTCTCCAGCTCGGCTCTCACTCTGCTCTCCAATTCTTTTGTCTTTCTGCTTCTCCTCCTCTCTCTCACTTTTTTATATAAGTCTCTCTCTCTCTCTCTCTCCTTTACTGTGGCTTTCTGTGCTGCGGGGCCTGTGGAAAGAGCGAGGCCTCTGCGGTGGATGGAGGCAGAAGAAGACGAATAACTTTTCAGGGCACAGGAAGTAGGTCATCCTCCTATCAAATATTTATTTCTCATACTGTGCCTAAGGCTCCAAAAGGACTCCCTCTTTAGATATTGTGTGTGTGTGTGTGTGTGTGTGTGTGCACATATATGGCTGCTCATGGTCTGTGTCTGACTGAATTGGAAGGTTCCCCTCTCTTTAGAAATCCTGAGTGTGTTTATATAAGCAGTCTTTTGTCCATTAAATAGATATTGAGAAGAGTTTTTCACCACTGTGTCTATATGTACGTAACCCTGCAGCCCGGGTGCTTGTACTGTTCACTTTTAGTCTGCATTAAAGAAACCAGATCTGATTGCTTCTATCAATGCCCCATTTACCTGAGAGAGTATTCATCCGCTCGGCCGTGGCCTCTCTGCTCTGATGACGCTAACCCTCAAAACAAACAATTTCCTGGTTCCAGCCTTTTGAATATGTATAATTGCAACTTGTCTTGTTTTGTGTGTACTGTAGCTTACTGTGCATTAAATAATTTAGGGTTATATACTTAGAGTCAGACAAAACGTCACCTTCTGGGTCTGAGAAAATGTGTATGGATGTATTTCACCGGGTATTTTATAGACCATAACAATCCAAAGTGTATTCAGCAGATTAATTTATAATAAGAAAAAAAGCAATCATTAGTTGCAGCCATACAAATGAATCATTAAATAAATCAATTGTGAATGCTACGTCTGAATGAAAGGTTCATCTGTTGTGTTTATTTTATTTATTGATTATTAATTAGACTTTAAAATGGGAGAAATGCAATTTCCCAGAGTGATGTCTTTATGTGTCTCGTTTTGTCTGAACATCACACTGGAACACAAAAGAATACATTTACACTGATATATATATATATATATATATATATATATATATATATATATATATATATATATATATATATATATATATAAAAAGGAGACTCATATTTGAGAAGCTGGAACTAACACATATTGGTCAGATTTTATCGATAAATTAGTTAAACAATTATTCAATCACCAGAATTGGTGTCTTCATTTTATGTTGTGTTGGTCGACTCATCAATTAATTGACTGATTGTTTCAGCACGAGTGGACAGACAGTTGATTGTGAGACTGTGGACGAGACACTGGACAGAAGAAGCAGATGTTGGAAATTGGTCTCTCCCCAATCCGTCTGTCAATTTAACCCTCGTGTTGTCTTCCCGTTAACCACAAACTTGTCCTCCCAGGTCTAAAATTGTGATGTGATTGTGATGAACCCCGAGTTGCCCCCGATGCTGCGCCATCGGAGTGTAAATGTGTGTGAGTGTGTATCTGATGAGCAGGTGGACCCTTGTACGGCAGCCTCGGCCACAGTGTGTGAATGTGTGTGATGGTGAATGTATCCTGTAGGATGTAAAAGCGCTTTGAGTAGTCGTTAAGACTAGAAAAGCGCTATATAAATGCAGCACATTTACATTTGATGTTTTTGTCGCTTTTTATGATTTATTTGTCACTTTTTCCAGCTTTTGGTGCTTTGTTTTTTGTTTGTTTTTTAAACCTGAGCTGGTTTAATAATAGGTTTTACACTTCTTCTTGGAATTCATGGTCAACAAACCTTATTCATATCAAATTATACATACGTTTTTAGTTAAAAACAGAGAAATTAGAAATTATTTTGACTAATAGTTAAGATTAGGGGATGTTGAGTGAATCACAGATGGGTAGATGTCAAAGTTTGGTCCGGATACCAATAAAGAAAAATAATAATTCAAATGCTATAAGATTCAATAAAACACCTAAAAAATTCAATGAAAGTCATCATTAATTTTACCTGAAGAATGTTGTATGGAATCATCCATGTTATTTTTGGGTAATTTAGTTGAAAGAAATCCATATTTCAGATATAATACACTTTGAAATAGGCCAATTTGACCCGAGGACAACACAAGGGTTAAGACCTTGATTAGTGACTTTTGGGTATCTTCTTGCGTTTTTATGTCTTCATTTGATTGTTTATTGATTGATTTTTATCTGTTATTGTCTATTTGTTCAGATGTATGCTGTGCACTCGGCCCCATTCAAAATCCCTCAATGTACCCCGAGTTTGAAATAAATTAAATGAAATAAAATGAATGAGATGTTTCATCTCTAGCATTTAAACCAGCCATTAAACTGCTGCTGCTGCTGCTGCTGCTCAGACGATGGAGCAGAAGCACAGAACACTGTGATAAATAAAAGCTAGATTAAAAGCTTTAATGGCTCCCATCGTGTCCTCCAGCTCAGTGCGCGACAAAAATGTACGCTTAAGAAATGTAAAAGTAGGAACATTCTGATATAAAAATATTCCCCTCATTCCAATTTTTACTCCTGAGACGTGAACACACTCTCCCTCCCCTCTCTCTCTTTGTTTTCCATATGCACACTGACTGCTGTGAGAATGTCAGAGGCCCCATCAGAAGCCCCTCCTGCTGTGGTGTGTGGTGGCCGGGCCCAGCAAGGCTCCCCATTACTGGTTAATGGATCCACATCAGATGCAGTCAATTAAGACTCAGCGCCAGCCCCATGCGGTCATCTCCCCAGGCCTGTCTGAGCCGAGGACGGCGGCTGCTAACAAGCTCCGATGCAGAAACCTCATAACCCTTTACTGGTAACCTACTTCCTTAAGCTACATCTTCACTACTAGTGACTACTTATTTTGGGGGTTTTATTGCCTTTATTTGAAGGACAAAGTCACAGTGGGAAGGGAAAGTGGGAGAGAGAGGGGGTGCATTTGACTTTTTTCTCATGCAACAGGTATTTTCTATGTATTTTTTTATTTTTCTGTATTTATTGTTTATTTCATATTAATGTTGTTTAATTGTTTATGTAGGCACCTCTCACCAAGGCAAAATCCACATAAGTGTACTTATTAGGGCAATTGAAACCTTTCCTGATTCTGATGGCATGCAGCAAAGGTCCACAGGGGGGAATTAAACCCATGGCCGCTGCAGTAAGGACTGAGCCTTTGTCGCACCACCAGGTAGGCCACAAGGGAGCCGCTTTCCATTTTTACAGTAAGCGGTGTTTTGAGATAAAAATGATCTCCGTCCACACAAGAGATGAAGCTCCAGTAGAACTAATCTCCGTCCATATGGACACATTTAAGACTTTTCACTTTGACAGGAAGCAGATTGTCTGATGTTACTCATGCGAATGTAAATCATGGATGTAGGAGTTGAAAATGCAGAAAATACTTTGGAGAAAGAACAACAACCGCGGAAACAAGACCAGGGATTTCTTTTTCTTGGAGTGACAGCGAGGTGGAACTGTTACTGAAAGGTATACCTGCCTGAGACACACCTTTCAGTACTTTACTGTTAACCTACTTTCTCAGGCTACATTGACACTAATAGGTTTTCATTTTTGAGATACAATCCATCTCCGTCCACACAAGAGTTTTAGCTCCAGTAGCAGATTCAATCTCCGTCCATATTAACACGTCTGGCAACCCATATCATAGGCTACTGTAAAAAGGAATCCTGCTGTTAAGCCAGATTCATTTCAAGTCTCTGTGAGAAATCACATATTCAGTGTGTCTCTCAGGTAAAATCGGACCATTCTGATGTAGGATTTTAAAATTAAAGGCTTAAATGTCTAATTAAAGCTATATTTGCAATTTTTATCAGGCTGTTAAAGCCATATTTTTGTCTTTTTGGGGCTAATGTAAAACAGAATCCTCCTGTTAAGCCAAATTCATTCCAAGTCTGGGTGAGACATCACATATCCAGTGTGTCTCTCAGGTAGTATCGGAGGTTTCTGATGTAGGATTTAAAATTAAGGGCCTGTTGGAGCAATGTTAACCACTGAGCCACCAAATCAAATATGTTAAAAACAGTCATTTTTTATCGAAAAAAGTCATAAAAAGTCATATTATTGTATGTCGAAAAAATAAAAAACATATAAAAAGGGCAGGCCCAGACTGGGAATGTCTGGTATGTTCATCCATCCATCTTCATCCGCTTATCCAGTATCGGGTCGCGGGGGCAGCAGCTCCAGTAGGGGACCCCAAACTTCCCTTTCCCGAGCCACATCAACCAGCTCCGACTGGGGGATCCCGAGGAGTTCCCAGGCCAGGTTGGAGATATAATCTCTCCACCTAGTCCTGGGTCTTCCCCAGGGCCTCCTCCCAGCTGGACGTGCCTGGAACACCTCCCTAGGGAGGCGCCCAGGAGGCATCCTCACCAGAGGCCTGAACCACCTCAACTGGCTCCTTTTGACGTGAAGGAGCAGCGGCTCTACTCTGAGCTACTGACTACTGACTGAGCTTCTCACCCTATCTCTAAGGGAGACGCCAGCCCCCTCCCTCCTGAGGAAACCCATTTCGGCCGCTTGTACCCTTGTACAAAAAAATCATCTTCGTTCTGCAGCCTTCGTTGACCTTTAGCAGCAGCCAGCGAGCCTCGGCGTGTCTGATTGGACGTCTTCAGCTCCGGCGAGGAGCGGCCATGACACCCAAAATAAAGGAAGGGAACTAAATGAAAAGCTCACAATCACAACTTCATCTGACGCTGAAAGGAGAGCAAATGTTCAACAAGGTCACACCTAATTGGAAATGATTCAAACGCAGTGGGGGACATTTTGGGATATATATATATATGTAGTATATATATTTCTTTTCTATCTAACAAGAACTCCTCCCAGGTCACCTTGGTAGTTTTGACTCCTTCTTTTGGAAAATGCATGAAATATTCAGTTTGCCTCCGGCGCTCTCAAACCCCTTCCCCCCATCTTTTTTCTCTCTCTGTCACTCATTCTCCAACCTCCTTTCCAAACTTCTTATCTCCTCCTTATTTCCTCCACTTTTCATTGTTTTTCTAATTTTTGTTTGCCTCATCCCAAGATCCTCATCTTTTTCCTTGTTTCATCTCTTGCAGCTATACTGTAGGCTGTGTGTGTGTGTGTGTGTGTGTGTGTGTGTGTGTGTGTGTGTGTGTGTGTGTGTGTGTGTTTCGAGCCGCTGGCTACAGGAGGTTATACATGGATCCAATGAGCACCTGGAGACCACTAACACATGATCATATCAATAAAAGGCCATCTGCTCTACGCAAGAAATACCAGAATGAGGTAGCAGATTGAGGAAAGAGAGAGAGTGTGTGTGTGTGGATGGATGGGGGAGGAAAAAGACGAGAAGAGGGGAGCGAACAAAGAAAAAGAAGACAGCATAGAAAGAGGAGATGGGATGATAGAGGAGGAGATAGATGAACAAAGAAGAGGAGAACAAAAAAGTGAGTGTGCGGCTGGACCACAGGAGAAAAAAGGGGGAGGAGAAGACAACTGAGGAGTAAGAGAGAGAAAGAGAGGGAGTTAACGGAGAAGAAGAGGCGAGGAGCTGTGTGAACAAAGAAGAAGAGGGTGATGAGGAACAGAGATGAACAGAGAAAAGGGCAGAGAGGAGGATAAGGGAGAGAAGAAAAAAGGAGAGAAAAGGAGATGCATCAAACAAAGTATAGGGAAGAATAGAGAGAATAAATTAATATGCAGGAGGAGAAGAAACAAAAGGGGGAGGGGTGGGGGTTGGATGAGAACAGCTATCAACCGAGGAAAGAAGATAGGTAACACTTCATAATAACCATCATTAAGAGATGGTAAATTAATAGTTAATTCATCTGTAGTTACTTGTCATTAAACTGTTAGCAAAAAATTAAAATATAATTAATCATGTTGACTAATTATTAATAAAACTGAAAATTAAAATGATATCCCTCATATACGATATTAGGTATTGGAAATGAATAAAATATATATTTTAACCTTAAGAAACATCTATAAAGATTACATAGACAGATGGACCGGATGTTCCTAACACGTTGTTAAGGGTTACTAGTATGTATATCTATACACAATAATTATTAGGAACACCTGTTCAATTTCTCATTAATGCAATTATCTAATCAACCAATCACATGGCAGTTGCTTCAATGCATTTAGGGGTGTGGTCCTGGTCCAGACCATCTCCTGGACTCCTAACTGAATGTCAGAATGGGAAAGAAAGGTGATTTAAGACATTTGGAGCGGGCCGGTCGGAGTATTTGAGGATAACGCACCATGTCACAAAGCTCCAATCATTTCAAAGTGGTTTCTTGAACATGACAATGAGTCCACTGGACTAAAATGGCCCCCCCAGTCACCAGATCTCAACCCAATAGAGCATCTTTGGGATGTGGTGGAACGGGAGCTTCGTGCCCTGGATGTGCATCCCACAAATCTCCATCACCTGCAAGATGCTATCCTATCAATATGGGCCAACATAAAGAAAGCTTTCAGCACCTTGTTGAATCAATGCCACGTAGAACTAAGAAAGGTGTGTGTGTGTGTGTGTGTGTGTGTGTGTGTGTGTGTGTGTGTGTGTGTGTGTTACAAACACATGTCTAATGTGTATACTGTATATAGATAATTTTTATATAATCTAATGAAGGGCAAAAATTTATCATTGCTTAACCAAGCACTTCCTAACCAATAACTAATTATTAAAAAACATCAGTCACAACTTTACAATAGCATCCAGATACTGTTTATAGATGGTTTATAAAGTATTTATTAACTATTCAACAAGGTGTTATGTTGCAACTGTATAATAACCATCCAGACACTGTTTATAGACAGTTTACAGACCAACTGGTAACCCTTGACGACGCGTTAGGAACATCTGACCCATCTATCTGTGTAATCTTTACAGATGCTTTTAAAAATGGTTTCTTAAAGGTTTACACACATTTTTTAAATCATTACTCGATACCTTATATAGTGTATGAGGGATATAATGTGTGTGACAATAAACTGTTAATTTACAGCACTAGTAATATTTTATTAATTATAATTTAATTGCTTGGTAACAGTAAAATTACAGTTTGCTTATAGTTAAAGGACAATTAACTAAATGTTAACTTTCACTTCACCATCTATAAATGATGGTTATTATGAAGTGTTACCCGCATGGGGGGGGGGGTGGGGGATTACAGGAAATTATCTTTTTTTTTAAGAAAAGGGAAATTATGAGAACAAGGAGAGAGGAGGGTAAGCAGAGAGAAGAAGATCATAAACAGGAGGGTAAGAAAGCGGGAAGAGAGAAATTAACAAAAGAGCTCATTCAATTTTAGAGATGAGATAGAAGAGGAGAGAGGATGGACTGATGTGACAGATGAGTAGAGGGAAAGAGAGAGGAGCAAAAGGGCAAGGAGAGCAGGAAGAGGGGAACAAAAAAAATAAAAATAAGCAAAGAGAGAAGTGGGTAGGGAGGGGTGAGGAAAATGAAATGTAAGTGTAAGAGACGGGAGGATGGATCAATAAGAGGAGACTGAACAAGGAGAAGGGAGGGAAACAGAGAGGAAGCAAAAGGAGAGGAAGCAGGAAAGGAAGTGAGAGAAGAGGAAACGAGTAGAGAGAGGAGAGGAAAAAGGATAGGAAGCAAGACGAGAGGAAACAGGAGAGGAAGCAAGAGGAGAGTAAAAGGCAGAGGAAGCAAGAGGATAAGAAAAAGCAGTGAGGGAGGACATAAAACACGGGGTGGAGGGTGGGGATGAAAAGGGAGAGGAGGCAAGATGAGAGGAAACAGGAGAGGAGAGAGGAAACAGAAAAAGAAGTGAGAGAGGAGGAAACGAGTAGAGAGAGCAGAGAGAAAAAAAGAGAGGAAGCAAGACGAGAGGAAACAGGAGAGGAAGCAAAAGGAGATGAAAAAGAAGTGAGGGAGGAGATAAAACACGGGGTGGTGGGTGGGGATGAAAAGGAAGAGGAGGCAAGAGGAGAGGAAACAGGAGAGGAGAGAGAAAACAGCAAAGGAAGTGAGAGAGGAGGAAACGAGTAGAGAGAGGAGAGAAAAAAGAAGAGGAAGCAAGACGAGAGGAAACAGGAGAGGAAGCAAGAGGCGAGTAAAAAGGAGAGGAACCAAAAGGAGAGGAAACAGGAGAGGAAGCAAGAGGAGAGGAAAAAAGAGAGGAAGCAAGAGGAGAGGAAAAAGCAGTGGGTGGGGGGGATGAAAAGGGAGAGGAGGCAAGAAGAGAGGAAACAGGAGAGGAAGTAAAGGAGAGGAAACAGGAGAGGAAGTAAAGGAGAGGAAACAGGAGAGCTAGCAGGGTAAAATCTCTGAATTAAAGTATAGCACTGAAAGTAATGTGTGTGTGTGTGTGTGTGTGTGTGTGTGTGTGTGTGTGTGTGTGTGTGTGTGTGTGGTCCACATCCTCTACAAGTGTTTCAAACCTGCTGCCCTCTGCTGCTGTCTGATGGCACCAACACGTTACGTTAGAAACGTAACCTCAGACTTTGTTTCAGTCCCTCTCCTGTCAGCTGGCAGCCATCATAACAGCAGATAATAACTAATAACTTAAATATGACATGAACCGGAAATATTGAAATCATCTAAACCTAAAGTCCACTCAGCAACGGACAGTCTTAAGCCAGTAAGTGGACCTAAACACAATTTGTAGGAGACAAAATTAAGACACACACATACATATATATATATATATATATGTGTCTCTTTATATGTATATATATATACATATAGACAATAATACTATATATATACATATATAGTATATAGAGACACATACTGTATATATATATATATATATATATATATATATATATATATATATATATATATATATATATATATATATATATATATAGTATATAGAGACACATATACTGTATGTATATATATATATATATATACATATATAGTATATAGAGACACATATATATATATATATATACACTACCGTTCAAAAGTTTGGGGTCACCCAAACAATTTTGTGTTTTCCTGAAAAAGTCACACTTATTCACCACCATACGTTGTGAAATGAATAGAAAATAGAGTCAAGACATTGACAAGGTTAGAAATAATGATTTGTATTTGAAATAAGATTTTTTTTACATCAAACTTTGCTTTCGTCAAAGAATCCTCCATTTGCAGCAATTACAGCATTGCAGACCTTTGGCATTCTAGCTGTTAATTTGTTGAGGTAATCTGGAGAAATTGCACCCCACGCTTCCAGAAGCAGCTCCCACAAGTTGGATTGGTTGGATGGGCACTTCTTGGTACCATACGGTCAAGCTGCTCCCACAACAGCTCAATGGGGTTCAGATCTGGTGACTGCGCTGGCCACTCCATTACCGATAGAATACCAGCTGCCTGCTTCTGCTCTAAATAGTTCTTGCACAATTTGGAGGTGTGTTTAGGGTCATTGTCCTGTTGTAGGATGAAATTGGCTCCAATCAAGCGCTGTCCACTGGGTATGGCATGGCGTTGCAAAATGGAGTGATAGCCTTCCTTATTCAGAATCCCTTTTACCCTGTACAAATCTCCCACCTTACCAGCACCAAAGCAACCCCAGACCATCATATTACCTCCACCATGCTTAACAGATGGCGTCAGGCATTCTTCCAGCATCTTTTCATTTGTTCTGCGTCTCACAAACGTTCTTCTTTGTGATCCAAACACCTCAAACTTGGATTCATCCGTCCACAACACTTTTTCCAGTCTTCCTCTGTCCAATGTCTGTGTTCTTTTGCCCATCTTAATCTTTTTCTTTTATTGGCCAGTCTCAGATATGGCTTTTCTTTGCCACTCTGCCCTGAAGCCCAGAATCCCGCAGCCGCCTCTTCACTGTACATGTTGACACTGGTGTTTTGCGGGTACTATTTAATGAAGATGCCAGTTGGGGACCTGTGAGGCGTCTGTTTCTCAAACTAGAGACTCTAATGTACTTATCTTCTTGCTCAGTTGTGCAACGCGGCCTCCCACTTCTTTTTCTACTCTGGTTAGAGCCTGTTTGTGCTGTCCTCTGAAGGGAGTAGTACACACCGTTGTAGGAAATCTTCAATTTCTTAGCAATGTCTCGCATGGAATAGCCTTCATTTCTAAGGACAAGAATAGACTGTCGAGTTTCAGATGAAAGTTCTCTTTTTCTGGCCATTTTGAGCGTTTAATTGACCCCACAAATGTGATGCTCCAGAAACTCAATCTGCTCAAAGGAAGGTCAGTTTTGTAGCTTCTGTAACGACCTAAACTGTTTTCAGATGTGTGAACATGATTGCACAAGGGTTTTCTAATCATCAATTAGCCTTCTGAGCCAATGAGCAAACACATTGTACCATTAGAACACTGGAGTGATAGTTGCTGGAAATGGGCCTCTATACACCTATGTACATATTGCACCAAAACCAGACATTTGCAGCTAGAATAGTCATTTACCACATTAGCAATGTATAGAGTGTATTTCTTCAAAGTTAAGACTAGTTTAAAGTTATCTTCATTGAAAAGTACAGTGCTTTTCCTTCAAAAATAAGGACATTTCAATGTGACCCCAAACTTTTGAACGGTAGTGTATATATATATATATATATATATATATATATATATATATATATATATATATAGACACATATACTGTATATATATATATATATATATATATATATATATATATATATATACATATATAGTATATAGAGACACATATACTGTATATATATACATATATAGTATATAGAGACACATATACTGTGTATATATATATATATATATATATATATATATATATATATATAGACTTTTAAACCGGATCTTACAGTCTTCCTCAGTGGTGGATGTCTTCCAGACAGTATGTGGACGTTAAACCTCGTGTTGGCTTCCTGTCGACCAACAACTTGTTGTTTTTCAGGATAAAAATTAAAAAATAATTAAAAAAGAAAAAAAGAAAAATTGTATGTTTTGGTCGTCTATTTAGACACTTTTGTCACTTGACGTTCCAAGTTTTTTTGTTACTTTGTTGATTTTTTTGGCATTTTTTGACAGTCTTCAACGTATGTCACTTTCTTTGCCATTTTTGAAGCATTTTTCACGTTTTAGTAACATTTTCAAATTTTTTTTGTTACTTTTTGTCAGATTTTGTCGATTTTTTCAACATTCTTTTATTAAAAAAAAAAATTTGAAATGCTATACAATTATATAAAACACCCAAATTCAATGAAAGTAGTGAATTGATCGCTTATTTGACTTGTGAAGAGCGTTGTATGGAACCATACACGTTATTTTCTTTTTTTTTTGACAATTTGTGATATAGAAACTTTTTTGAAAATGGGTCACATTAGACCCGAGGACCACGGGAGGTCAACAACAAGCCTGTACACTAAACTTTAAATTAAATTATGAAATACTTAAATGAAACCAAACCAGATGGGAACAGACCATATCTGAGGAAAGCAATAAATAACTGAAATAAGATATTACATTAGTGCTGAAATATATCTGAAAAATTCTGTCAGTTGCAGTTATCCCTAAAAAATAAAGTTTCCTTTTGGGGATGTCATGTGAAATTGGAAAAAATTAGAAGTTGGAAAAAAAAGTTACTGTATAATAACAACATTCCTTTAACTATGTAAATACCGTACATATCCACACTCGTTATATTTCTTTATTTCTATTTCTACTCTATATTTCTAATATTTGTGCAACTGCAACACAGAGTTAAATCAATAAAATATTTCTGATTCTGATATCGCAGAATATTACAATATATTTCAAGTCACAATAATGTTGTATCGTGGCGTAAGTATTGTGATGATATCGTATCGGGAGCCATCTGGTGACCCCCCCCGTAATAAATAATATGTGCAATACATTCTCATGTGTATTGGTTACCATCTGTAATCTTCTCTGCAAACAATGAACAGCCTGTTTATTAGTGTGAGAGATATAACGTATGTTTTTCTACTTTTACTTTAATGACGTACAGTTGCTGAATTAATCATTAATATATATATATATATATATGTATGTTGTTGTTTTTTTGCCAAATTGGCTGTATTATTTATATTTATCCAGTTTGGAGACAAACAGCACAGTGAGGCTGAACATGATCAATCATCTCTGTCATCAGCTGACAGTCAGCCGCCGCCGTGTGTGTGTTTTTAGTCCTTTGTGTGCGACGGATTGTCAGTGTGAGAAGATGTGGACGCTTTATTGGAATTGGGGGTTGGGAAGGTGCTGCTGCTATAATTTTATTCCCTTTTAAAGAGGGGGAAGGGGTAAAGATGAGTTGGTGGGGGGGGGAGGGGGTGGATAGGCTGCAGAGGTGGAGGTAGGGTGGCGGAGCGATGCAGCAGGAGAGGGAAGGGTGTGTGTTTCTGTGTGTTGGGGGGTGGGGGGGGGGGTGGAGGACGACTCTGTTAAAGCCAAAGGGGGGTATATATTATGTTTTATGGTTACGAGGGGACGCATAAATCACTGTTTCATTAAACAGCTTCAGTCTCAGAGTGGTGCCCCCCCCCCAGCCCCCATCCTCCCAAAGGGACATCCCTCTTTCTCTATTTTCTCTCCATCCTTCCTCACTTTGTCCTCCATCTTTCTCTGCTCTCACCGTCTCCCACTACTCTCAAAACAGCCCTCCAGTTGTCCTCCATTTCTGTCTCCTCTTTCCTTTTTTTTTGTCTCCTTTCCCACCCCCACTGTGTCTCTCTTTCTCTCTGCCAACCATCCTCCCTCTCTCTTTTCTCCGCCTCCGTGAGCTGCCTGTCGCCCATCGACTCAGCCCGGACGGCAGACAGCCGCGACACAACGAGGTCAAAGGTCAGAGCAACGACAACAAGAAAACCAGAGCCAGTGTCAAGGTTGAAGAAAGGAAAAAAAAAAAAAAAAGAGAGAATAACAATGGAGAAACAGCTCTTTATTTAAATAAATAGGAAGAAAAGAAGCACTAATTGCTGTCTGCTTTCACGTGAGACAACATGAACCAAAACACAATCTGATTTTTCTTCTTCTCTGTTTTGTAAAACGTTGGTTTGGAAAGATTTTTTTGGCAACTGATAACAAAGATTTCTCTACAGTCTACAGATGATACAGTGACAACATCCTCTCCAACATATAAAAATACTATGAGAAACTCAAATGCATTATAAGCTTATAATATATATTACAATCTGTTAGGCTGTTACTGTGTAGATGTATTGCAGTTATAATAATAACAATATTAATAAAAGCTACTTATTAGTTTGAATCTGATTCATGACACAACTCAACGGCTTTTTATGGAAACATTTTAACTCAAAGGCTAAAAAACAAAAAAACATGTTAAAACATAATATAACGCACCTTTATTTTAGTTTCACGTATAAATAACATGTCATCATATATATAAAAGCTTCTTTTTCCGTGTGGCATTTCTACGATGCCTTCACTGGCTCTTCTGACAAATTGGAACAGGAAGCGTTTAATCCGAGCAAACACACAGCATGGTCGAATAATGAAGCTAATTATCAGGGACAGCGTCTTGTTGTTGGAAGCGTCTTACAGTGACACCCCCCAACACACACACACACACACACAACACTGTACTTCTATACTTGTGAGGACAACCATCTAACATGGCTAATCCCAAACCTTTTCGTGGGGCTGTATTATGTGAAATGCATTGTTTTAATACTAGTTAATAATAATAGTTGTGTTTAAAACCCTGTGTTGATGCCTTACATTGAGAAATATAAAAATGAGAAATTAGTAATCAGACTAATTAAAATAAACGACATTATGTATCTGGCGAGTCATTCAATGCCAACTCTTGCTATTTTACAGCCTTCAAAAACACGGTGCACCCATTTTGGTCAGTACCATAACAGTATATATGTTTCAAAATATGCAGCCAAACTTAATCATGTCACTCTTAAAAAAAATGTCAACTAGAGCTGCAAAGATTAATCGATTAGTTGTCTGCTATTAAATAAACTGCCAACTACTTTGTGAAATATTAAGTCATTTTCAAGAAAACAAAATTCAAAATTCCCCTATTACGGCTTCTTAAATGTAAATATGTTCTAGTTTATTCGCTCCTCTGTGACAGTAAACTGAATATCAAATCATTTAGAGGATCTCATCTTGGACTTTTGGAAAACACTGATCCACATTTTTCACCATTTTCTGACATTTTATAGACCAAACAACTATCCATAATCCATTAATCGACAAAAAAGAAATCTACAGATGAATCGACTGTGAAAATAATCGTTAGTTGCAGCCCTAGTTGAAACCCTAAAACAGAGCTTTGAAGGTCTAGAAGAAAACTGGTCCTCACAAGGATAGAAGTACAAAACATAAACACACACAAACACACACACACACACACACACTCCCAACCCCCCCTGCCAGTCTAAACTGGGAGAAAGGGCATCTGGTGAGCAGCGATGGGAACAGGTCCTGACCCCTCTGCTGTCCCCTGTGAACCCTGTGATGTCCAGACAGCGCATGTTGGAGTTACATTGGGATTATGATTTAAAGTCAATGGGTTCATTGTGTATTGTAATTGAAAATTGACTGTAAAGTCACAACTTTCATTCAAATTATTGCCTAAATTTATTTTAAAAAAAACCTGGACCCTTTTTTATGTTTCTGTGTCTAAGTGACTGATGGGATACACCTATTTATTTTTACTGCTCCAGAATTAAGCAAGACAAGCCGCAATGTAACGTGAATGGGCCCTAGTGCACCTTCCATTTACATCCACTAAAATTGGTGTTTTTGCCAGTGACAGTCTCAGGTTATTATTCTAAGTGTCATCATGTGTGTCATTATGGAAAAGATCCTTCCAGAGATAGAGCTTTTTTGTTTAAGAGTAACATTTTGTTTGACATGAACCAGGCCCCCGAAATTGCTTCACCAAACGCACCAGACTCCATGTAAATAAACAGTCATTTTATCAACGTAAAACACGCTTCATTCAAAGTCGACAGAAACAAAATAAAAACGTTTTTGAAAGCCGTCTCGGTTCGTCTTTTCCTTATTCCAACTATCACCACTCTGGCTTGGCTGATATACACCCTGAATGTGGACATGTGTTGGCTCTATACACGCTACAAGTACCGCTTATTTGAATGGAGTCTTTTGAGTTTGGTGATGGCAATGTTGGTGCTGTTTAGTTAAAGGTCTAGTTGTAGGTCTATCTCTGTAAAGATCCTTTCCATAATGTTGTCAGACACTTACGAAGGTTTACACACCCACGCTAATGTTGATTAAAAAGAGGAATAAAAAATTTTTTTTGGGAAATTGATCATCAAAAATTGAAAAATCCAACCTTTTAAGGACACCGACTTTCTTTGTGAATGAATAATGTATTGTAAATAAATAAATGTTGTTCCTTAAAATACAGGGGGCATAAGTATACACCCCCCTATGTTAAAATACAGGGGCATTAGTATACACCCCCCTATGTTAAAATACAGGGGCATAAGTATACACCCCCCTATGTTAAAATACAGGGGCATAAGTATACACCCCCCTATGTTAAAATACAGGGGCATAAGTATACACCCCCCTATGTTAAAATACAGGGGCATAAGTATACACCCCCTATGTTAAAATACAGGGGCATAAGTATACACCCCTATGTTAAAATACAGGGGCATAAGTATACACCCCCTATGTTAAAATACAGGGGCATAAGTATACACCCCCTATGTTAAAATACAGGGGCATAAGTATACACCCCCTATGTTAAAATACAGGGCATAAGTATACACCCCTATGTTAAAATACAGGGGCATAAGTATACACCCCTATGTTAAATTCCCATAGAGGCAAGCATTTTATTATTAAAGGCCAGTTATTTCATGGATCAGGATATATGCATCCTGATAAAGTTCTCTTGGCATTTGGAATTAAAATAGCCCCCCCATCATACATACCCTTCACCATACATAGAGATTAGCATGGGGAGCTTTCCATAAGATCATCTCTCAATGCAAATCAAACCAGCTATTAGTCTAACTGAAATAACACCATGCCAGTCTCAATGTATGGTGAAGGCTATGTGATGATGTGGGGGGTTAAATCCAAAGGCCAAGAGAACTTTATCAGGATGCAGTATCCTGATCCATGAAATAACTGGCCTTTAATAATAAAAACCTGCCTGCCTCTATGGGAATTTAACATAGGGGGGTGTATACTTATGCCCTCCGTATTTTAAGGAAGAACATTTATTTATTTAGCACATTATTCATTCACAAAGAAAATCGGTGTCCTTAAAAGGTTGGATTTTTACATTTTTTTAATTAAGGCATTAAGATCAATTTCCAAAAGATGTTTTTTTATTCCTCTTTTTAATCAACTTAGCATGGGTGTGTAAACTTTCTCAAGCCACTGTATAGAACATTATATATTGTATATATAATATAAATATGAGCCTGTCAGTGGCAAAAACAACACTTTTAGTGGACAATAAAAGGAAGGTTAACATTTGTCCTATAGGGTTCCAATGCAGACCGGTTCCTGGCTGCTGGTTTCAGGGTTCTCGCTTAATACTGGATCTATGCTTCAAAGCTTTTTGTTTACATTAGTCACTTAGAATAACAATATATCTACGTCTATATCTAAAATATCATGCCAAATTAATGCTGCTGTTACATTGTGCCGGACATCAAATGCTTTGTAAGCTATATGTAAGCTCAAGAATGCATAAGCTGTCCTGATTAACATGATGGATGTTAAACAGCCTGTATTCATATTTCTGCACTTTTGCACCACACTGATATTATCTATAACTTCCAGTTGCTTTTCATGTGATGTAAGAGGAAAGTCTGGACAGAAGACTGTTGAAGCTGAATATTTGAAATTATTTTGTGTCCACAACACGTTGATTTTTTATTTTTTTTGTTAGTTTTACATATTTTCTTGACAGGTTTGGGATTTCACCTTCCTGGTTATCATAAGATCAGCACTTAATGTCCGTTTAAATCTGTATGCCTTTGACTGTCACTGCTGAACTGTTTCAAACACTCGGTGCTTAAACCCTCAGCAGTAAAGTAGAAATATCATTGAGAAGCAATAGTCATAGCCGCAGGAAACAATACTTTAAAATGCTGTTTTTATGTCACCCGCAATGCCTTTCTTCATCAAACTGACTTCTATAGAAATACCTGCACATGGCGTCTGACAGGTTTTCACCTGGTTCACATGTCTCAGAAAAACGGAGTAATATTTAACATGTCATTTTTGACTGAGAAACCTTTTGTTCCCTAAACTAGTCCCGCGTTAAATTAGTACCTTTATTTCTTTCTATAAGCTGGCGTCGCAGCTGTGAGGGAACAACGAGCAGCACTTTAATCAGCCACACATCAGAAACACATATGTAAGTATTAAAACTGAGCTGGAGTTAGGTAGTTAGCGCGCAGGTTCTCCTGCACCATTAGAGGAGGAAGAAGATGACGATGAGGTTGACTCGTTGATTTCATGTTTCGAGAGGGAAGTCTTATGTTACAAAACTGCGTCTGTGCGCAAAAAAACACACAAAACAAACACCAAAATGTCCATTCATCAGTGATAGAATCCCTACAGTGTGTGTACCTCTTTAGCTTGTGTGTGTGTGTGTGTGTGTGTGTGTGTGTGTGTGTGTATGTGCGCACCGCTACATTCACAGTACTACACACACTCTTTGCAGCCACATTCCACGGGCTTCTCCACGTCCTGCGTAAACGAGGTTCCGTCGTCGCATTCGAAGGTGAGCCGTCGGCGCCGGACCCTCAGAGGAGCGCAGCAGGAAGCGGCGGTGACGCCCGGCTCGGCTCCCGCCTGGCACCGACCGCGACATTCCACCCAGGAGAAAGGCTTGGACGTCTGGCAGAGGACGGCTCCGTGCTGCAGGCGGTGGAAATCTCTCACTGGCTCACCTTGACACAGGGACTCTGTGGACGTGGGACACACAGGGAGGATTAAAGGTGCACTGTGAGTTCCACATGTTGCACTAACCCCCACCCCCAACCATCTTGTCGGTGATTGGCTGGAAAGTGGTTTGTTGTGTTTTGGGGCACAGCCTGTGCCCCTAGTGTTTGTTTGATGTCTACGACCCCTGTGTTGTCTCCTGAGGCCGGGCTATTTCACACTGTATTCACGGGGCAGGTAGCTAGCGGATCGATTTCAGACGAAAATGAAATTGAACTGAAACCAAGCAGGAACTCATAGTGCACCTTTAATTGCACGCATTTTCCTTTTTGGACATTTTAGGCCTTTATTTGACAGGACAGATGAAGACATGAAAAGGGGGAGTGAGGGGGTGGGTGGAATGACATGCAGCAAACCTGCACAATTGGTCTATTTACATTTTATCATACTATTTAAGCAGTTGCACAGTTTTGTATTTGCAACTTGTATACGTATATTAAAATTTTTGCCCTTGTATTTTATTCCTATTATTATTATTTCATGTATATTGTATGTATGTATACTGTATCCTAGTATTTCATTTATATTTCATATTTCATCTGTATTGTGTGTATTGATGGAAGATGGGCACGTCTTTCTGATTTCCTTTGTGCTTCATGCAGTTTGTAAAAGACTGTAAGCTATGATTGAAAGGGGTTTAACGTGTAGTGTAACGTATTTAAAGTTCCATGATTAACAAAAATGACACAGTGACCATTTCGAAAAACATGTAGCTCCTAGTCGCCGTTTGAGATTTCAAGTTGTTCCCACCCTGAACCTTGGTCCTTCCTCACCTATATCACAGCTCTCTCCGGTGTATCCCTGCTCACAGACGCAGTGCTCCCCATCCTCCGTCTCCTGACACTGGCCATGCAAACACTGCAGACCCCGGCACAAACCCGCCGGCTCCTCCTGCAGGTTGCACAACGCGCCGCGGTATCCCTCCGCACAGTCGCAGCGGTACGTCTGTGCGTCCAACGCCACACACTCACCCTTCACACACCTGGATTAAGGGACGCAGTGAGGAAGAGGAAAAGTGCCTCAACATGTAGGACGAATCCTCCGAAACCCAACATTCAAGAGAATACATATTTGTCTTATTAACACTTTCAAAGGGATGTAAGGAGAAAAAAACGTTCAGAACAAACTCCACTCACTTGCTGCCTTCACACGTGTTGACACCGGTTGTCGTGGTGACAACGTCCCCTCCAATGAGTCCTCCTGTTACTGGCTGGTCACAGTGTTGTCCCGTCCAACCTGGCTGGCAGTGACACTGGGGACCCTGTGAAAAACAAAATTTTGACTACTTTCTCTACTTCATCCATCATCTGTGAAAGGAAAATAATAATCATAATAAATCTTTGTACCTGAATAACTGTGTGCAGAAATGACATTAAACATCAATAACGTCATTAACCTTGTGTTGTTGGGTTTCTTTTATTCTGTGTCCCTTAAAGGCTGGCTTTTGCAGCAATATATCAAGAAAATGGAGCACTCCTTGAAAAATGTAAATGTCATACTTGTTGGCTGCATGCTGCATGAAATAAAGTCACATTCAAGTGTTCTTCACCTCAGGGAAATGTCTGATACGTTATATATCATGAAAGAGAGCTTGAGTATTGAAACATTCAAGTAAACATGAACAGGACATTAATAAAATAAATAAAAGTGCATGTTGGTGTTGAGGGAAAGAACAATCATAGTGTTTTCTCTTCTAAAATTTATGCATGATTAGTCTTTGATTAAGTCTTTGATTTGACCGAAATAACAAGATCCCGGGTCCCTAAGGAAAGCCTCCCTAGGGAGGTTCCAGGCACGTCCAGCTGGGAGGAGGCCTCGGGGAAGACCCAAGACTAGGTGAAGGGATTATATCTCCAACCTGGCCTGAGAACGCCCTCGGGACTCCCCCAGTCGGAGCTGGTTAATGTGGGTTCGGGAAAGGGAAGTTTGTGGTCCCCTACTGGAGCTGCTGCTCCTGCTACTCAACCCCGGGTAAGTGGACAAAGATGGATGGATGGATAGTCTCTGATTAAACTTTTCAAGATTTCACACTTGTACATAGACCACATAGAAATTGTACAGGCTCTTCGAGTAAAGTAAAAAGTAAAAAGAGTTAAGGGCAAAGAACAGCACATCAACTATAGATTATACAAGGTAAATAAATAAAAATAGAATTAGACAAAAAAAAAGTTAGATATTGTACAAAAGAGTGCAATGACTATACTGTGACTAGAGGATAAAACTATGGGAGATAGATATATATATATATATATATATATATATATATATATATATATATATATATATATATATATATATATATATGTCACAGGCTCTGAAGTTGTTTCTGTGTGTGTATTGCTTCTCACTATTGTTCTCTATGTTGGCCGTCTGTCTCCTACCTGAGCAGCGTTGGGCTGGCAGATGCCGTGCACACAGTAGAGTTTGCGGCAGGGCTGACAGCCCGGCACCACCCCAGGCTTCATGTGGCTGCGGGTGAAGTCCTGCAGCTCGTGGTTGATGTAGAGGTTCCTGATGCAGCCGTGGAAACTGGACGTGTTGAGAGTCTGAGAGGAGAGACCCAGAGAGGCGTCCATCACCGCCTCAGGCATACCTGCAGAGACGGACGGTCAGTCAGTTCAATATATAAGTAAAGTTAAAGGAGAATTTCGGGTGATTTCAACACGTAGCTCTGTTGTTTGTAAATTTGGAGTGCTGTCAGTAGCGAGACAAATGAAAACAACACTTAACAGTTATCCTCCAGCTAGAGTTAGCAGCCAACAGGCTTAAACAGGGCAAGTATTAAACGTGTTTTTAGCCTCTAAACATGTTCAAAATGTCATTACAAGAGGCTAGCCATGTGCAGTTTTTCCTTCCGAGTAAACACATCGAATTTGACTGCAGTAGATGAGACAGAAATGCCTTTCTGTCACATCTACTGCAGTCAAATTTAGAAGGAATAATTGCACATGGGTAGGCACTTGTAATGACATTTTGAGCATGTTTAGAGGCTAAAAACACTTTTAAAAGTTGGGTGCTAACTCTAGGTGGAGGATAACTGTTAAGTGTTGTTTTCATTTGTCTCGCTACTGACTCCAAATTTACAAAAAACAGACCTACGTGTTAAAATCGGAATTGTCCTTTAATTTACATAGCACCTTTTACAGATAAAAATCACTAAGTGCTTCACAATATAGGAAATACAATAAATAAAAGCCATAAGAAAACAAATGAAAGAAAACATAGGTTTGTAAAACAGCCAGCCATAAAAGCCTAGTCTAACTCAAAGCTTGAATAGCAAAGTCTTCAACTGCGTTTTAAAAGAATCAATTTGAAGAACGTAAAGAGAGGGGAAGTGCATTCTGAAATAATTGATCCCCGCTGGTTTTAAAATGAGTGCCGGGGAACCGCTAACACCATCTGACCTGGGAGCGTGTCCCAGTGTCGGGTCAAATTTAGAAGAAGGAGCGTGTCCGTGCAAGGCTCTAAAAGTAAGGACCGGAATTTTAAAAGGAAGTCTAAAATAAACTGGTAACATTTAGGTGTGTTTCCTCTTACCTCCCACGTACAGAGGCGCATCCCCCGTCGCCGGCTGGCTCCGGCCCTGACTGTCTAGAGTTGTCGGCTCACCTCCGTCCACAGACAGGTTCACCATCCGATTAAAGGTCACCAGCTCGACCGTGTGAAATTGCCCGTCGTTCACGGTCTCAGTGCTGCGCGTAGAGAGCGTAACAAACACACATACTGTGTTTCATAATACATTTACAACGTAGGATCAAAGAATGGCAAAGACAGAGGGGATACGTATTATGACTGTGAGGTTGGTGAGAGCTGTGAAATGTAACCATAGAGTTGAAAGTATGTACCGCCTAGGGCTGCAACTAAGCATTATTTTGACTGTTGATTGATCTGTGGATTATTTTTTCAGTTACGATGGAGTCCTTACATGTCTTGTTGTGTCCACAACTCAAAGATATTCACTGTAGTGTCAAAAAGGAGAGACGAAACTAAAAAACACTCACATATAAGAAGCTGGAATAAGAGAATTTTTACATTTCTTCTTAAAAAGATTACTGAAACTGATTAATCAAAAGAGTTGGCAATTAATTTAATGGTGACAACTATTCGATTCATCGTTGCATGAAAGGGGTTTTGTATGGTAACTTAAAAGAATTGTACTGCTGTGTCAGTGTTTCCACACCACTTCTCTGTTCTCTTCATCTTTTCTCTTCTCAGATGACTTGCCATGCTCTCAATCCCCTCTTCTCTGCAGGTGCTTAGCACACAAATAGCCTTAGACTCTGCATGTGTGCGTGCATGCATGTGTGTGTGTGTGTTAGGCTGCCGGCTGGCCGAGCCTTCTCCTCCTTCAAAGTGAACCCATCCAAACATTTAAGCACTCGACACGTGATCAAATGGGCACTTAGGTTCAAGTGTCCTCTGGCTGCGTCTGTGATTTAACCAGAATACCCACACTGCCCGTGTTGTCTGTCCATATTCCCAAACACTGCAGGACTCTCTCCGCGTAGCACTAACGCACTTACACGCTCTGAGAGGCATTGCTGGGCTACAGTGAGCTGAGAGGCGGCTGAGGGCCTGACGGGAGTCCAGTAGATCGGTCGGCTCAACCAACACTCAGCTTTCAAAAAACCGATGATGAGAACACAGTAAACAACCTGCCGCTGCTGGCTGGAGTCACAGTGTTAAGTGTGATGTTAAACACGTTGAGCTGGCCACGATCATCAGATAACCCGCTGTATAACTCAGCTCTAACTACTTACGCCCCTTCTTGTCTGGTGTGTGTTAAAGGTGCTCTAAGCGATGCCGGGTGACATCAGTTCTCGTTGACGTTCAAAGTATTGTAAAACAAAACAGAGGTTTTTTTACAGTGTGTTCTGGGGACAGGCAGCTAGCAGATAGTGAGGAGATGTTTTTACAGTGTGTTCAGGGGACAGGCAGCTAGCAGATAGTGAGGTGATGTTTTTACAGTGTGTTCTGGGGACAGGCAGCTAGCAGATAGTGAGGAGATGTTTTTTTACAGTGTGTTCAGGGGACAGGCAGCTAGCAGATAGTGAGGAGATGTTTTTACAGTGTGTTCTGGGGACAGGCAGCTAGCAGATAGTGAGGAGATGTTTTTACAGTGTGTTCAGGGGACAGGCAGCTAGCAGATAGTGAGGAGATGTTTTTTTACAGTGTGTTCAGGGGACAGGCAGCTAGCAGATAGTGAGGTGATGTTTTTACAGTGTGTTCTGGGGACAGGCAGCTAGCAGATAGTGAGGAGATGTTTTTACAGTGTGTTCTGGGGACAGGCAGCTAGCAGATAGTGAGGAGATGTTTTTACAGTGTGTTCTGGGGACAGGCAGCTAGCAGATAGTGAGGAGATGTTTTTACAGTGTGTTCAGGGGACAGGCAGCTAGCAGATAGTGAGGTGATGTTTTTACAGTGTGTTCAGGGGACAGGCAGCTAGCAGATAGTGAGGTGATGTTTTTACAGTGTGTTCAGGGGACAGATAGTGAGGAGATGCTGTATGTGACAACAAATGTTCTAGCCTAAAACACGCATGATTTTGCTTAGAGCACCTTTAACTACCTGTCTATATACAGTAAAACAGAGATCAACAGGGGGTCCAGGACCCCTAGAGGGTCTTTATAGTAAGTTTGAGGGGGCTTCCAAAATTAAAAAAAAAAAGTCTCAAAATATACATTAATATGAATCAAATATTTTAATGATTTAAGATAAATTGGCCCATTTGTCATAAAAAAATTATTTACACATTGAAGATAAGATATGTGATGTATTGCGGTAGCTGTACACTTAAGTCCCTGAGCCATCCAAAAGTATGAATAATAATAATAATAATAATAATAATAATAATATCCATTTATTTGTATCCATCCGGCCCAGTTTTATTTGCAACTCAATTGTATACATTGAAGACCCTTGCAGTAGAATATCTATATAATTTTATTCTGAGCATTAACACGGCAGATTAATATGTCAAAAAAGATTGAAAGATTTTACATTGTAGCTTGACTGTCCTAACTTTGTTGTGTGTGTGTGTGTGTGTGTGCGCGTGTGTGTGTGTGTGTGTGTGCGTGTGTGTCTACCTGTAGATAGTGGTGGCGGGCTGGTTCCCGGGATCATATATAACCCTGACATGACCCTGATGGAGCTCCACAGCGATTGGCTCGTCATCTCCGTTATAGAGCAAGATACCGTTTTCCTCTGCTGTTGACACCTGAAGCACACACACGTAAAGACACACGGATTATGTGTGTGTGAGAGTCTGCCAGCGCTGATAGTGAATTCTTTGAATGTCAGTCATGATCAGTGTGACATCTCTGGAGCGGTGTCCTCACTCACCTGCAGTGTGATGTTGGCTTGCGGCCAGTTCTTGACATCTTGGAGCTGAACGTAAGAATCCCTGTCGACAAAGTTGACACTGAGCAGCTTCTCACAGCTCGGACCCTCGAAGCCGGGCAGACACTGACAGACCGCAGTCCCCGTCTTCTCCACGCAGGGGGCGCCGTTCTGACACGGAGTTGGCCGGCAGAGTGACGGGGGAGGAAGGGCCACCTCACAAAACTCACCGCTAGGGGAGGGGGAGAAAGAAGACGTACGAGAGGATATCAGAAAGTACTTCACAGATAGATAAGTTGGTCAATAATAACTAAGAGATGGATGGATGGATGGATAGATAGATAGATAGATAGATAGATAGATAGATAGATAGATAGATAGATAGATAGATAGATAGATAGATAGATAGATAGATAGATAGATAGATATATTGATCCCAATAAAATGGGAAATTATAGAGGTGGAAACATATGTATGCCAACATCCTTTTCAGGTGTATGCAAACTTTGATGATATTAGTTAAAAATAAGAATCAGTCATTTGTTTGGATCAGGGGTCAGACTTAGATGATAAAGGTCAAAATAAAGTGCTGATTTTTATGTACTGTCATGGTTTTGTGTAACTTTAAATGATGTTCTCAGTACAAGAGCATGCAAACACAAGATTGGGGGAAAATGGGATTTTAAATCAAGTTTCATGTACACTTAACACATTAACAGCAACTGCATTTCCATTTTCTAGCACTTCCAGAGTCCTGACAGTCTTTGGTTTCCGGGGTGATGCATCTACAGTGCGGCCTGTGTTACCAGTATTCCCAGTTTTCCTAGTACCTGTATCCCTGTAGACAGACGCAGCTGTAGCCGTCCAGATGGTCGACACACTGAGCTCCGTTCAGACAGCGATGGTCCACACATTCATTGTAATCTATACTGCAGTCTGGCCCCACCCAGCCTGGAATACACACGCACCTACAGCACACACACACACACACACACACACACACACACACACACACACACACACACACACACACACACACACACACACACACAATACATGTTTGTGGCGTCAAAACAGACCTCAGCAAAAGTCACATTTGGGTTTGTCGATGCACGTCTATATTTTTAATCTCATCAGGGATCTGAAACTTTGCTGAGCCAGGCAGTAAAAAAGTGTGACTGTGTGTGTGTGTGTGTGTGTGTGTGTGTGTGTGGTCACCTGGAGCCAGTAGGAGTGCTGATACAGGTGGACTGATGCTGACAGGGGTTTCTACCTGGAGAACACCCATCCTCCTCTTCCTCACAAAAAAGACCTGAGAACAAGAGCAGAGAAAGAGAGGATTCTGTGAGCGTTTTGCGGTAGCCCAAATCATTTATCCTCTAAACAGAATGGGCTGCCCAACATATCGTTTTATGTTAACGCCATTGCAATATCAACTTGCGCAATAAACACATTGAGAAAGGCTGAAACATATCGTGATAGACGGAGATGTTTTTGGTTTGTTGAAAGAAAGCATCAGTAGAAAACTGCACTTGAAAATGTAAGTGTCATTCTTCTTTTAGTGGCGCCTTTTATTGTATATTCAATTCAATGTTCAATTTGTTCAATAAAAGAATGTTGGAAATGATTTCCTTTCATTTGTTTTAAATTCAACAAGCAATTTAGCACTTATACACTGAAAACAGCAGAAATGCAGAACTGAGTATACTTTAATTTCTGTTTATTTATTGCAAGCATTATCGTTATAGCGATATTCAACAACGTTATTGCATATTTTCCTCATATTGTGCAGCCCTAGAATGGATCAACTATGTTTTTTTTCTAATTATGTAATTATTGTTTCTTATAAATATAGCTAAGTGGAAGGAGGAGGTGAAGTGAGACAATCCCAGGCAGAAGTCGGTGTCACACCTGTGTAGTTTGGAGGACACAAGCAGGTGTAGTTGCCCACTCCGTCTACACAGGTGGCGTCATTCTCACACCCGTTGTCCTGACAGTCGTCCACGTTCACCTCGCAGAAAGTACCATGGAAACCAAATGCACACGCACAGCTGAACAAAAACACAGAAGGAAAGAAAGTGTTATATTCACGGCTGCCAGGCACACGAAATACTAACTCACTAAACTTAGGGGATGAACATGTAAAAATGTCATTCATTGCACTCCAAAATGCAAATTCATTAGCTATTAATCAACTTTTTAGCACTTCACAATAGGCCTGCACGATTCGGGGAAAATACAAATTATGATTTTTTTAATTTTTTTGCTTAGAATTGATATCACGATTCTCTGCCACGATTTTTGTTTTTTGACCATGACAAACAAATTGGCAGTACCAAACCAAGGTTATTATAGTTTTGCATTTTTCTTGTCTTTTTTGCAATATGGGTTATTCGTCGAGGGGATTCGAAAAGGTCCGAAAAAGTATTGTGTAATAACAACTCAACAAAAACATCACACAATTTTTGAAAAGTGTATTCACAATGTATTCAACAATGACACCAGTACATACAATGTAAATGTGATGATGAGCACAGATATGTAAGCAGTCAACACAAGAGGCCGCAGTGAGTGCAGAATGGGTTTGACGTGATCCAGGAGGAAAACCTAAATGTCAACAGACTAAAGAAGACATCAACAGGTGTTTTGAACTTTGGTTCAAGTAAAGTGGAGAACTTTTTGAAGTCAATCGACTCAAACAGTTGTGTAGACATCCCAGTATTAATCCACATATTAACCCACGTTCTCTCCCGCTTTGGGTGTTCCTGCGTATTTACTAACTAGTATATATTTCTGGGTTCCCAGTCGGAAACTATACACGTCTACGGGAAATGTCACGGTCGGAAAGATATAACGTTATTTGCTCTACAAAAGACATTGACAAAGACGAAAACTAAGGACATTTACTCGATAATTTTAACCAAACCAAACATAGATTGTTTTTGGCACTTATAGAACATTGCGCATTGTGATGCATTGGGCTCGTAAAATTAAATGAGAATCAAAGTCATCTACATTTTTTTTTTAAATCAAATTCATTTAAAAACAGGGTGACTCGAGATTGTGATTTCATTACTATTAATCATGCAGGCCTAACTTCACGAGACGCTGTTAAACGCAACCCAGATCCAGGTGTTGTGTCTGGCAGCAGTCTAACCAGACAGGCTTGTGATGCCGTCACGTTTCTTTCAACTCACAAAAGGCAAAATCCCAAAATATTCTTTTTATTAAAATGTGTTAGCAAGTGGAAACGGTGAAGCCTCGTGAATTTATCACTTCCCACCCAGACTATTCTAAGTCACCTTGCCTATTTTCATTCTCAGTGTAGCAGAAGGTCCCTGACAACAGTTAGGACCAAAATTTACTTTTTGTCCCCCCACCAGTCAAATAGCTAGTGAATGTTCAAATTTTACCAGCCACTTAATCAATTACCATTGTTCTTTTGGCTGGTGAGAGACACAAATCTACCAGCCACTTGCATATTTTACCAGCATTTGGCTAGTAGATGGTGCTAATATTGGAGCCTACACACAGTGGTTCAGAATGGAGCAGCACTACACATATACTCATGGGGGTCACAAAACCATATGCCACCAAAACAGTTTCTTCCCTTCTGCAGTCTAATTAACAAGGCCCCCGCACGACCACTGATTCTGATATGCAGTTAAATTATATGTATATAAATTATTTGTATATGTATGATACATGTACGATATATTATATGTATGTTTTTTTTTTTAACAGATTTTACTCTGCCTCCTTGCCCTCTTCACACCCCCCAGCCCCCTCTTTCACACCTCCCCTGGCCTACTCCCCCTCTCCCCCTCCCCTCCTCAGCCTGCCACCTTCAACGACCCTCAATAACAAAAATCCCACCAGCCCGCTTCTTCCCCCTCGCCCCCCTCATCAGTTCACCCCCCCCTCCCCGAGACTCTCAACTCCCACCATACCCACACCCCGGTCATCCTCCACCCCCTTCTCCTTAACAGATGATCAGGTGGGAAGTCAACTTAAGAAGATCAAGGCAAGGAAGGCCCCGGGCCCGGACAGCATCAGCCCCCTCAGGGACTGTGCTCACCAGCTCTGTGGTGTGATCAGGCATTTGTTCAACCTGAGCCTGAGCCTGGAGAAAGTCCCAGCCCTGTGGAAGACCTCCTGTGTGGTCCCGGTACCGAAGTCGCTGCGCCCCAAGGAGCCAAACTACTTCAGGCCTGTTGCCTTGACTTCTCACTTGATGAAGACCATGGAGAGGATGATCCTACGTCACCTTCGACCCCTGTTGGGCACACAGCTGGAACCCCTGCAGTTTGCTTACCATCCTGGGATTGGGGTGGACGACACAGTGATCTACCTGCTGCACAGATCGCTGCTCCACTTGGAGGACAGCGGGAGCACTGTGAGAGTCATGTTTTCAACTTCTCCAGTGCTTTTAACACCATCCAGCCTTCACTTCTCAGAGTGAAGATGGAGAGAGCCGGAGTGGACCAACACCTGGCTGCATGGACTACTGACTATCTCACCAACAGACCACAGTATGTGAGGCTCCATCACTGTGTGTCTGACGTGGTGCTCTGCAGCACAGGTGCCCCTCAGGGTACGGTGCTCTCCCCCTTCCTTTTCACCCTCTACACCTCAGACTTCACTTACAACACCACCCACTGCCACATCCAGAAGTTCTCCGATGACACAGCCGTTGTTGGATGTGTTTCTGAGGAGAACGACCTGGAATACAGGACGGTTATCAAGGACTTTGTCAGCTGGTGTGAGCTCAACCGGCTTCAGCTCAACACCAGCAAGACGAAGGAGATGCTTGTCGACTTTAGGAGGAAAACATCCCACTTCTCACCGGTGAGCATCCAGGGATCGGACATTGAGGTAGTGGAGAGCTACAAATTCCTGGGTGTTGACCTAAACAATAAACTGAACTGGACTGACAACGCCCATGCACTCTACAAGAAGGGCCAGAGTCGCCTCCATCTGCTGAGGAGACTCAGGTCCTTTGGAGTGTGCAGGACTCTCCTCAGGACTTTTTATGACTCTGTGGTGGCCTCTGCCATCCTTTATGCTGTGGTCTGCTGGAGGGGGGGCAGCTCGGACCGGCACAGGAGCAGACTCAATAGACTGATCAGGAGAGCGAGCTCTGTCCTGGACTGTCCTCTGGACCCCATAGAGAAAGTAGGGGAGAGGAGGATGTTAGCCAAGCTGAAATCCACCATGGACAACACCTCCCACCCCCTACACGACACTGGGGGGGCCCCTAAGCAGTGCCTTCAGCAGCAGACTGATACCCCCCCGGTGTAAGAAGGAGAGGCACCGCAGGTCGTTCATCCGGCCGCTGTCAGACTCTACAACACCTGATTATGTTGTAATTTCTGTTCCTGTTTTTCATTCACTCCACACACTCTCTGTATATCTTTATCATCTGTATTTGTATTTTTCCATTAAGTACTTACTTTTTTAAATATTATTTATGGCCACAGGTCAATATCATTTACATTATGGTTACCTACTTTTTCTATATTATTTAATTACATATTCAATTTAATTTTAACGTCACTTACTTACACTGCAATATTGCTTTTTGTACTATGGCAATCGCACTTTACAATACCTTTTAATTGACGCCACTTTATATTCATTCTATACCTTCTGCTCATTGTTTGTTGTTTGCTTGTGTGTTTACTTGTTTTTTTCTTTTACTGTAGGAAACCGCTGCTGCTGTAATAAGGGAATTTCCCCACTGTGGGATGAATAAAGTATTATCTAATCTAATCTAATGTATGCTAATTTTATACATCAGCATACCAAGATTAATCAAGGTATTTTAATCAACAGGTTCACATGATAGATTACAAACTGTGACCTTGTATTCAACGCTGTGAAGCAACGACCGTTACAGCTGTGGTAGGCACTTTATTTTTTGGTAATAATCTGTCGGCATATTGTAATATAAAGCGGTCTGAGAGAAAACGACTTCTGCGCCTCCTCTAGGCTCGGTTTTCAGACTTTAGATCCTCTAGCCGCCATTGTAAAAAAAGATCCTGTTGTTAATGATTTGCCTTGAAAAATTAGGGTTCAATAAAAAACTAGCCTCTAACTAAAATAGCTGTCATTCTGTATGTTAGCATGCTATGTTAGCTTTTATCTCATTTTCCAACTGAAGGGGACATTTTCCTTTATATACGTTCACTTAATGTTTTATTATCTGTTTATATCTTTGTATATATTTATGTATTACTGAGTCCGGTTCTATCCACAGATATACATTTACTACATTCTTGTTTTTTCAGTTTGCGGTTACTGTACACCTGTCTACCACAAATATATATTATTTTATTATATATTATATTTTAGTCCTTTATTTCAAATTCTGCACTATTTATTATTCCAGAGTCTCATTTCTTTATTTTTTATTCTACATATTAAATGAGGATTGTTGGAGGGAGCATGAGATCTAAGAAATGCATCGCCAACGACTCTATAATTGTTGTGCATATGACAATATCTTGAAACATTGTCATTTCTAGAGCTGCTCTGCAAGCGTTGCTAAAATCCATCCAGGAAGAAAGAACCAAAACTGCCGAACACCGAGGGCGAAGTCTGACAGGGAAATAAAAAACAATTCAAATGTCCTAAATTTTCCTTTTGTGGTGTGGTTTAAGGATTATCAGATTTTGTGTAGCCGGGTTTTGTAGGTGTTTTTCTACTTTCTTTCCTTCCCCATCTACAAACATTTTAAGACTTGTTACCTGAAGCCTCCCGTCTGTTCGTCGCTGATACAGATTCCAGCGTTGGCGCAGGGATTACTGACACAAGCATCGAGTGGAGTCTCACAGTGTTTACCCTGAAAGCACACACATACAAATATTAATTATAGAGCATCAGATCAGGTCAAGTGAGTCATGTGATTTGATTAGAATCAGAAACAAATGTAGCGCTCAAAATAATCCCTGACAACCCGCAAACACATTATTGGATCTGTTTATTTTATTTTATTTTTACATTTTTTGTTTTTAGGCATTTTAGGCCTTTAATGACAGGACAGCTGAAGAAGTGAAAGGGGAGAGAGAGGAAAGCAAAGGGCCGCAGGTCGGAGTCAAACCTGGGCCTGCTGCGTTGAGGAGTAACTGGACTGGTGGTTTTAAATGTTCAGCACTGGGTTTGTAAATGGATTGTTGTGTGTCTACGGGGGCTCACACACACAAAAACACACACTGACATACCGTGAAGCCAGACTTGCAGGTACAGGTGTACAGGTCTGTGTGGTGGACTTGACAAACACCCTGGTTCTGGCAGGGAGACGTGACGCACGGGCTGCATTTGGCCTGAACAGATGCCTCTACCGGACCTGATAACACACACGCACACGCACGCGCACGCGCACGCGCACGCACACACACACACACACACACACACACACACACACACACACACACACACACACACACACACACACACACACACACACACACACACACAGAGGTGGTTTAATCGTTATGAAGATCATTATCAAGATATTATATATATCACGTTCTCAGAGTTTCTGGGCAGAAGAAGTAATGGGCTCAATATATGGAAGGCAACAGACACGGTTATAAATACAATAATGATTATCGTGTTTTCACCATATTTCACTCTTTTACTTTATGTTGCACTACTGGAAAACAATATGATTGTTTTGTTGTTGTTGTCTATAGTTTAGTTTTGACATGACATCTCTTCTGGCTTAAAGACGTGAACGCGGCTGCACATAGACTGTTCACTTCACATGACAGGATAAAGGGAGAAAAGGTTAGGCACCATGGAGATTGACAGTTACGCAATACATGGAAATTTCAAACAAAAGAAAATGGAAAAATGTCCTGTAACACAAAAAAACAACCATTAGAATGACACTTGGAGAGGACAGACCTCAGCAAAGACCTTCCGACTTTAGTTAATGAGCTTTAAGTCTTGATGTGGAAACAACGGGGACGCTACAATGAAAATAAGTCATGTTTTATTGCTCAGTGAGAGTTTAATACATGTTGATAGCTGTGTCCATTATTTGCCTGGCACCGAAGAGCAAATATCCAGGAAAATGTGATCGAGAACTCTTTTTTTCTGGCCCTCACATGAATGCAGCACAAACACCCTATCTCACAATGTTAATGAAAGACAAAAATACTTTGTGTATCCGCGCTGTGATTCGGATCCACTCCAAAATGTAATGGGTGCTTCCTTGGCCCGGGCTACACCCTGAAACATACTTTCATGAAAATCGGGCCAGAAGGTTTTATGTAATCTTGCCAAAAAACAGTCAAACTAAATACGCCAAAACATAACAATAATAAGTACTCTGTTGAAGAGAAAAAGGCCGCTCTGGATAGCAAATCTAAATGACAAAATCTAACTGAAAGCCACCTAAAAAATAATTTATAAAAATAAAAAAACTACAGCAACCAGCTAAATCCAGTTCTTTTACCTTTACTTGTATTGTACCAATTTCAGGGAAGCCATAGTTCAATTGCATCCATATGAATGAAAACATCACGTTAGCGTCGCCCCTCTCTCTTGCCTTGCATACATTACCAGCATTGAAGGTGCTGCACGCTATCTGATGATTGCACTCTTAAAAGAGAGGCCAGTGGATGTTTAACAAAATACAGGAAAATTAGAATTCAACTCACGCGGCAACAGTTTGTCAGAAAATGTGTCTTCAATCTTTTATTAAGGCAATTGTCTGTAGACTTTCACTTCTGAGTTAAAGATAGCGTGCAGCATCTTCAGCTGTGACAGGTGTGTAGGAGTGAAAGCAGGCGACTTATAATGAAGGCCACACAGACTAAAAAGATTTTTTTTTCATTAACTATCATCTACGGGGAAGCGACAGTATGTGGGTGTTTGCTCTCTTAGATCATTTTACTGATTAAATGACAGAATCACACATGAACAAAATAGCCAATTAAAGGAGAAATCCGGTCGATTCCAACATGTCGCTCTGTTGTTTGTACATTTGGAGTGCTGTCAGTAGAGAGAAAAATGTGCTGCATCATGTGGATAGCTTTTACATGTCACGTCGCTTTGATTTAGAAAGCACTTTTAATAACCAAATAAAATATTTGTATGTGTCAAAACAAGTGCCAGCCATGAACCTACTGCAGAGCGTCTCTTTTATGTGCGGTTTGAACATTTGCGTGTGTTTTTAAGTCAGGGAGGGCTTCCCGCCAGCTTACCCAGACACTGGAACTTGTCGGCAGGAGTGGTGAGCAGCAGCTTGCCCTCCATACCACGGGGACCGGCACAGCGGGCGATACCGGGCTCCTTATAGCCACTCTTCACCCAGTCTGACAGCCAGAGAAGACGGCAGTCACAGTACAGGGGGTTGGCTCCAATCGCTCTGTCGGAGAAAAAAAGAAAAAGAAATAAACAGACAAAGAGTCAGCTCACAGACTGAGGGGAGAAAGAAAGGAAGCGATGGAAAGAGGTTGCTAAGAAGAAAGCAGAGGGAAAGGAAAATAGTAAAGAGGAAAGAATGACAAGAAGTAAAGGGTGGAGGGGGAAAATGAAGGAACAAGGAAAAGGATAACAAAGTAAAAGAAAAGAAGAGAAAGGTGGGAGGTTTAAAAAAAAGAAGACATGGTTGAAACTGGATGAAAGGAAAAAAAGACAGATGGAAATAACAACAGAAAGAACGGAGGAGACAGACAACAGTGAAGAAACAACATTGGGGAAAAATAAAGACACAGGCAGACAGAAAAAGAAAGAGACAGACAAAAAGACAAAAAATAAAGACAGAAGGAAAAACACACAGGAAAAACTAAAGAAAAAGACAGATGAAAGAAAGAATAAAAGAAAAGTGTAAGTATAGTAATGTAATTTTTTTAAACCACATGGTGGAGCACTTAGTCCTCACAGCTCTGCTCAGGCACACACACACACACACACACACACAGACACACACACACACAAGGTCATTTGAGAGGATATTCAATCTGTTACAGTCTATTAAACTCCACAAAGAACAAGATATGAGGAGGAAACTGCTTCCTGTCTTTCACTGACCCACACAGAATATCACATGACCACACGTGGAGCACTTTGGGTCACATGACCACATGTAAATGACGGGTTATAGTCTATTGCTGACAGGCATGTGTGGTTCTGGGTCTTGTAAACTATGCCTTATCAACAAAGGCATGGTTTAAAGGGAAATAACTGCTTATTGTCCTAGTATTTATCATTTATACTGGCTCTGATAACATTTTATGAGCAAAATGAGTGTTGCTGAGATCTGGGGACATGGAGATTAACAGGTTGTTCCTCTAAACATATTTGGAGGAGAACATTGAGATCAATGTCAAAATTACTATTAACTTTCTTCCAGCCAATAGATTTTGTGTACTGACTTCCGAGTTAAATCTTGACCTATTCTGCTGTTCTTTCAGTAACACCTCAAAATAAGTGTTTTACTTTAGATAAACTGAGTGTTTGTTGAAAAATATGTGTTGTCTGACAATTTTTACCAATTAATTTGGCGAATATATTACCGGAAAGAAGAAGGGCACTCTGAGGGTGCAGACCTTCGCCAAGGCATATCTCCCAATGTTAATGCTGTGTGGATTTCCCCAGCCTGGACCTCATTTTTCAGACTATTCCGACATCACATGAATGCAGCACAAGCGCTTAAGCTCACAATGTTAAGGAATGTGAGAAATAATTTGTGTATCTTCCCTGTAATTCCGATCGGAAAATCAAATCATCAAAGAAACGAGGTCTTTTAGAGCTGATCAAATCTGTATGAAAGATTCATATTTAGCTCTTTATTTCTTGCATACAGACAGACATTTAGGTTTTACCATTGGTGATAAATACAAATGAAATGTCTTTCCATGGCAATGCACCATCACCCTCCACCTGGACGAATAAAAAGAGAGGAACCTCTAAGTAAAAGTAAAAAGTAAATCTTAGCGCTAGATTTAGTCACAAAGGAATTCCTTACAGTCCAATTTTATTATCATTACTGACAGGATTTTATTTCAGAATTGATTTTACGTATCTGAGGACAAAAATAAAAATACTCCCTCCCTCCTGACATCCTTTTCCCTCCTCCTCCAGCACTCCATCACCTTTCCCTTACTTATTCCTTTTCATCTTCAACCTCCCCTCCATCATCCATCTCTCGTCACCTCCCTCCGCACTTATTGTGGATCCTTTGATTGACTCACATGGGTCATGCTTGACTGAAGATGATTATACTGTATATGTACACACACACACACACACACACACACACACACACACACCCTTAGATCAATAGACCTATGGGAAACTGAGGATCTCTCCAGCTAATTCAATCCACCAAGCAGCCACTTGGCTCATTCTCTGAGAACTGGACTCTATCTAACTGAGAGCACACACACACACACACACACACACACACACACACACACACACACAGACCTCATTCTGTCAGAGAGGACAGACTCTGCTGTCGATAACACTCAGCTGCTGCTGTCATTTCGAACTACATGTATATTTCAGTGCTTACAGGTGAGACAGGGAGGCCACGTCGCTGAAGATGCCCTGCTGCAGTTCGGAGATGTCGTTGCCATGGAGAGAGCTGAAAGACGGACACAGCTGAGGGTCAAAAACAGTCATACTGAAAACTCACAAACCACAATCACTCTGACAGGCAGCGAGTCTCATCTAGCTCTACAACACAGGAAAACCAGATAATGGCTTGATGTTATAAAGCAAGGGGACAGCAGTGATGTGGTTTGGTGTGTAAGAGTATGTGTGTGTGTGTGTGTGTGTGTGTGTGTGAGCTCACAGCAGTCTCAGAGAGCGCAGGCCACCCAGTGCCAAAGGAGGGATACAGCGCAGAGAATTGTAACTGAGGATCCTGCAGAAGGAGAAACAACACAATGGCAGCTTTGACTCTAAGATACAATTAGTATTCACCATAGATATAAAACAAAATATATGGTATTCACACACTTCGCTGGCCTTCTCCTTACATTTGTTACTGCTTATGCTCAGTTAGCAATTGGGTGAAAGGATGCTAGTAACTACATCAACAATTATTGGCCAGACTTCCATGAAAGTAAACAGATGTATACCAAAAATATTAAAATAATCAAAGTTAAACTGTTTAAAAATTGGCAATGAAACAACATGGCAACATTTTGCAGCTAGCGTTTTGTTGAAGTACTATTTCCTAGGGCAGCCTCCTTTTGGGCAATTAGTCGTTTTGGCCCTGGACAACTATGATTTCTTTAGTCAATTAGTCACTTTCCATAGTTTTTCATGCTGACTTATTCCCAATAAACTTATGAGCACATCACTGGTAAGTAAAATATTTTAAGTGGGGCTTTTGCATGATTCTTTGTGGAGAAACTTAGTTTAACAGATCTGTCAACTAATCGATAAGTCGATAAAATCACGAGTGTTAGTTGAATTTCTTCAGCCGAGGACAGCTCTACTATTTTCTAATTCTAATGGCTATATCAGCGACACTCATTCACAGACATACTGATGCTACACCATCACAGCTCAACTCTGCAGGCTGTAATGTGTTTACAATTGTCGCTCAGTGCTACATCCAGTGTTGTTGCTAGATTTGTAGATTTATCATTTTGAATAAATTGCGCGCAGACGGTCTATGGCCGTTGTTAATGCATCATAAAATTGAACTGAGGTTCCAAACTACCTCGCATTTGTGATTTGGTCTGGCGATGTCAAGGCTAGGGGAGCCCAATTCTGCAAGCTAACTGGCAAAGCAAAGGAGTAAGATGCATCACTTCCTTTGATGCCACAAAAGTATAAAAGAGGACAGGTTGACTGAGATCAGGATGAGACAACAGATAACAGTACTGTGACTTTGGTGGTTGTCAGTTTTTAAAGTAACAACAATCTTGATTTGAAAAAGATAAATTACAGTCCCAAGTCATACCGCATTGCAGCAACACTTTACCTCTACTTCTACTTATTGTTAGTACCTGTTTATCTCTCTCTCTCTCTCTCTCTCTCTCTCTCTATATATATCTATATATGTACTGTATATCTATATACATACATACATACATACATAGGTACAATTAATCAACTGTAATAACAACAGTATGAAAGAGGACAGGTTCATTGAGATCAGGATAAGACAATAACAATATACGTATATGTATATATATACATATATATATATATATATATATATATATATATATACACACACACATATTCCTATCTGTTTATACACCAGTCTTACCACAGTTTTCTATTTTATATGTATTCTATTTTATTTAACTTCTGCACTATTTTATGTTTCATGTCTTGGATGTTGTTGTTTTTTTACATTTTGTAAAAGCATTGTTGGAGGGAGCCTAAAAACAAGAATTTCATTGTCAACAACTGCTTCCCTGTAATTGCATATGACAAATGAAGACTGGAACTATTAATCTATGCCTTAAATTACAACGATAAAGTGTGAATCTTAACATACTTTTGCAGAGAAAAGAAATAGTCCAAAGAATAATGTTGAAATTATTTTAACATAAATTAAGAGGTTATTGTACAGGAAGTTGAAGATGCAAAGTTATGAACTTAATTGTCAGTCCTCTCATGACTGAAAAATAAATTTAAGCTAAATTACCCTTTGCTATGGTGAATAAATATCTGTAATGAAAATAAATGCCAAGTCTCTTCACCACTGAGGCTGAAATCTTTTTTATCTGACACACTAAACTTTGTGGGTCAAAAGAACCAATCCCTCTTGTCAAAAGCAAATATTTTCGCTGTCTTTAAATGTTGATTTCCATTAACAGACACTGGTCTGAAGCCAAAACATGTAGTTTTTTTGTCAGATATTGACTTCAGGGCATTTTAATTCTCCTTTAAAAACATGTCAGTGTGTGCGTGTGTGTGTGTGTGAACTCACAGAGTGGTGAGCTGGCTCATATTGGAGAAGGAGTCATCGGACAGGGAGCTGATTTTATTGTTGCTCAGATCTCTGCAGAGGAAAAGGTCAATTCCAATCAATACTCACGCACACACACAACTACACTGCAGAGGTCCCATTAGACAGGTGCGCACACACACATACACACACACAAAATCTCTCTCCATAACATAAACACACACTCAGAGACACATATTTTCCCATTCTAACATCTTCAAATGCTGCTGGTTATTGAATTGAATTGATCACATGAACTGGTTCATGTGTGTTTGTGACAAATATATAAATACATGAAGCTATTTAGAGTGAGCTTGACTCCTCTCCTCAGATTTAACTACGCAGTCCACAGCTCCCCCTGCTGGATGTCTTCATTAACCCTCCTGTTGTCCTCGGGATACAGCTGGCCTGTAGAGCTGCAGCTGTACCCCGAGGACAACAGGAGGGTTAATCAAAACAGAGTAGTGTCTAATTTATTGAATTTTTTGTTGCTTTTTTTTTTTTTGGCCATAGTTCTGATATAGAACATTTTTGTAAACGGGTCAAATATGACCCTGAGGACAACAGGAGGGTTAATGCAGTTATCATGCAGCTCTTTTGCATCCAGTTTACTTCCAACATGCCAAAATGTAGGATTAAAATATGAAACCATAACTATGAGGTTAAAGTGCTGATCCTGAGCTTTAAATTGAGGGTGTTGAAATCCGTATCAGATATGCTGTGTGGGAATTGTAGCCCTTTTTATATAAAGTCACAGTTTTAAGGGAACAAAGTATGAATGAAAGTAAAGACATTGTATTTAATATTTTGATGTGCCGACTCTCTGACCCACAGACTTGTAATATCTTCCCTATGACAGTCTTTCTGAAACATATGATCAGCATGTTTGGTATTATTGTCTTGCAGCATTGTCCTAAAACTACTGTGGGACAACTATAAAATTGTTCACTGTTGAAGCTTAAAGTCAGTACTTAAACCTTTTGCTTTACTTAATGTCCAATATGCAAGAGTAAAGACAAAACAATATAAAATGTGTCAGCATAACTGCACTGCATATGAATTAAAGAACTCCTTTACTGGAACTAGACGTGGTCATAAAGGCAGAAGAGCAAAACAAAGTGTAATTAGAATTGTTATTCACACGGTCTGTGGTTGTAATAGAGTGTCAGTAGAGCAACTGCAGATGGGGCTGAGGGTTAGTGGAGTGAGAGCATTAGTAGTGTTTAGTCGAGTGTAGGAATGTAATCGTGTGAAAATTTTACCTCACGGTTATATTGACCAACATTATAACGGTTTTCAGTATTATCGCGGTATTTTTTAAAAGTGTGTTCAATGCCTTTAACAGCTTTGTTCCTGCAAGTCCTGCAGACAGGATAACTATCTTCAACAGTCCGTCGGCATTCTTATAAACACCAAAAATATGCCCATACTTCAGACTTGGTCCTTAGGATTAAAGACACGGTTTCCACACTGTGGTAATCCACCGTGATAATAATATTTTAAATGAAAATGGTACTTGTTATCGTCCACATTTTTATCGTGGTTTTAACGCTACACCGGTAATCGTTACATCCCTAGTCGAGACTTACACAAGCTGCAGGTATTTGAAAGATGCCAACTCTTTAGGAACGCTAGTGAACTGGTTACCATCCATATACCTGAGAAGAAAAGAGAGAGACATCTGTTGTGCATCTCTGCGTATTAACAACTTGCATCCTCCATTCAGGAAACTTTTGAAATCATTTCACACAAAACCATGTCTGCACAAAGTCAAGCGGTTCCTTGTGTAATTTCACCTGAATAAATGAAATCAAATTGACATGTGGGACTATGTGACAAGAAAACCTTGATGAAAGTTACTGCGGATAACATTCTGAGCATTGATAGATATGTGTTTCAAATGGCAGACATTGTTTCCAGACAGGCGTCCACAGGCAGCTCTGTGTTGCTGGAGACACTGCAGTTCATGTGCAGACCATGCACTGCCCCTCCCCCACTAGCACCAGTCTTAAATGACAAGGTTATGACAGGTTTATTGTTTTCTTAAATGATTTAAATGTGTTGACAAAGGACATTTTGTGATGACCTGATTATATTTGTCTTATAATACTGTATGTCAGCAAGCAATCCATCACCCAGGCTGGGTTGCAGATGTTGATGAAAGCCTTTTACCCTTGCACAGTTAACCATATGCAGTGCACCCTTCCATATGATGCACATTGCACACATCATTTGGGTGAATAAGAATGTAAGACGATTGCAGAAGTGACACTGATCTGTGTTTTTGTTTATTATTTTTAAAGAAACAAATCCAGTGTGGCAGGGTTTACATTTTTATGAGGTAAATTGAGGGAGAAAAAGCAGTATCGGCACCAAATATTGGCTCAAGAAAATCAGCAGCCCGTATCGGTCATTGGCTAAGGCTGATGAGAAAAAAGAAAAGAAAATCCATATCGGTCGATCCCTAATTTAAATGCATCTGTCAGTGTTACAATGTGTACCAACTACTTCAGAAACCCATAATTGCAACCTTCATATCACTGAAGATGAACATTGCTGATAAGATTATTAGTTACATTTTTTACTCTACCTGGTGAAGTAGAAGTAGAAATAACATATCCTCTGTACAGGGCTGACTCTGCAACAGCAGAGTAACGCCTTAATGCAAATGATCTTTTACCTTTAGAAAGATTTTAACATTTGTGATCTTTCTTCTTTTAGTCTTTCTAGATGGCGATATCTGTTCTGATGTTTTTTTATTTTGTCTATAAAATGTAGATCAGTGTTTTCGTTGCCCAAGGAGTGAAGAAACTGGAAAATATTCACATTTAGGAAGCCAGAATCAGAGATTTTTCTGACTTTTCATAAAATAAAATGACTCAAACTGATTAATAAATTATGTAAATAATTGGCGATTTAATTCATAGTTGACAACTAATCGATCAATCGATTATTTTTTTGCTGTTCTATTGAAGATGAGGTGAAAAGCAATGAGTCAAAACGTTGCTGTGGTTGTTCTGTCAGACTCACAGTTCGGTGACGTTGCGGGGGAGTCCTCTGGGAAGAGCCTGCAGGTGTTTGTTGCTGCAGCGGACCACTGTGTCCATACAGGTACACTGGCTGGGACACTGTGGCCCCGGGGCACAGCTGCTGTCCACCAGAATCAAGCCTGAGCAGACAGGACGGCCAGGAGGGTGAGCGCTCAGCTGACTTCAGTTACATTGCATACACAGCATTATAAAAAACATGGAATCTCAGTTTATTCATGTCAAGAGGTGATATTCTACATGATGTGGTATTCAAAAATAATTGTAAGGTATCATATTGCTGCTGTCATGTAAAAACTGCAGAACTCCACCTCTAACATTTTGCATTTTCTCTTTTACCTCTGTCTACATAGATTCATGTTACAGGGATAAGGCTTTTGAACTGTTCTGCACTTTGATCACATTCCTGTCTGTCACAGTATATTCGTGTTTATATGGTAAACGCACTGCATTTATATAGCGCTACTCAAAGTGCTTTACACACAACAAGCACCGCATTCACACACACATTCATACACTGGTGGCCGAGGCTGCCATATAAGGTGACACCTGCTAATCAGATATAAATTTACGCAAATTCACACACTGATGGCGCAGCATCAGGAGCAATTTGGGTTCAGTATCATGCACAAGGACACTTTGTCGATGAACCATCAATTAGTAAGCGACCGCTCTACCTCCTGAGCCTCAGCCGCCCCTATATTGGAGTGTGTGTATCGTACCATCCTCGCAGCGGAAGTCGGGCACGGCTACGTCCTGCATGGGGATCTCTCGGAGGAAGGCGGGACTCTGGCAGCGAGGATTCCCAGTCACGATTCGTCGGCTCCGAAGCCATGCCCCGAACCAGGACAGACGGCAGTCACAGTTAAAAGGATTGGCCAGAAGATTCCTGATGGACAGAGTAGATGTAGTGTAGGAGAAAAGATGATAACAAAGAACAGTGTGTGTGAGTGTGTACGTGTGGTGTGTGTGTGTGAGACTAACAGTGTGGACAGGTTGGGCAGGGTGTCAAAGGCTCCAGGCAGGATGGTGCTCAGCTGGTTGTCGTAGAGGGAGAGCAGCCTGACGTTACTCAGCCCTGTGAAGCTGCCGTTATGGATACAGCTGATCTTGTTGTTCCTCAGCATCCTGCGCACGCACACACACACACACACACACACACACACACACACACACACACACACACACACACACACACACACACACACACACACACACACACACACACACACACACACACATTTAGATTTGAGTAAATGAGGCCTTAAAAGTATATTTATTACACTATGTCCAGTCTATTGTTTGTTTTTCCTCTATCGTTGTGTAGTCTTTTATGCTTTTAATGCACTGTGGCCCCAATTACATGTATACTTTTATATGAAAGAATGGCAATAAACTTAAACCTAGGAGTCCTACATCTCATTAAACCCCAATTTTAAACCTTTTTAGAACTGTCTCTCACTCTTAGCCTGCCTCTGCGCTTGCATCTGTCGGAGGTCTTCAGGGGTCTAATTGATACGTTACTCTCTGCGATGGATATATTTCAGGAGGAGTATGAAGTGAACTCACAGCATGCGTAGTCCCTCCATGCCTTTAAACATGCTTCCTCTCACAGACTCCAGGTGATTGGCTGTCAGATGAAGCTCCGCCACCGAGGACGCACCTTCAAACGCCCCGTCCTCAATCTCTGAGATCTTGTTGTTGCTCAAGTTACTGAAAGAAAAAGGGAAGAAAGTAAAACGTTTTCTACAGTCTCACACAGTGAAAAAAACCTATATTATATATTATTATATATTATTATTATATAGCCACTAAACCATGTTTAGTGGCTATATAATGTTTACTGAGGGGGTGACCCCTTGTGATATCGAATCAATTTGAATCGTGACAGCACTGAAGATTCACACCCCCATTGCATACTGTACATCAACGAGGAAATAAACAAACAATAAATACAGAAATAAATGTGTACATATAACAAAATTAGGAAAAAAAGAGGCTGTATGGAATGTAAAGATTCAAGGCAATGAAATCAACTCAATAATATGATAAATTTAGCAAAAAGATAATCTACTCTGCTGAAGCAAGCTGTCAACTCATGTGGTGGAAGCATAGACTGTATACTATTAATAATACTGTATTATTATTAATAATATACAGTCTATGGATAGAAGTCAACCAGCCCAATTGTCAGCACTCAACATTTTGGGAGATGTTTTCCTGTGGTGAAATGAATTGTTACTGTTGTACTTTCTCCATATATTTTGTCCAAGTTAAACATTATAAATGAAGTACTGTACTCCGGTTCATTTGGTCTGGACCACTTTCATGGTCATGGTGAAGGCTAGACTAGTGGTTCCCAAAGTGGGGGTCTTGAGGGGGTTTCAGGGATTCCCCCAGCAAAAAGTGGACTATTCTATTACTATAATGCCAACCATAAGTGACACAATAACATAATGTATGGCTGTATTGCTGACCATGGGTTTCATACAATTTATGTAATAAAACATTTAAAAGCAAACAGAGCTAATTATATCAGATTGGGGACCCTGGGACAATAGCTTGTCACATGGGGGGGGGGGGTCAGTGGTCTAATTTGTGTCAGGTTTAGGGTCCTTGATGTGAAAAAGTTTGGGAACCAGAGGGCTAGACAATGAGATCTTCTGGACGTTTCCTTTGACGATTGAAAGAGTATTTGTCATTGTTGGAAGTTTTCTGAGTGACCTACATTTTCTTTAACTGTGACAGGCCCTTGAAGGCTCCGGTGGCCTCCAGCACGGAGAGGTCGTTGTTGTTGAGGCGCCTGGGACGGTCCCGGAAAGCAGACATAAGGAGGACGGAGCAAAAACATCATTAGCAGAAGAGTCGGTTCGGAATGTGTGTGTTTGTCCACTGAGCGTGCATCCATGCAGTATGAGTCCATACACAACATGTCAACATGGATATCCATTAAGTGTCTGTGTGTGTATTCATTTACAGTCTGGGTGTGTGTGTGTGTGTGTGTGTATGTACATGCATAGGAGCGTAATCATGTGTGTCCTGCAGAGTATGGCTTTAACACTGTCGACCCTGTTGGGACTGGCTCTTTCAATTAAAGCACCCCCAATAGAACAGATGGCACACTGTAACTGTGTATACTGCAGCCAGGCTGATATGGTCTAATTACAAATATATTACACTTAACCAATTGATAGAAAAAAAAATTGGATGGAAAACTTTGATAATCAATTCATTATTTAAGTCATTTATTGAGTGACACATTCAAATATTTACTGATTCCAGCTTCTTAAAAGAGAGAAATCATTTCATTGAATAGTTTGGATCATTGATTTGACCAGACAAGTAATTTAAAAGGGCACAACTGTGCAGTTTTGGCATTTTCTTTGCTGTTTTCCTGCTTTTTGCTTGCAAGTTTTGCTAAAGAGCATTGAATTGGATTGAATATTTGGCAGCTCGTATGTTTACATGTGTCTGACCCCTCCCTCGGTCATTCTGCCATTCTCTTTCTGTTCCTCTGACAATGCTTTCCTAAGTTTCTGCTTCTTTTTTGCCGGCTCAGCCATGACAATAGTGTGAAAAACTCGAAAATTGCTACCTTGTTAGCCGGTCCCTGAATGGCCGTATGTGTGCAGTGCCCTAACATGTGCTAGGGGGGAGCGACACGACCACCATTCAACAAAAAAAAAGTTCTGTTCGAATCTGTTCAGTTAAGGTAAATTAAGCTAAAAAACTGCATAGTTCCCCTTTAACCCTAAAAAATGTATCGCATCTTCTGACATTTTTGTCACTTTTTCAACGTTGTGGGTCCTTTTTTTTTAATGTTTTTTCCAAAGTTATTTGATATTTGTATTGATGACATTTTCAGCTTATTTCGAAGGCCCATTTTATGTGATGAAAAAAACTGAAAATGAGTCAAATTTGACCCGAGGACAACATGAGGGTTAAGGTTATCTTAAACTCAAGATTAACATTTTCTGACATTTTACAGACTAAAAAAACAACCACCCAACACTAATTGCTTTATAATGGAAATCACGGGGGTGGCAGTAGCTCTGTCAGTAGGGAGTTGAGTTAGGAAACGGCAGGTCGCTGGTTCAAGTCCCTATACGGACCAAAATATGATGGTGGACTGGTGGCTGGAGAGGTGCCAATTCACCTCCTGGGCAGTGCCAAGGAACCTAACCCCCAACTGTTCGGGGAGCCTTTCCATGGGCAGCCCCCTCACTCAAACATCTCTTAGTAATCCATTGTAATTTCCCCTTGCAGGATTAATAAATTATACATTATTATTATTCACCATTAGAGCCAGCCCTAACCAGTATCACTATAAACTGTATGTTATCAGAAACAGAAATTGCAGTGCACTATGTTGCACTAAAGCTGGGGTAGAAAGTATTATTTTTCTTTTTTTTGCCACCATTGGTCAAAGATTCCACACTACAATGAAAAGCAACCCCAAAAAAGGGAGACAGACTTCTCAATGAGTCTAGATGAGAGTCTGACAATAAAACGTGTGTTGATTTTGTCGGAAGGGTTAGGGTTAGGTTTCAGAGATGGAGAGAAAATGTTGCTAATAGTTTAGCCTTCTGCTAACCGTAGCCGGCTAGACTTTAATTAGGCTGTATGTGTGTTCTGTGCGGGTGTTTCAGTGTCTCACAGCTCTTCAGTGGAGGAGGGCAGGTGTTCAGGGAACTTGGTGAGGCGGAGGTTGGAGCAGTCGACCACGTTTGCCTCACAGCGACACTTAGCAGGACACACCGGCTTACTGTTACACTCATAGCTCAGACGCCTGTCTTCAGTACCTGGACACACAGACACACACGGGGGGGACAGACAAAAAGGACTCATGTGGGTCAAACTAGGTCAACAATCTCTTTTTTCTCTTAGTGGTCTGGCGGAGCCATAGATGCATTTGTAGTAGTTGACTGTAGATAATTGACAGTTCTTTCCTTCATTCAGATATCAATAGGAACCTGATTGGATGGACACACCAACACAGAAGTCTCTCTCTTTGCTTCTATTTTTTTGGATTAGAAAGATTGAAAGGTTTTCAGGAAGCAGAAGATACTGAATCTGCCCAAATTAGGTCCTTAGATACGTTTGAGATTAAAAACAAGACATGCAGGTGCCAAAACTATTTTTGATTTTATATCTACACAAACCATGCCACTCCATTATAGACAGAAAACCAGCTGATCCGAGTGGGTGGCTGATCTTTAATGCAATATCTATATTAACCCATTATCAGCAACCATTCATCCAACGTTCCAAAGGCTCTTTCTGTTTATAATCTAATCATTTTTTTTAAAAGTAACTGAGAAAACATTAAAGAACCCTTTTGCAATCATGTAAATCATAATTCTACTCACTTAAACTATCACAAACTAAAACAAATCCAATATTTAACCCAGGTCTAACGTGATATCACAGGCCAAAGAAGATAAGCAGGATTACAAATCCCTGTTGTGTGAAAAATAGATGTTAAAGAAGATCAGGTCTTGCCTCTGAAGACATTTAATGTCCCTGTCCATCCAGAAGAGAAGGAACTGACAAGTTCTCAACAACATTGAGAGAAAACAGCAAGACTACAGATTTAAAAGCCGCATCTTGCCCTGGAAATAATATGCAATATAATACTATGCAGTGGGGCATACTAGTGTTATTAAATCCTGTCAAGCTGTTTGGGCTACATTTATTTGATCAGGCATGGACAGTTTAGGCTTGACAGTCAAGTCTCTACTAGAAGATGCACACACAAATAATCACCTGGGATGTGGTACTGCTCCTTGGCTGTTATGTGAAAGAAAAAGAAAGAAAATCGTGTCAGTTAAAAGTTTGAAAGCTTCAACGGGCGCACGCACGCACACGCACACGCACACACACACACACACTCCTAGAGGAGGTCTTGTGTAAAACTGGCAGCAGCAAACGTTAACATTTTTAAAAGAAGGCGTAAACAATCTGTCTCCAGATCCATGTTTTGCTGTTTTCTGGAAGCGATGAGTCGGCCTGCGTGCAGCTTTCCAGGCCTGGCAGTGGACTAAAGCAGCGTGGAGCAGTTTATGTGGGGATCAAAGAGCCTGCCATGGTTTCCCTGGCCAGGGGCTGGCTTCACACACTGGCATGGTGTGGGTGGTAAAAAATGACCAGGAGCTTTTAGTCCCAGGCATCCAGTTACATCCAGTATCGCAGTCTTATCTTGTTGTCACGCACTGACTTTTTTTTTTCTTAAAGATTCTTTTTTTGGGCATTTTCGGGCTCTATTTTGACAGGACAGCTGAAGACATGAAAGGGGAGAGAGAGAGAGAGAGAGAGAGAGAGACAGAAAGAGAGAAAGAGAGAGAGAGAGGGGGGAATGACTTGCGGCAAAGGGCCGCAGGTCGGAGTCGAAACCTCCACATATGGGTGCCCGCTCCACCAGGTGAGCTATCCAGGCGCCCACTCTGTCGCACTTTCTAACAAATACTGTAACCTTTCACACATAAAAACATTATTTCTTTCGGTCTCTTTGTATCCCACACGTCGCATGCTTTTCCCGTTCATCAGTGTTCTTACTGTGTTACTAAATTAGCTGTTAACGGCATTTGAGATCTGCTTATAATAACAACAACACCCCACAGCACAGAAGTGTGTTGCAAGTTGAACAGCTCAAATAATGTTGTTTTTCTTAGAAAACATACAGTACATATCATCGCTGTTGAGCGAAAACCTTGTATGTCAAAAACCGTTGCTTTTCAGGATATGAAAAAAGTCTTATTTGAAAACATTTTGTTGAGCTATTTTTGTCAGACAAAGTCAGACAACATCACATTGTCACTGTGAAAATATTTATAAAACCCCCAGGCAGACATAAAGGGTGACCAATAGCATTGATTTATGGAAGAAAAAAAAAAAAAGGTTTCCGCCCGACAGCGACACTGTTAAAGTATGGATTGTGGATTGGTAGCTGGAGAGATGCCAGTTCACCTCCTGGGCACTGCCAATGTGCCCTTGAGCAAGGCACTGTACCCTTGTCCAGCACTGGCAGCCCACTCACTCTGAAATCTCTCCATTTTGATGGGAAAAGGTTCTGAGCATGTCTGTGTGTAGTGATCTTTAAGTTCCCCATTGGGGACCAATAAAAAAGTATTACAAAAAATATTTGCACTCTCAAATTTCAGAGATTTCAGAAAAATACTCTTGAGTTGGTCCGCGAGTTGTCTACCTCGAGTGCAACTGACACTCTTAAGGTCTTGACAACAAGCATTTGTAATTGGAGCACCATGGATACGAGTCTGAGGTGGGGGGTGAAACGTACGTACCCAATCACAGATCTTTTGAACTGGAATAATCACCTAGTACACCTTAGCTGACCTTTGATGATGTTTTGTATCAAAGGTTCAGTTGTTGGTTCAGTTTTTCTGGATGAAGCATTGTGCAACACTCTGGATGTTATACTGTGAACAGAGAAGGTAATGTGTCTGACAGAACGTCACTAACTAATATATATGCTAATAGAACATATATATAACAAAGAGCTTTTGGAAGGATAATGATTTGCATTTCTTACACACACTGTATATGTCTCTTGAGGGAAGCTTTGCTGCAGTTCATCATCTTACAGCCATAAAACCTGTCACTCCCCATCTCAATTTACACTCCAGTCTTTCTAACACACACGCACTTGCACACACACGCACACACACACACACACACACACACACACACACACACACACACACACACACACACACACACACACAGGCACTGACCGGAGCAGCGGAACTTGCTGCTCTTGATCTGTGCGATGCGTTTGTTGGCGAGGCGGCGAGGGCTGGCGCAGCGTGCTCCGCTGGTCTCTATGGGGTTTGAGCGCAGGAAGTCGGCCAGCCACTTCACATTACAGTCACACACGAAGGGGTTCTGGGCCAGGTGGCTGATGGGAAGTCACAGGGGGCAGGACATCAGTCAGAACAGACTGAATGGAGTGGAACAGAACATAACAGACCTTAAAATAGCATGTGTGTGTGTGTGTGTTTTTTCCTCACAGTGTCTGGATGCTGTGCAGCGAGCTGAAGGTGCCTTTTGCCAGACTCTGGATTTTGTTGTCGTACAGTGACAGCAGAGCCAAGTTCTCCAGATCTTTGAACACCGAGGCTCTGATGCAGTGGATCTTATTGGCATTCAGCAACCTGATAAACACAAGAGAACATTAGCATAATGAACTTGATGACATCTAGATTGATTTCTAGGGTGAGAAAAAAAAAAACTTTTAAATTCTACATAACGATTTTAAATCAAGGTTCTGTTTCTATATTTCTGCAGGTTGGTCTTGTCTCTTTTTTTTGACACAACTATTACAACTGAAGCTTATGCATGTGAAATGCATTGTGTGGTAGAAAAGAGGATACTGTATAGCAGTGTTAAAAGTAACATCACAGCATGTAATGAGAAACAGATTTACATCAGCATGATTTGCCAAAAGCTGTACCGAGACACATTCAATTCTATACACCAATCTAAGAAATGAAAGACTTTTTAGAGCTTTTCTGACACCTGAAATGAATTTGCGTAACACAGTGTACTCTGTGAAAATGTCAGCTCAGACAAATACATATACACATTGTGGTTTGGGCTTACAGCAGCTCCAGAGAAGCCAGGCCATCAAACACTCCGCTGGGCAGCTCAGTGATCTTATTTCCATACAGAACCCTGCACACAAAGATGTTTTTTTCCTTTATTAAAACCTGTATTCATGTGTATTCAATCAGTGTGTAACAAGTTACTATGATGATGTATCAATTTGCATCTAAATAAACAACAGTAAGACTTTTATTGCATTGGTAAGAACAGTTAGGTGGCTTCATGCTCCACTATAACCCAGCAAATATTCCAAACAATAAACACATTCACACTCAATCCACAAACAGAACAGATCAATGCCAGAGTACACGCAAATACAGTATAGGCATATGTGTACACACAGACACCCTTACATATACATATATACACGCAGACCCGCAGGCCACCCGCTGTGATTCTGTGTAAGCCCTGATATTTCATAGAGAATCTCTGTTCACATAGAGCAGGTGCCACTTTTGAATTATTAATACCAACAGAAGCACAAACACACACATGCGGTGCAAACATATGGAGGTATAGACAGGCATAATACAGACATATGTAAACACGTATTGGTAAAGGAACTCTCATAACATTCCAACAGTTTACACACACACACACACACACACACACACACACACACACACACACACACACACACACACACACACACACACACACACACACACACACACACACACACACACACACACACACACTGAATCACTCTGTATTACTCACAGGGAGTTGAGAGCGCGGAGGCCGTGGAAAGCATCGGGAGCGATCTCAGATATCTGGTTGTTACTCAGGTCTCTGGGAGACAGATAAACACACACACACACACACACACACACTTAAGTCACAGAAACACATCGGACTGTAAACAATGACCACCACTCGGCAGAAGAAGTCTTTGCCCGGGAAATCAGACATATTAGCTGTTTTCTCCCAGAGGCAAAATGATAGCTGATGGGTTCCTGGGTCGACTTCAATGTGTACTTAAACCTGTGTGTTATTGCAAAAACCCTTTTATTTATACCAGAAGTGTCATATAAAGAAATGATTATAGATGAAGGAGATGAGAAAGTGTTCATGTGTTTTTCTCTGGGAATAAACATACATGAATGGTTTTATTGTTCATTTTTCTTATCCTCAAATCAAATCAAATTAATCCCACTTGTAAAAATGAGAAAGCCACTTTATGTGGGAGGCTTAGAGAGTGAGTGTTCTCCTGGTCGACTTCAAGTTTTTACATTTCATTTGGTCTGGCCGGGGCCAAAACCACACAACATGTCCGATTATAAAATCCTTGTTCTGCTGCCACCTGTCTGTCGCTCAACTGTCATAATACATTTTAAAACAAACCACCTCAACCAGCCTGGTAATGTAATCAACCCCCGTCTCATCTCATCGGATGAGAACGAGGGGGGAGAGAAGGATAAGATTGAGAGGAAAAGGAAAACCACAGAGACACAAAGATGGAGAGAGTCTGAGGATGAAAATGGGCAAATGAAAAGAGAAAGAAAGAAGCAGTGAGTGAACAGAACAAAAGCCACAAAGAGAAGGAAACTAAAATAGGGTACATATATATATATATATATATATATATATATGTTTATTATTGTGGTCAAATGTGCATTTTAAACATATTCACCAGATCTCCGTGATATGTGCTTGATTTATCATACAAGAGCCTTAAAAGCCCTCTGATGGGGACTGCATCGCTTTGCAGGCTGACATAAATCAAGCGCTCCTCCATGCTGAAAATCCACCGGGGCAGTTTGTTATGTCGAGCAGGAAAACCACAGCTCGGTGAACAGTGGAGACAGAGGAAGGAGAGCGCGATCCAGTTGGCATAGTAGAGTTTAAAACACTGACAATTTCCCCAGAGGCATCGGCCTTCTAGGGAGCAGATAATCTCATTGGTTGAGAGGGATAAAACTCACAGGGTGGAGCCATAAAAACGCAGCTCCTCTGGCTAGATGGTGTTAGTCTAGCTGACTTTCAAACCACCCCGTTTCAAGGAACATGTACTGTATATTTAACCACTTTGTGTCATAATAGTCATAATTACACTGAAGTTAGAGCTGATGGTTAATTTCTCGAGCAAAACATATAACAAGTGTTTAATAAAAAATATCTTCATCTCAAAGATTCATCAACAGAAGCACAGTTTACATTAAAAGCTTTCAAGTAGAGCTGAAATGATTAATCGATTAAGTGAGTTAATGAATTTCTAAATGAAAGACTTCTCATAATGTGTTTTCCCTTCTCTTCATTCATACATTGTCTGCCTATTTCTGGTGGCAGCAGTCTATGCAAGGAAGCCCAAACGTCCTTCTCCCAAGCTCCCAGTCCACATGGGATGTATACCCGTCTCTATCTGGGTCTCCTTCCCAGTTTACTTCACCTGGCTAAAGGTTCAGTCAATGCAACGTTGTCCAAAAAGTGGAAAAATCTGTGAAATTTATCCCAAATGTTATTTTTCTTCCCCCAAACAGTTATTTATGACTGAGTATGTTTTTAGAGGACTCACATTCGACGAAGCTTCTTGTAGGAGGTGAAGGCGCCCGGAGGAACCGACTTGATGCCATTCTGCTCTAAACGTCTGAAAGGAGGGAGAGAGAGGGGAGAAAGAGAGAGAAAAGGGGAGAAAGAGAGAGGGAGGGAGAGAGAGAGAGACAAAGACAGAGAGAAGTAGAGGGAAAGAAAGAGAGAGAGGGAGAGGGAGGAAGAGAGAGAGAGACAGGGAGAGGAAAGGAGAGAGGGGGAGGGAGGGAGGGAGGGAGGGAGAGAGGTAGGAAGAGAGAGAGGGAGAGAAAGAGAAGGAGGGAAAGAGAGGGAGAGAGAGACATATATGTATATAATAATTTGCCTCCTGTCGGTCGTTGCACACCACAGCACAGCTGGATGTTACTTCCATCAACTGGACTGTCTGCAGTTTCCATTCAAACTCATTTGTCCACATGCACATTAATTCAAAGCTCTGCTCCCTTCTAACTATTACCAGTGGTGGAAAGTAGATTTACTCCAATACTGTACTTACTGTAAATAACAACAAAAGACATGTTGATTATAAAATACAATGTTTTATTATAAATGAAACTACCCAAGAATATAACGGCCTACAAGTCCAGCTGAACTGATGAGACCATTAAACACAGAATTAGTTTTTAAATGTGAGGTTTTTCCTGTATTGAATACTATTAATACTTTCCTAACGAGACTTACATACTTTTACTTAAGTAACATTTTCAATGCAGGACTTTTACTTGTAACTGAGTATTTTTACAGTGTGGTATTAGTACTAGTATTAGGATCTGAATACTTCTTCCACCACTGACTATTACAGCTTGATTCTCATTCAAAGCGAAACTAAAATACTTTATATCTTATAAGAAATCCGAAAAATACAATTTTTAATTTAAAAACATGTGGGTGGTGTTTTCCTTTGTGACATTATATCCTATATATTTAGAGTTATCATGTTTTCAGCAGCTTCTGAGATGAGATGGCGCTTCACCTACACATTGATTTAAAATCATTATTCATATTTTTGCCAAGATGCTGCAGATTGGCAATATTGCACATTTTTGGGAAGGTTAAATAAAATAAAGGACAAAAAGCGTCTGTAGTCTCGTTTCTTAGGAAATCTTTCAATTTGTCAAACCTTTGGTGGAAAATGATCCTTCAATTGTATCTTTTTATGGCTCAGGCATAACAGGCATATTAGTCTAACTGTGGCTGGCAGAGATTTCTATTCATGCAGCTTTAATCAGAGAGGCAACATCCCATCTACAGCTCTGTGTGTTCTGGTTTGTCTTGTGCAAGTCTGCTGGTACCACTCAGCCCTCACAATGGTTCCCCTCTCTGCCAGCAGACATGAATTTATTTCTCTAAGCTGCAGTGGCAACAAGCACGTCAAACCTTTAATGGTGAATCACACATCAGCCGCACTCAGCTGCACCTCCAGTGAGTGCTGAAGGTCACAGGCCGATGACGCCATCAGGACCACATCATGTGCAAAAAGCAGCAATGAGATCCCGAGCCCACCGAACTGCAGCACCTCCCCGCCCCGACTACGCCTCGATATCCTGTCCATAAATACTACAAACAGGATTGGTGACAAAGCGCAGCCCTGGCGGAGGCCAACCCTCACCTGGAACGAGTCCGACTTACTGCCTAGAACCCGGACACAGCTCTCGCTTTGGTCATAGAGGGATTGGATGGCCCTGAGCAGGGACCCCACTATGCAGGCATAGTGAAGCAACCCTCTCGTCCACCAGGGCAAACTCCAACGTAGCGCGTCTCAGCCAGGGGCTTGTGAGTATCCCCACAACCGCCTGGTGCCTCACACCCTGGACAACTCTGGAGTAGGACAGAGTCCAACCCCTATCCTGGAGTATGGTTCCAGAACCGAGACTATGCGTAGAGGTAAGCCCCACCAGATCCAGCTGGTAATGCCCCCACAGAGAGGTGACATTCTACGTCCCCCGAGCCAGCCTCTGCCGCCCGGGTCTGGTCCATTGAGGCCCCTGACCTTCACCGCCACCCGTGTGACAGCCATGAACTATGATTTGTTACAGCCTGTATGATCTATTTATTATTAGATACTTTCTTACCACCCGCCGTGATAAACTTCCCCGTCTGGCTACTGAATTTCAGCCACTGGGCTGAAATGCGGTGTTTTGTGTTTTAAGCCAATGGTTAGGGTTGGGTGCTCTGAAGTCAACGGTTGCAGCGCAGCCTGGAAGTCCTAGTTGGGGGCTTAAAACACTTTCGAGCCTGAAGTGCAGCAGGATTTAGGTAGAGAGTGTAGTTAAGTATCACAAAACCAGTGTGTGTTCAATTGTACTAGTCATATTGGAAAAAAACATGGGATCAAAAATATTTGGATCAAAAGTTAAAATGTAAACTCCTTGGTAGGGCTGGGCAAAAAATGAAATGATGATCTTTCAATCTTTCAATGAAGTCGACATCATGAAAAAAATCATATGGAAATTTCGAGATACACAATTACGTTGTATTTATGTGAAAATAAACACATAAACCCAAACTTCTCAAAAAATATTACCTGGAATACTTAAAGGGAATATATGAAAATTGTAGTTTTGGTTTTTATAATCAAACTTTACATTACCACACTGTCTAATATGGTTAACATCCACTGCATCAATAACTTAGGATTTCACACATTTGAGCAGACACCGTGATTTATTGAGATAAAGTCCCTTTTCCCCCAGTAGGGCTGGGTGATATTAATGTCATTTGGACAACTCTTAACGTTTCTGATTCTTGCACATTATGTCCATCTTGCACCAAACTTCATAATAAAATGAGAAAATACTTAGTACTTTTCATTTGTGGAGTATTATTATTATTATTATTATTATTAGGGTGTACAAAAAAAAGCTGTGGTTATTTCACATAGACTATTTATTTACTGAATTGCCAGAAAATGTGCTATATCGTGATATATATTGTTATTGAGATATAAAATGACCTATACACTTTAGAAAAGAAGATTTTTGCCATTTCAGCCAGCCCTACTCCTGGGGAACTTACATCTCAGTCATGGCCTCAGGCAGGTGGGCGGGGATGGCAGTGAGGCCCCTCCCTCGACAATCTACGATGTTGTTGTTGCAGGAACACATCGGAGGACAGGAGCCGGACGCCAGGCTGCACGGCTGAACGAAGGCACTGCCGCCTTGAACTGCAAACAAACAAGAAAAAATGGATCCAACTCCACCTCCTTCAGCCACACTTGGACCTGAGCGTGCTGTGTCCCTGTCTGGGTTGCCGTACCTGAGCAGGCGAAGTCGCTCTTGCGCAGCTCGGCGAGGTTGAGGCCCCTCAGCGTGGGAGGAGAGCTGCACTGAGTGTAGAGGCCTAAAGCCCCCCGCTGCCGCAGCCATGGAGACAGCCAGGCCAGGTGACAGTCACAACGCAGAGAGTTGGAGTGGAGACGACTGGGAGGGAAGGGGGGAGGAAGTGGAAGGGAGGGAAAGAGGAAAAAGTAAAGGAGGGATAAGAAGGGAATGACATAGAAGGGCAGGAAATGGGAAAGGAGTGTGGAAAAAGAAGCCAAAGGAGAGAAGGAAATTGTAAAAGGAGGAGTGGATAGGTGGGAGGACATAACGGAGTAGGAAAGGAAGCAGTGTAGAAGGGAGGAAATTAACCAGATAACCATGATAAGGAAGGAGGAATAATGGAATGAAAGGTGGATGGAAGGAGACAAGTAAAGGAACATAAGTAACAAGTATTGGTAAGTAGCTGCCATCATTGTGGTTCTGTTTTCAAAATGCGGCATTCTGGGTAATATTGATGTGAAGGACTCACAACGTGCGGAGCTTCGGCATGTGGTTGAAACTGGAGACTGGAATACTGCTGATGTTGTTGTTGTTCAGAGTGCTGGGACAGAGAGACACAGAAAAACAGAAACAATGAAAGGGAGAGAGAAGAGAAGGCAGAGAGGAATACAAATTACAGCAAAAAAGGGTGTGAGAAAAGATAGGAGAGAGAACATGGGAAAAAAAGAGTGAGGGAGGAGAGAGAAGAAGGGAGAGAGGAAAACAAAATCCCATTGACTGTGCTTATTCCCAGAGAGATCTGAACTTTTTCAGGTTTAATCTTTTCCAAATACTCACAGTACTTCCAGAGAACGCAGAGCTCTGAACGCCCCCTCCTCGATACAGCTGATGTGGTTTTTATCCAGCTGACTGGTAATGAAAGGAAGATATTAATAACATAACGTATTTAGTCAATCAGTTAACCCTTGTGTTGTTTTCCAATTGATGCAACTTTTGTTTTACTGGGTATGAATTAAAAATTAAAACTATTTGGTTGCCCTCCTAACAATGTTTTTATCCATTTTTTTCTGTGCTTTTTGACATTTTGTTGTTTTTCAAGCTTTTTTGGAAATTTTTTCTACTTTTTTTTCAGCGTTCTTTTATCTTTTTTTATTCTCCAATGCTATCAAATTGATTTAAACCAAATGTAATGAAAGTAGTGTACTGATCGTTTGTTCGTTGTTTATCAATCAATCAATCAATCAACCAACCAACCAATCAACCAACCAACCAATCAACCAACCAATCAATCAAAGTGATCAATCCTCATGGTATATCTTACATAAATCTATCTGTACAAACAGGATATGACACATTTTGATTGTGTATTTGATGTTGTCAATGCTTTTCTCTGATTTTTGTGGTATTAGCATGGTATGTGTGTGTGTGTGTGTGTGTGTGTGTGTGTGTGTGTGTGTGTGTGTGTGTGTGTGTGTGTGTACTTTTACACACAGGTTTTTGAGATCCGTGGCTCCTCTGAAGGCCCTCCTTGGGACAGCCTGGATGCTATTTTCACTCAGGTCCCTGAAAAAAGGAACAGAGAGAGAAACCTGCAGTTGAAAGATACAAATTGTACTTATTTTATACATTTTTACTGACACATTTTAATTGTTGCACATTCACAGAAATGGCACGTCCTAAGGAGAGCTCATTGCGGGACTGGCTCTAGTGGCTGCAATTCTGCACCATGGCTGAATTTTGGGAAAGAGACTTCTGTATAAAAGCATCCAAAGAGCACCCTGTCATGGGAAATGTAATATCCAGTAGTGTTTCCCGTGAACATCGGTGCATCCTGCAGCCACCATCTATCAGTAGGGCTGATACCAATCTAAACATGGCTTCCTCTTTAGCTTAATGTTGTTTTCCTCCAGTCTAGGGGGAACTGGGGGTGTGGGGGGGGTGTGGGGGGCATGCAGCAACAAAGATTGCTCAAGAACCAGAGGGTCACAACTGCTCCAACAGGCTGGCTTCACTACTAACAAAAAGGACGAGTTGAGAGAGATACAATACAGTGTAGGAAAGGACCGATGAACAACAACAACAACAACAACAACAACAGAACCCAGCTGATAAAGGCAAAATTATAGTGGTGTGTGAGAGAGAGATAGACAGCAGAGTAGGATATACTGGCTGCTCTGTAGGATCTCAGACACACTCCATTAACGTCAGGGTCAAACCAGAGAGAAGAGGAAACACCCACTTACTGAGACCTACACTGCTGATACGATACACTGTTTGACATCCTGCCTCAGAACACTCTTTGTGGACGCAGATTCAATTAACACAACTCAATGTAACACTGAAACACTGAAGAATGACTGTTTTCTCTGCAGAACAGGACGTTCAAGAAACTAGCAAACCGGTAACATAGTATCTGCCTTTATTTAATTTGCAACAGTTAAATGGCTTAGTTTGTAATGTCTGTTGAGAGTATTGTGATGATATTAGTCTCGCTTTGCCAGACCTTCCTCCACAGCACTGATAAGGAGGGTCTGGCTAGTCCACACAGCATGACGTCGGGTTGCTTTTCTGAATCGGTCTCAAAATTATACAGTTAGATATGTGTAGATGATATGTGTAATTGTGGAACTTCAGTAAGTAGGCTGACATGGCTTTTTATCCACCATCAACAGTCCGTTTTTTTTTTTTTTTTTTTTAAAAAGGGCATTTTAAATTCCAATACCGATAGATCAGGAAATGCCGAATACTGGCCGATAATATTGGTACTTGTGTGTGTAGCAGGTAGTGGACCAAGGAAAGGGGAGCTCAAGATGTTTTTAAGCTACGTTTGTATCATTTTATATACATTACATTATTTACAAAACACAGGATGTTTTTTTAATCACTTTTTAGGGAGGGGACAACCCTCAGATGGGGTGGATCCTGACCCCCCCCCCCACGATTTTCGCCTATGCCTGACTGTATGTGAACGCAGCCTAATGCAACAACCATGGCTGTAAACGGTATGCAGTTCCGTCATTCTCTATAGCCAATCTGGGTCCAATCAATCTGCACACTCAGTTTCCAGTCAGTTACAGCTGAGCTCAGTCTCGTTCAAAGGTTCAGCGGTAAACCAGAGAAAGAAGCATGGAGAGGTCAGCGGCTAAAAGCAGCAAGACATCCTGAAGTAAAATACACTAAATTAAACTAAACTTGACACTGTCTGAGGTCTGTGATGAAAGCAGCGGTGTCACTGTGCTGTTGAAACTTAAAACTCAGCAGTGTCTGAGACATGAAACAAGCATGGAGGAGGCGATGAAGGATATACAGAGTGAAAAAGGAGTGAGTCAAAAGGAGCACAAGATGAATGGTTAGACAGCGTGAACATGTGCGAGGTGTTACGGGACAAGGATGGTGATACACGGATAAAGACAGGCATCAAGTAAAAGAGTAAAAACGTGAGACAGGAGCAAGTTGACGGAGTTCAGCGCAGTGGTCTGGAAGCACCCTGGGATACCCGAGGTGGAGCTGGAGGATGGGGCGAAGGGAAAGGATGTCTGTGTTACTTTGCTTTGTTTTTTTTGTGATTAACAATGTCTTAAAAAGAATCTTTCTGGCTATCAATAATCTACTGTGGACCCAGCTTCGTATGTGCTTATCCATCCTGTTTAGGATTGACCCATCTTCCAGAACAAATTATCTTGGGCTGAATGGAACCTGGGTCCAACATAGGTTATCATGTATCCCGGTCCAAAATTCCTGGACCTCATCACAGGACCATACTTTATACTTTGCTTTCTGTCGCCTCAAACCAAGACGAGCAGTGAAAGTCAGAGAGCCAAGAGAATGAGCAGAGTTGGAGCAAAAGAGAGGGACTGTTATGTTGATGAAGGGTTAGGGTTAATCCAGTTTTTGTGGTAATTTGGTTAAAAAGAAACCCATATTTCAGATATAGACATTTTTTTAAAGGGGTCAAATTTGACCCAAGGACAACAGGAGGGTTAAGACTGACGCAGTTGTCAATTTCCCATCCAGCGTCTACGTCGTTTAAATAGCAAATGCACCTGCGTCTATCTTTGGGCCCATGGGCCATTATTCAAAAAAAAACCTTGCCTGAAGTCAATAGTGCAGCATTTCATTATTTTAACCCTCCTGTTGTCTTCACGTCAAATTTGACCCATTTTAAAAAAAATTCTATATCATAAAATTGGGTTTCTTTCAACCAAAAAGTAAAATAAATGATCAGTTCACTACTCTTACTGAATATGGGTGTTTTATTTCATGTTATGCATTTCAAAAAAAAAAAAAAAAGGTAAAAGAACTTTGAAAAAAGTGACAAAAATGACAAAAAAACTTAAAAAACATTAGCAAAAAAATAACAAAAGAAAAAAACATTGAGAGAAGCTCAAAAACATCAGGTGACGAAAACGTTCCAACAAAAGTTTGACGCAAAAAAACAAATGATCAACGGGAAGACGACACAAGGGTTAACAGCGAATTAGTAAAATGTGCCTATGGCTTATGCATTATGTTTGTTACACACACACGGAAGCACAACAGCGCACACAAACAATTACAAATAGAAATATGACGGTGCAAATCCGCCATCAAGGTACAAACGCGCCTGGCTGTTAAAGGGAATGGGAGATGACTGGATGATTGGTTGATTGCATGTTACGCCCAAAACACACCTATGAATTAATGAAGACACTAAGTACAACCCTTCTGAACCATGTGCATCTGCGCCGTGCGCTTCACGCCGTGCGCATAGATCGTTAAAATAGGGCCCCAAGTGCGGTTGCACCAACAGTTTTTCCTGCCTCATTTCAGAGAGCTCAACGCCAGTGAACCAAACGGCCCCTTTTCTTTATGTCTGTCTGGCCCTCTCTGTTCACTTCCAGTCAGATTTATATCCAGTTGTGGGGGAAAAAAACAGTTGTTAAAAGGATTTTAGTTCCATTTGTCACAAATTATTTATTAATTTGAAGTACAAAGAAGAAACATGACAGAGCTCAGCGAACAAAGTGCCAACGCGACAGCGTGTGATTTCAAAGTCTGAACCCTGCGTTTCTTTTCAGGGAAACACGGCTGGATGTGTTTTAGACGGTGCTTTCAAAGTTTCGGTCTGAATCAGCAATTTTATTTTATTTTTTATTTAACCTTTATTTAACCAGGAAAGTCCCGTTGAGGTTAAAAACCTCTTTTTCAAGGGAGTCCTGGCCAAGAGGCAGACAAAAACACAATTACATTTATAAACGTTATACAACACAGATAATTAAAAACATTTACAATGTAAGCAGGTCATTTCAAGTTCTCTCAATTTGGATTTAAAAGCATTTAAAGGAATAAGTTCAGATAATAATTTAATGGAATACCACAGCGTTGAAAAAAATCAGATAGCTTGACAAATAAAAGCAGTCTATTCGGCTTCCAGTCGGTGGTGTTACTGTTTCAGTGGAAAGTCCAACTGAAAGCAACACGTATAAAGTGTCCTACTCTTTTTATTAGAAGTATAGTGCCTTTTTAGCCTAGAAATCTAGACCCACCCTAGCAACAGCAAATGTAATTTGCAGCTAGGTACAGTCCATTGGCTTGCAAGCTGGAAAAACCAAACTCTAGCCAGGCCAATCACATTGTGTGAAGGGTCAGTGGGCGGGCTTAACATAATGACAGAAGACGGTTCTGTGTGAATTCGCCGCTACTGGAAAACAAAGAAGATGGCTGCTGCTGCTGGCAAACAGCGGTCTTTCAAATTGGCTTTGGAAGACTTGGAGTTAAGCTTTTCTTTGAGAAAAGAACAAAAACAGCACTTGGAAATGGAAGATGTGGAAATGGAAGCTCTATCCTATTGCGTGCAGAGGAAATTTGAAAGACAACCATTAATCCCGCCCCTCGGATTGAGCCCAGCCAATGGTGAGTTCCCAGATCCAACATCTTGAGTTGGGTCTGGCTTGTCAGGCTACTGCCTTTTTACATTTTTACTTCTTTGCTTTCTTCTGAGATTTTATTTCATAATTTGTATTCTTTATTTCTGTATTCCCGCAGATGTTGGTGACAGTCAGGGGTGTCAATTCAGGGGGTGCTCAAGGGCTCAGGCACCTATGACTGGGGAAATGACAGGGAAATCCTATTGTCAGCTGACAATATCAGGATAATGAGGAATGGCTTTTTTTTCCTTGGTGTCAGTCCCTTTTAGGCTTCATACAGTAATATAAAGCACGTCATGTTGCATCACCTTCTGACCCGCTGCCATCCGACCTAATTGGCTCTAACAAGCCCCCAATGACAAGAATAGATGTACAGTAAATATAAACAGTATAACACATCCCATCCATTGACAACTAGATATTAATATATCCTATTATCTGAGAAATTAGGAGCCTATGAAAAAAGTGCCATTTTAGTGGGATAATGCATAATAAACAACTATGGGATATAGTATAAAGGTATTTTACATGCAGGGTCGTAGAGTAGCTAAAATGTTCAAAATCATGAAATCATGAAATGGTGTGTGTATGACACGCCATATCGGATTGACGTGTTATCATGACGCATACTCGGTTTTTCGTGTAGGGATCCACATAGGGATGTTGGTCGGGGTGCTTTTTATTTTTATTTAACCTTTATTTATTCAGGGAAGGTTCACTGAGAGGCTCTTTTGCAAAAAGGCCCTGATCATATTCCCACATTCATAACTGGAAGCTGCCCAGTACAACCACAGTCTGATCTGCTGGCCAATGAGCAGCTCCACTGAAGTGGTTGGAGGTTAAGGGCCTTGCTCAAGGGCACCTCATGTTTATCCTGTTGGTCTGGGGATTGAACCGACCTCCCAGTCACAAGCTCTTTTCTCTAACCCTTAGGCCACCACTGCGTTGGAAAGGATACTTTCACTACCTATTCTGTTACAGAATACATGTAAAAATGTAATTTGTAACATATTCTGTTACAATACCCAATCTGAGTAATGTATTCTGAATACTTCATTTCATATTTTTGATTATTATTTCATATTGGGGCTTCTGGGAAATGCATGGGGTAATTTATTTAGAAGGCGAATAAACTCATGAAACAGATGTATCATGTCATTGTAATCCGTTGATTTCAAAAAAGTAACTGCACACGTAACCACGTCTTTAAATTGTAACTTTAACGGACTACAGTTACTCATCATTTGTATTCTCTCCGGTACGTTTCCGTTACTCCCCAACACTGGCTTCAGTGGATGGGTAAAACGCAGGACTTTCATATCCCCCGCGTGTCACGTTTTCCTAAAGTCAACCGCCGATTTCTTCATTTCCTAAAGCCAACCCGGTTCTTTGTTTCCTAAAACTCAACCGTAGCTTTCTTCTCACGATCACACGGCAAGTGGCATGTATGTGTACAGCGTAGACAATGCATGCGGATAGCTCAAAATGCATACAGATAACATGCCACTTGGCTTAAGAAAGTTGGTGTGTATACTGTATTTACGCCAAGTATAAGCTGGGTAATGGTACAATAACTCCCCTTCCAAAGTAAAATTCAAATACAACAAAGTAAGACAGTTGGAAACTGAATACTACATAAACCGTGTGTCAAATGCAAGATAAATAAGGAGAAGCTGCACACTCTCAAGATCATACTCTAACAAGGCTGTCATTACCAAACTATTAATTAATTCTAAAAATCTAAATACATTAGGGCTGCACAATATGAGGAAAATATAGCATATGCGATAAGGTTGTTGAACATCACAATAATGACAATACTTTATGTAAAAATGTACTGAGTCCTGCCTCTCTGCTGCTTTTAATGTTTAAATACAACACATTGCTTTTTGAATTACAAAAACTGAAAGGAAATTATTTCCAATGTTACTTTATTGAACAGTGAACAGAACAATGTTTGATTTGTTTTTCTGCTGAAAACTTTCTTTCACCACGTGTTCATCATAATGACGATAAAAATAAGTATTTGTTGTGAAGCCCAAATGTTCACGTATGTATAAATGTATGTATGCATACGAAGACCTTTGATTTATTCTCATATAAATACTCAATATCCACAGCACACATGTATAAGGGTATGATAAAACAGCTCTCTCTCATGTCCACACACACACACACACACACACACACACACACACACACACACACACACACACACACACACACAAAAGATGCTTCCCATCAGGTTGTCAAGATGTCTGTTGCCAGGACACCAGAAGGCTGGATATGATGTTTACTGGAGGGAAACACCGACTGGTCACAGCTGGACGTGTGTGTGTGTGTGTGTGTGTGTGTGTGTGTGTGTGTGTGTGTGTGTGTGTGTGTGTGTGTGTGGACAATAGGTAGTCTCGTAATATTTGCTCTCTCTCCTGCTACCTCCTCTAATCGTTTTCTGATCCGTTCTGTCATCCGTTGTGTCCGTGTCCTCCATCCCCTCTGCCCTTCCTCGCTCCTCTTCATCCTCTCATTGTTCCGCTGTCTCTCCTGTCGTTTCAATATCCTCCTCCTCCCTCCATCCCTCCCTCCCTGCTCACAGCGGAGGGTGAGAAAGGTAAACTTTCCCACTCTATCCCCTGCTCGTCTTCTACTCGTCACCTCTCCGTCCATCCATCTCCTCCCCGACGACGGGTCAAACACGGTTTAGTTTCAACGTAGCCATGTGCAACTTTTAGGCAAATCCTCTGATTATCAAAAAGGAAGATAAAGTGAGAAATGTCCAGTCACAACTCAACGTAGCGTCTAAGTTACGGCCCATTTACAACCGTTTTAGCACTTGATGCTTTTTGGGCGGATTTGATAACTATCCGATATATAGGGGGAAAAAAGCCAAGTCTGATGTGAATTCAACAAAAAAGACGCGTTGCAATCTAATTGTTTAAATTACTTTTAAAAGGTCAATGGGCATTCTAGCGAGAGTTTAAAAAATTAAATAAAAAATAAAAAAAGTGTAAATGCATCCATTTAGCCAAGATGCATCTGCAACCTTTACTCCGCCCCAAATACAAAACCTGAACTCAGCTGAGGAATCTCTCACACACACACACACACACACACACACACACACACACACACACACACACACACACAAATTGTCTTGTGTGACTACCCATCCAGGCAGGTCACCAAACAACATAGTTAAGATTTTATTGTCATAGTCTGGTTTCCTCCTCAACCTGACAACTGACAAGTTACCGTCTTAACAACGGAAAGATACTGAGAAAAAGACAGAGGAGGAAAGTATCAGACAGAAAGGAGAAAGAAGGGCAAAGACAAAATAAAACAAAGAGGAGACCCAACAGAGTGAAGAGAGAAACAAATGTTACAACCAGATGAGGAGAAAAACAATAAATATCTGAAGTTCACTGATACAGCATCGGAATGCAAGACAACTGTGGTCGACCGGAAAACCGCAGTTAGAGAAGATAACCCAAAAAAGTCCTGACAATCTCTCTCTCTCACACACACACACACACACACACACAAAGAGTGATTAACCAGGATGTCAAAATACTGTAGATCAGACAAGAGGAAGCTGATCACACTTAGGAACCCTCTTGATTGTACGAGACATCTCGAGGGATTTTCACCGAAAAATGAAGAGAGAGCAGAAAGAAAGCTAAATTAGGGCGAGAGAGAAGAGAGGAAATCATGTAGGTACAAGCCAAATGTAAGACATTTACAGACCTTTGACAGCAGCCATCAAAATAGCAACGGTAATGCAAAGGTTTTTTATTAAAGGACTAGTATCAAACACTTATCAACTGTAGCTTGTAACGTCACACTAAAAGGAAAAATAAACATCTGCATAACACACTTTCTACTGTTGAACTGTAAATAAAATATGACGTTACAGCTTTTCATAGACGATATCGTGCTTGTAACTTTGTGGATTACAAAACACTCTTTCCTAATAACAAAGCCAGATTCATAAAAAAATAGTTTTCCAAGTTTGGTGTGGTGTGGTTGGACCTCAGGAATGCTATTGTGGATTTTGCTTAAAATGGATCAAATCTTGGCCGCCCAGGTTGCTCAGTTGGTAGAGCGGGCGCCCATATATAGAGGTTTACACCTTGCTGCAGCGGGCTTGGGTTCGACATCAACCTGCGGCTCTTTGCTGCATGTCAAAAATAATAATAAAAAGAATCAAATCCATGCAGCCAGGTTCCAAAATCTGGTGGAAAGCCTTAGGGTGTGCTCAGTCCATAGGGAGCTGGGTCGGGAACCGGAGGGTCGCTGGTTCAAGTCCACATACGAACCAAAGTATGATGGTGGACTGATAGCTGGAGAGATGCCGGTTCACCTCCTGGGCACTGCCAAGGTGCTCTTGAGCAAGGCACCAAACCCCCAACTGCTCGGGTGCCTTTCCATGGGCAGCCCCCCCACTCTGACATCTCTCCATTAGTGCATGTATAGGACCTGAGCATGTGTGTGTAAATCAGGCCTGTGTGTAATGTGTGTAAAAACCACAGAGTGTAAATTGTGATTTCCCCATGTTCAACTATCACAAATGGGTTTAATATTTGGATGTATCTTACTTTTGGCCATGATGAGCATGCTGTTGAAAAATGATGACATGCAGATCAACTGCAGACAAGGGGATTATGCTGCAGGAGGGCTTTAGCATGTTTTGATCCATTGTGACTCTGGGTCTTGATTCAAATCCAACCTGACAACAGCTCCTGTTTTCCACGAGGGAGCAAGTTCCAGACTTTTTTAAGAAAACGGGTGAAGAATTTGACACTTAAAGTGCTCATATTATGCTTTTTGGCTTTTTCTCTTTCTTTTATTGTGTTATATACTGTATCTTTTTTGTGCATGTTATAGGTTTACAAAGTGAAAAAGCCCAAAGTCCCCCAAAGGGACTTACTATCTCCAACAGAAAACACTGTTCACAAACTGCTCCAAACAGCCCTGTTGTAGTCCAGCCTTTACTTCCTTGATAAACGTGCATCACTGTGTAACACATGTTATAATGCTCGCCTAGCTGCTAGCCCAGCACACCATCATGCTCTGCTTCTGATTGGCTAGTAGTCCTTACCTAGGTACTGTCAGGGCTCGTCCTCATACTCTGCTTCTGACTGGCTAGTAGTCCTTACCTAGGTACTGTCAGGGCACACCGTCATACTCTGCTTCTGACTGGCTAGTAGTCCTTACCTAGGTACTGTCAGGGCCCTCATACTCTGCTTCTGACTGGCTAGTAGTCCTTACCTAGGTACTGTAAGGGCACACCGTCATACTCTGCTTCTGACTGGCTAGTAATCCTTACCTAGGTACTGCGCATGTGCGACTCCCAACAAAGATGGAATAGAAGTGAGATGCCTCACTCTGTAGCTAAAACAGAGAGCTCAACACACAGGGTGAAAAGAGGAGCTTCAGCAATGTCCGCGACAAAAATATGTTGTTTTTTGAAAATTAAACCATGTAAACCTATTCTGGTACAACCTCAAAATACAATTAGGAACCTTAAAATGAGCATAATATGGGCACTTTACAACATAGATTTCTAATGGGGGGTGTTTATTATGTGGGGCGTCTCTTATCCTGCTCTGTGTAAGATGATGTAACACAAACGTGATAGAGCAAGTTCGGGACAGCTTTAATCAACGGATGATAAAACAAGCTAATCTTCTCTGAGTTCTAATTGTATGCTACTACAGTATTGGGTTTTATCAGAACAATGTATTATGGGAGAGAAGCACAAAACAAACCAGTGTATGTTTTGGTTTGACCAACACAGTAGCATGACAGATGCACATGCTTGTATTCATATGGAAATGTGACCATAACAAGCTCATTTTGTGTGGCCAAGTATTATTCATACCTACAGAGGTTCATTTTAAATTATAATTGGAGTCCCAAAGTTTCCAAAGATACCAAATATGAAAACAATACACAAAACATCCAGAATTGATGGAGTGGTACAGCTATAAAAACATGTTTTTTGCTCACTTTACAGCTACTGAATTGTGAATTTAAGGATAAAAGTTGAAAAGAATGGCAGAGGCCATTAATAAAGGAAAATATAAAAGGATAGTGTGAGAGAAAGTCTTCTTGTTTAACTTCTGAAGCCCACAAACATGAATTTTTCTCATTTCCCTTCTGTCTTTGTGTGAACCACAGAGCTGCAGGCAGAGGGCAGGAACACAAACACACACACACACACACACACACACACACACACACACTAAGCATGAACACGCAAACACACCACACACACATGCTAAATATTAGTTTCACACAACATCCAGGGGAAACATGGCTGACTCTTAATTCAACACAATGCAAGCACATTGCACCACCAACACACACACACGCACACTGTAGCATATGCGTGACAAACACACATTATTAGTAGACAAAAACACGAATCCATGGGTTACACACACTGAGAAGGTTCATGACCTGATGGCACGAAGGAGGCTGTCACCACGGCGACAGACCAAACTCTGGAAGCAAATACAGCAAATGTCTTCTCTACCTCCTTTGTTTTCTCTCTCTCTCTCTCTCTCTCTCTCTCTGTTTCATAATTGCTTTATGTCAAAAATGTTCAAGTGTGCAATAAGTGATTTCACTCACAAATATTTCAGTGAGATAATACAAATAAACTTTATTTATACAGCTTCCTTCCCCTGCCTCTTTTCTTTTCTTTCCGGCTTAATTTCTCTTCCCTCGATCCATCCATCCATAGGGGAGCAAAGCACTTAATTGAAAACCCCTACAGGCAGATAAGAGAAAGGTGATTGGGGGAAAATAAAATAAACAAGGAAGGAAAGAAGGACAAAAAAAATACACAGCGGGAGATAATGAACATGAAACAATGGAGACAGAGATGTGAGAGTTGACTGCGTTTGCCCGCTGTCTCTCACTAATATTTGTATTAGTGTCAGTCTGAGATTAGTGTGTGTTATTTTCCCATCATGCTCTCCCTGGGTCAGCTTTACTTTGGACAGACATGACAGGAGAAATCACTGTTCCTAGTCTGACCTCCTACAAACACGCTCACGCACACACACACACACACACACACACACACACACACACACACACACACACACACTCTGGGCAAAATAAGCTGAGCAGGTTTTTGTAAAGGGAGTGATGGTGTCTGTCCACGCCACAGATCCTGTTATCCAGCGTGAAGCTGTTTCCACACACAGCGGGGAGCGTCTCGCGGTTCCAGCTTTAAGAAAACTAAAATTCAGGGAAAATCCTGCTCCTGTGTGCTCTGCGATGAAGGATTTGAGCCCTGTAGATAACATAAATATAGAAATGCATGCATGTGCAGATGGACTGAACACACGCATGTTGGCTGGACACTTCTTATCCTTTTGTATGTCAAGTTTCAGCATGGAAAGCACTATTGGGAATAAAGTAAATACACTTTAATAATACCACACTATAAAAAGAAAACTCTATTTGAACCTGCATTTCTAAATATTTTTAATATTCACACTGAGCCAAATTGCTTCACGTCTTGTAAAGGGATTACTGTAAATTATATCTAACTCTGCATATCTTCTGAGCATTTTAGCCTCTTTTTGCTCTCTGATTTGGTTTCATGGCACATTTACTGTTGGTGCAATTTCACTAACATTATTTCCAGCTGCACTAGGTGACTGTTTTCAACAAACATGCTGTGTTTAATCCAATGTACGCCCAGCATCATGGGAATGAGTCAAGCATCTAGAAGTGCTCTACCTTATGTGAGTGAAGACTGGAGGGTTAAACAATAACAATAACAATTACCTTATGCCAAATAATCATGTTTATTGCACTAGTAGGATTACATTACATATCACATTTGGCCTCAAGGGGCTTTAAAATAAGCATATGAAAATTTATTTCCTTATTTAAAAGTTACATAGACTCACTTTCACACTAAAATAGTATCTGTGGTGGTTATTTTTCTACCAAATTAACCACTTTAACCATTCAAGTAAGTGCCTATGCTTCAAAAGTATTTCTATTTTTTTTCAGGTATTACGGTACCAGAAGGTGCACACAAACACGGTAAAGTAAAATACAGACACATAGACACAGACAGACAGACACACACACACACACACACACTTCTATACAGCCACGTACAGTACATCCAATTATCTCACAACGCAGTGAGACAGCAGACACTTATTAAAAACGATCCCACAGGCAAACGCAAAATTAATAAATGCATGTGCAGACACAAACATTCTCTCTCTGCCAATCGCTCTCTCAATCTCTCCCACACTGCATACACATCTATAAATAATGATGTCACCCAATCACACACAATAACACAACACACATGATTGCTATAGATGCAAATCTGTGTAATTAGCCCAAGTGTAAATGTAAGCGCACATAACAGTCAATTGTACTGTACAAATGCAAATAAAAGCAATTATTACACACACACACACACACACACACACACACACACACACACACACACACACACACACACACACACACACACACACACACACACACACACACACACACACACACACACACACACACACACACACACACACACACTACTCCAGCGTTCTCTTTTCAGTAAGTTAGTCGGTTAAACAGCAATGTCGCGTTCCGGTTCGCCTCTAAATAGGCGAAACCCAGCAGCTGCTATCACTAACTCAGTTAGCGTCACACTGTTAATTAGCCACACACAGATGCCAATCAGCTGCTCTAATGAGGACAGCTCTGCTTTTCTGCCTAATGAGAGAAACTCTCTAAATGTCATAGGGGAAAGTTACTGCAACCGCAAGGACACACTTGAAAAGGCACACATTAAATCATGCACACATACCTAATTTCCTACTGTATTTTAATTTACTACATCCATTTTTCTGCTTTTGACTTTATCCACCTTACATTTTCAATCATTACCATTGATTGTCAAAAGCACTGTACAGGAACAACGTTGGAAAATGTTGGAAAGACAATGTGGATAAGGGCGCACATTTTCAGACAGTACAGGAAGACATTCATTGTGTTACATTTATTAGTTCACATTAATAGTTGTGTAAAGAATGAAAAAAAGAGAGCTAGAGAGAGAAGTTCAAACCGTGGCTCCGCTCTCACCTGCGCATAGCTGACCAATCACAGCGTGCAGTGGGTGTGAATGTCAGTTTCTGAAAGTTACAAAAAATGGTTGGACACAGACGCACCCCCCAATCCGATGTTCAAGAGGTGTGGGGGGAGGGGGGTTCCGAAGCTATTCGATCATCGACGAGCACTTCTGATTTGTGCAGACGTCAATAAGACACGTCATAAAAATTGACATGTTTGATCAGGGCTTTGCTTGGTCCATCTTTATTTTGTTGTTTACTTTTGCGATGTATTTCTAGATTATCGCTATGCCCACTCCTTATGAAGCTCAGAATTGACAGGAAGTAGCACGTGTTGTTTTTTTGAAGGAGTAAATCCCATCAATCCATGGTGAAAAGTGAAAAGCACACCTGCTGAAGCTCTGTTTTGTCTGGCTAACCACCAAGTTCACCAGCAGGTCAAGGTGAGTATGTGTGTGTGAGACATCGAGCTACACTTCCATAACTCTTGGTTTCCCCTGGGCTAAAGGGAGGTGCTGAGAGGGGGCACCCTGGTACACACACACACACACACACACACACGCACAAGCTCACACACAGGCAGCCTCTGCCATCAAAATACACAAAGGGCTATTACTGGGTGTGGAGTGAACCCTTCACACAATAACAGAGCCAACAAAAGACTGAGAGAGAGAGAGAGAGAGAGAGAGAGAGAGAGAGAGAGAAATGAGTCTACAAAATCAAGAAAAGAAAGGAGTTGAAGCAACAAGAAAGAGGTGTAGAGAAAAGAGAGTGCATTTGGGAGAAAGTCGAGCCGAAAGGGAATCATACAAAGGAGAAAGCTGTAATTGTGGTCATTAACCTGACTTAAATCAACCGCAGGAAATGAAATTTAACATGTAATTAGGTATTCAAATACGGCACGTATTGAGAGAAAGCGGCACGTAGACAGGCGTACATATGGATCCGCACGGACCTTTGGTGGACATGGGAAGAAGATAACATTTAAATCACATGGAGCCTTGCGGCCACCCAGATGTGGCAACCGTGAATTGGTCGTTGGATGTGTGGGGTCACTGAAATCTGGGTGAAAGTCAGCTCTTTTGAAAAGTCTGCTCTTTTGGGGGAAAAAAAACAACATTAAACCACAAACCTCGACTAACAAAGACAAACAAAAGAAAGGATTTAAGGGAGGGGAGAGATGTGGAGAGATGTAGGAGGGTAACTGAAGTACAGAAGGTAATTTGCCAAGGCAGAATAATGCACACAAGCAAAAAGCAACTCTGTGTGTGTGTGTGTGTGTGTGTGTGTGTGTGTGTGTGTGTGTGTGTGTGTGTGTGTGTGTGTGTTTCCAATGGACATCAGGCTTTATAGAGTCCATCAACACAGCAGGAGGAAAAGAAATCACTCCTGCTGGAGGAAGTGCTAATGGCTCTGCAGTGTATATGCCGCTTTGTGTGAATGTAAAAGTGTGTGTGTGTGTGTGTGTGTGTGTGTGTGTGTGTGTGTGTGTGTGTGTGTGTGTGTGTGTGTGTGTGTGTGTGTATCTGCTGATTGATCGAACATGGAGATGGGAGCCAGAGTGTGAAATTGCCAAAAAGGCAACAGCAAATAGCCAGGTCAGACACACACATCAACATACACAAACTGTCTTTTTACCATTTATCACTCTCATTCTTTCTTTTTCTCTCTCTCTCTCTCTCTCTCTCTCTCTCTCTTTTTCACGCACACGCACGCACGCACGCACGCACGCACACAAATCACACATCCCCACCTTCCCTCTGTAATTAGCTGCAATTTTCATTGCTGTTTTTCACTGTACCTCCTCCCCCCCCCCTCTGTGCTCAGAGGAAAAGTAAGAGTGTCTCTTTGTATCTGTACATTTTATTTGTCAACCACTAAATCCATCAAACACAGTAACATTCACACAGGTAGAAAAACACTGCCATAAATGGATCAATCATTGAGAAGAGTTAATTATTGAGCTCTGCTTTGCTTTTCTTTCTCTCCCTGCAGCAGTGTTTGTATGTGCGTATCCAGGCAGTAGGAGATACATTCCCCATCCTACACTACAAACACAATTATAACAAAGACTTCAGAGCAGTGTGTCTGTGTGTGCGAGTGTGGGACACATTTAGCCACATAGTAACCAACTTCATCCAAGCTTTCGGTTATTACACAAGAAAAAAACCTCTTTGTGTGTGTCAAATTAAAGCTTGACTGTGCCTACTACTCCTGTGGGACTGTGGGAAGTGATTTGTGGTGCTTCTGCTGTCCGAAGGGAGACTATTTACAGTGTTTTCTAGGTGAGAAAAATGGGTCAATTTTTGATCTGAAAACACAACACACACACAGCCTGAAGCGGCAAAAACCAACTGCCACTTTGCTCGTTTGAAAGCCATGATGGCTCTCTCTCATGAGAAGGACAAATTCTCTGGGCAGGCAAAGCAGAAAAAGGTGAAGTAACGTGAGGTAAGGTGGAGAAACAAGCAAGGAGTGTAAACTCTTAGCGAACCTCAGCTAAACTGGTTCTACACTGAAATATGGATTGTAATATAATACTCTCTCTGTCATGGCAAGCTGCACTATTTCATTGTATTTTTCTAAATCACTTTCTTGTCCTGATTTGAGTTGTAACAATCAAAACAAATTTAAAATTATGACAAAATTATGGCAATTTCATCAGAAGGGAAATGATCAGAATCCCTTATTACCACACACTGTATGACTTTACAACTGGCCCAGACCACCGACTATATATATATATATATATAATCATTCCTATAATGACAGTGTTTGTGTGTGCAAAAATACTGTAAGGGGTACGACAGAAGGAACCAGGTAAAGAGTAGTCTCGCATTGCCAGACCTTCCTCCACGGGGCCGCACAGGAGGGTCTGGCTGCATGGTCCACACAGCATTACGTGCTCTGGTTTATTGGCATTTCTTTAAACCAATCACAATCGTGCCGAGCGCCGAGCACAGGAACGGTGCCTCTGCAAAATAACCTCGGGAAGGAACTTGTTTTGGTGGAACATGTGTAGGTTAAAAAATTGTTTTAGTCGTGCAACATAAAATTCAGATTAGACAGATAGTCTAGCTAGCTGTCTGGATTTACCCTGCAGAGATTTGAGGAGCAGTTAACCATAGTCCTCATAAATACACTGGAGTTTAAAATTAAAAATATATATATATATTTCACAAAGATAGCCCAAGGCAACGGATATCCGTATAGCCTAGATGAGTGAAATCCGTCAGTAACGGAAGTGGATACAGGTAAAGAGTAAAAGGTTCAAAAGTTCGATATTGAATAGAGGAGAATAAAGGATAGAAAGTATGCAGATATTTTAGAGACTCACAGTCGAGACAGGCCTTCATTCTTCTGAAACAGCAGCTCTGGAAGTTGGCTGAGATGGTTCTTGTTGAGGCGACTGGATGGACAAAAACACACGCTGGATTAAAAAAACTTTATAGTCAATTAAGTGAAAATGTCACCTTTTTTCTATTTGTATGTATATTTGAGTGAATATGTGTGTGTGTGCGAGCGTGCGTGCATGTGTATCTCGATACAGCTGATGTGGTTTTTTTCCAGCTGACTGGTAATGAAAGGAAGATATTAATAACATAACGTATTTAGTCAATCAGTTAACCCTTGTGTTGTCTTCCCATTGACCATTGATGCAACTTTTGCTTTACTAGGTATGAATTAAAAATGAAAACTATTTGGTTGTCTTTTCTCTACACTTTTGTCGCCTTCCTAACGTTTTTGTCACTTTTTCCAATGTTTTTATCCATTTTTTTCTGTGCTTTTTGACGTTTTTTCAAGCTTTTTTGGACATTTTTTTTCCACTTTTTTTTTACCGTTCTTTTATCTTTTTTATTCTCCAATGCTATCAAATTGATTTAAACCAAATGTAATGAAAATAGTGTACTGATCGTTTGTTTGTTGTTTGTTGCTCGTTGTTATGAGCGTTGTAGGGAACCATCCTTGTTATTTTTTTATTTTTGACAATTTGGTTGAGAGAAACCCAAATTTCTGATATAGAAACCTTTTGAAAATGGGCCAAATTTGACCTGAGGACACCAGGAGGGTTAAGCCAACCAACCAATCAATCAATCAATCAATCAATCAATCAATCAATCAATCAATCAATCAATCAATCAATCAAAGTGATCAATCCTCATGGTACATCTTACATAAATCCATCTGTACAAACAGGATCTGACACATTTTGATTGTGTGTAAATGAGGTGAATAAATATATTTGTTTGTTGTGTTGCAGTAAGTGTGTTCTGTTTGTGTGTGTGTGTGTGTGTGTGTGTGTGTGTGTGTTCTCACAGTCTCTCCAGTTCCTTCAGTTCATCAAAAGCTCCTCTCTCAACGATACTGATCTGGTTCTCCAGCAGTTTGTCAGCTGATCAAAAATACTGTATAGTAACAAAATGTCCTCATAGCTTTATGTTCGTAATACAAAAAATGTAAATATATACTGTATATATTTTTAAATATATTATTTTCCTGTCAGACCACATAAAAAAACGTTATTCAAGCATATACTGTTCATAAATAGTAAAATATCAGGATGTATTCATAGCGGCAAAGATCAGTGCATAAATGCGTAAATTATACTAATTATGGCCTCAATTTGCCACTTAGTAAATAAATAAAAAACACACAAGCGAGAGCACTTCATTATTCTGTGGCTATATTATAAGCTGATTACATGAATTTTAACACAGCACACACAATAATAAACAGAGTCTCTGAAAGAACCGAAACCAGGACAACATGTAACACCGTTTACACTGTCATCGATCAAATTGAAAAGCCTTAACACGCGTTATTTCTCCCACAATTGCCTCTGGGACCTGTACGCTTGATGAATACCTTCCACAGCCTTTCACATCATGAACCCCTAGTGTAACACTCAATCCCCTCCTGACAGCAACAGGCCCCGGGCTCCCGGCAGGATGCTAATCTGTTCTGAGCAAGCCTCCGGAGATGTCATTAGTTCCTGGCATGTCATCTTTTTAACACCTCATGTCCATCACTGACACGCAGCACAGTCCTCAGGTGCACACAGAAACCCGCCATCAGTGCAGCCTCTCCCGGAGGGCAATGTGTTTCCAGGTCAAAAGGTCGCAGATAAACACCTCCCTATCGTCAATTTGACTGACACTGACACCATACAAGCACCTCTGCGTAGCTCATGTGTCACTGCAGAGCTAAAGCATCGTTCTGTTCCCTCTGGCTTTCGGTGGCACCACAGCCGTGATTCCCACATTCCTACGAGACCTCAACTGAGCAGAGAAATGTGGGAAAGAGTCTCTGCTGAATACACAAAAGCTGTTGGCCCATCAACAAAGAGCCTGACAGCTGGGAGTGAAGGTTAGGCCTCTTTATTTTCCAGAAATGTATCTAAATTATTACAAAATTAAAACTGCTGCACTATTTTAAAGATGTTCTGGATCATAGTGATATCTAACATGAAATGGTGCCAAAGCCAGTGTGAATGTCACTCTGAACAAGAGTTTGACAGAATGACACAAAACTAACATAGAAACGTGCATGTAGGTGAACAGGTAAAGGTGGCTGGGACTTACAGGACTCGGAGGTGTTTGAGACCAGAGAAGTCTGTCTTGGTGACGATGGTCAGGTTGTTTCCATTCAAATCGCTGAAAAACACAAAAACATCAGCAGATAAGAATACAGTAACTACACCAAGGAAGCAAGACATTATCATTAAAAAAAAAAAATCAATGACTACGTTTACATGCACATATTTTGTTATAAAAAGACGATAGTCCGACTAAGCTGTTCACATAGCTCATGAAAGTGTATATTCCACCAATATTCCCATTTACATGTAGCATTGCAAAACACGATTTTTTTCAAAGTTTTCCACAAATGGCGGACTTGTTAGAACAGTACAAACAAAGCGTCCCTCTTTCATTCCTTTAACCAGCTTTTTGAAAATATCAGCATATGGATATTTGTGCATGGCAAAAAACCTGTTAAGTCATTGATAATGTTTGTGTTTTCCCTTATTCTCTTTTGGGCATGCATCTCTACCCGGTCCACAGCTTTGCAAACTGTTGAAAAACGCCTCCTACGGAGCCATAACGTGAGATACAAGGTAAGGGAGTCTTAAATACATTCTTTGGAAATAAACAATGGCCAAATAGAGTCTTTAGACGCTTCAGGTGTAAAGTTATTCGCTGTCAAAGTGAATGGCAGTCAATGGAATGCTAATGACAGGTGACGGCTTGTTGGCTCCATAGGAGGTAGGCTTTGTGGAGGCTCGCTTACCCCCTTGCCATAAGCAATAAACAGACAAGAGGCTGTAAACTGCGGTAAAAACCCTGATTGAGACACATATTCAGAATGTGCTGTATACATTTCCAAAGAATGCCTAGAAAAGACGGAAAAAAACAGCATATCCCACGTTTTAATTGGAAAATGCTTGGGAAATTTGGGAAAAAAGGCCTTATTTGGAATATCCAACTGGAATATGCTGTTTATGACTTGTATCAAATTGTAGAAGTTGCAATACAAAGTGGAAAAAGTCTAAGATAACAAATTAATTAATGTGCAAATCCAAAATATATATAATATTAACATGTGCACAGCAATATAAACATATACAGCCAACATATATAAATAACACAGACACACAACTACATATATGTAAATATGTTTTTAAAGGATAGAAGATAGAAAAGTTGCTATCATAAGAAGAAACGGAGCTAGCCGGTATGCTACGTTGGTTAAACTGCGTAAGAACTGAAATCTTAAACATTTAAACAAATCTGTTAACTTTGATTTTTTACTCTTAATTAAAAATGCAAAACTGTAAGACACAGTCACACATTTTTCAAGTTCAGCTTTGTCTAAACCTTTTTGTGAAGCTTTTAGAGCTGCTGGCAGGTCTGAAAGGGCGACACACACACAACAGCATATCATCAGAACACGCCAGCCAGAACTTCCAGCCCCAACTCTTCAACAAACAGCTTCATCACTTTGCTTCTGCCAGTGGGACACCCCAGCTAGTGCCCACCCAGGATGTTCTACTTCACGGTATTCTCCTACTGAATGTGCGTATGATTTGTATTCACTTTGTGAGAGGGATTCTAGCAGATTTGTTGCCAGGTGATCAGATATCATCCTTAAAGGTCCCATGGCATGAAAATGTCACTTTATGAAGTTTACATTCACATTACTACGAGTTCCCCCAGCCTGCCTATGGTCCCCAGTGGCTAGAAATAGCGGGAGGTGTAAACCGAGACCTGGGTCTCCTGTTCTGCCTTTGAGAAAATGAAAACTCAGATGGGCCGATCGGGAATATTGCCCATTATGAGGTCATAAGGGGCAAGGTTACCTCCCCTTTCTCTGCATTGCCCGCCCAGAGAATTTGTCCCACCCATGAGAGAGAGAGACATCATGGCTTTCAAAAGAGCAAAGTGGCCCCCCCTCTCCTCTTCAAAAGGTACAGAGTCAGAAATGGCACATCCTAAGGAAAGCTCATTGTGGGCCTGACTCTAGTGGCTGGAATTATAGGAAAGAGACTTCAGATATGGCATTAGGGGACCACTAAGGTCTATATAAAAGCATCCGAAGAGCACCATGTCATGGGACCTTTAATCTCTGAAAAATTCAACATGATGTTAAAGCATTTAGGATTCTTAAGTGGCTGTGTTCTGTAGCCAAAAAGTGAACATCTGCCCTGATAAGTGTTACAAAGGCAGCAGCTTAAGCTCCACGGGAACTCGCTTTTAACAGAAAAAAAAAAAAAACTCTTCAAAATCTTCAACTTTTTACTCCAAAAAAGATCCTCCCTTTCTATAAATTAACATTTCAAAATACTTCTGTACTGTACAGTGCTCTTGTGCTCTTTGAAGTTATTATTCACTCAGTTTGCAGAGAAGAAAGTCTTTGCAGAGTTCACTTTGAGGACAATCTCCTTCTGTTTTATATTGCAAAAAAGTTCAGTATGACATTTCTTCCTGGTTGAAACTGTGTTTGACAAGAGTATCATGTACCTCCTTCTCTACACACTGACGTGCTTTCCAATCATTGTTTAAACTGCTCTCTGTGAAGGCTTACTACTGTGGCACTCATTCCAAGTCACTCAAGGCAGCAGCTTCAGACAATGGCAGTTTCCAGCCATTTTGTGCACACACACATTTAGGTATAAACTGTTGCCAGTGTTTGTTATGTGATATTGTACTTAGGCTGGCACTCTTTTCAACCCAACTGTGGAGGCTGCTCCTAGCGGGAGGGGTTTAACCCTATGACCTCATTGTCTACTTTGATAGACATCCGCGAAGAAGAGAGGGGATGATGTCACTCTTCCCACGAGGCTTTGTGGACAGGGAGGTAAACTAAACCCTGTGAGTGTACCTGTATATGTGTGTATATGTGTGTGTTTGTGTGGAGTGTCATGTTCCTATACTACTGTAAAGGATGAGCAGAGTGTGACCTTGTCCTATATAATAGAGAAAGAAGGAGAGAGAGAAAGGGGGAGAGAGCTGATGTTGTGGTTTGGGTGTGTGAACCGGATCTATACGTATACACACTACACTAATGGGAATGCAAAGAAAACACCTGGCAAAGAAGAAGAAAAAGGAAAAATACGTGTCCATAACAGTAAAATAAGACCTGCACTGCACAAAGAACACAGGCCAGATTCATCTGTTAGTTATTTTTCCAAATCTTTCCTTTTTTCCCCCCCCATGTAGTTTCCCTTCTTTCAGGAGTTTTCTTTAAATTGTAGTTAAAGGCTAGTTTCACATCCTCAAGTCCATCCTAATACAATAATCATGTACACATACAGTATGTACATTGAAACTTTGTGCATATAAATTGCGATTTTAGTGACGGGGGACGAAATCAAGTCTTCTTTCAGAACAAAAACACATTCAGTTGAAGATAACTTGAGGCTCTAGCAGTCAGCGTTAAATAAATCAAGTGGTTATCTTACAGTGATATTCTTTTTAGAACAAAGTTTCCCCGGTTTGAACAAATGCTGTGAAGCGATAGTAACATAAAAGGGAATTTTGTGCTAAAAAGACTCACTTTGGACAATCCCTACTTGGTTTGCGTGGGACGGGTGTGTCTGCACACTGTGTGTCTATGACGCAGCAAAATTGGGCCAAATTCTCTGTGCTGATACCAGAAAATCCTCCTTGAAAACCTCCAATTTAGCTAAGGCTGCAAGTAAAAAAATATTTTCCTAATCAATTAATTTGAAATTATTTTTCACAAATTGTTGGAAAACACTGAAATATCTCATTATAATTTCCAGGAGCCCCAGAGCGACAGGTTCAACTAGTTTTTATTCAAAGCTTCCCACCATTGTTGTTGTGGTTTGTTCAGCCTGCTGCCCATCCTGATAAGCCCCTCCCAACATTGGTACATATGAATACTAGTAGTGCTAAATTCTCAGCATAAGAACAACCAGTGCACCGAATGACTGCATGATACACAGCATATGCAGGCGAACATGTATGTCAAGGAAATCAGCACACTAACTTCAATACAAAAAAATGTCCCTAATGAAAACAATCACAATATAATTTTCTTTAATATGGCTTCTTCACCTTCTTTCTGAGGACCTGGGAGGATTGGACAGTAGAGTAGCATAACAACGGGAAATCAGAGATGCGCAAAAATAAGTTCTCCTCTCTTCGCTACAGTAAAACGTCTGCCTCCTGTCAAAAATGGATTAGCAATAGATGCACGTAATTGAGGCCAGGATATCTCAGACACAATATAGTTGAATTTATGGCCAAAAATAATGGTAGAATAATAATAATGTGTTGCTATGGCTCTAGCAGCAGCTCAATAATGTACAGCCTCACTCTTTAAAGGTGACTGCCTTTTTCTGTGCAATGTCACAGAAGCCTGTACAGCAGATTGTTGCACTAGAGTCCAGATGATGTCATTGGAGAGTAGAGATAATGTTTAAATGGAGAAACAATGAATATGATCCCGCAGTCTGAAGATGGAGGAGGCAATAGCATGGGATTGGCTAGGACAGAGGGAGGGGGACGGATGGATGGAGATGGGTCGTGGCGGGGGGTCCAAAATCACTCCTTGGATGTGTGTGAAATTACCCTGACAGTTAGACCGCACAGGCGAAACAAGCATGAGGCGGAGGAGAGATGTACAACGGGCAATGACCATATCGCCACATGCTGTAAGAGCATGTTATGGATGCTCAGAAAAACGAAAAATCCGAAAATATTAGCCCGCTAATTGCTAAGATTTGTCTGTCTGTTGTATGAAGAGAAGGAAACAAACACGAGGGACGAGATGAACACAAATACAGCCCTGATGCGGCGTGGTTAATCGAGTTTTGTGCAGCATGGCGGGGCCAGGGGTCAGCTGAGCGACAGACTCCCCTCGAGTGGCGACTCTGCCAAACAATAGCTCATTAAAGCAGAACGCGTCCCACACACACACTCGCAGCCTCAGTGGGCAGTGAGGCAGTTGATCTGTTCAGCTCTGCTCTCCACTGTTAGTTCTGACATGGAGGGAGAGTAGGGGGGGGGCACTGAGGAAAATGATTAGATACGTGGTGTGCTTAAAGAGTAAAAACTAAAGATAAAAGACATACAGCGAGTAGAAGCACTGATCCCAATACCAAAACTCAGCCATCATATTGGCCTAGTATTGGAAACATTTTGAACAATATCGATCTCTACCCTGGATACATTTTATTTAAAGGCGGCTTTCTCTGCACACAAGGACAGGGATACATAAGACATTAAAAGCAGCAAAAAAAATAACATTACAGACAACAGAAGGAGCAGAGCAATTGACATTGACAGTTTTAAACAGATGTGTTTTGAGTTGCAATTTAAAATTGGGGGAATGATGTTTCTAAGTTGTGGTGGTCATGAATCCCAGAGACGGGGAGCAGAGCGGTTGAATGCTCTGCCCCCCACGGTGGTGAGACGGGCGGAGGAGACAGACAGGTGTATGAAGGAAGAGGATCTGAGGGAGCGGGAGGTAATGGGAGATCAGACAATTATGGGGGCGGGCAGGCCTGCTTGGTTGTAAATGTGAAAAAAAATAATATGTTTACAGCATTTACTATCTAACTGGGAGATTTTGGGACCGATTGGAAAGATCGACAGACGGATTCATGTAACCAGACCTATCTCCACAGAGCTGTGGAGCAATGGGAGAATAGGTTGGGTACAGTGGGTTCCCCATAATAATAATAATAATAATAATAAACAACAATAAATCAATCAGTAGGGTCAATTCGAATTTAAAAAAATATCAATACATCAAAAATCAAAAAGAGGAAACATGATACGTGTCTTGAAAATGGTCAAACATAAATAAATCAGCCATCAACCTCTTCTTAAGAGCCATCCATCCATCCATCCATCCATCCATCCATCCCCACATATCCAGGATCGGGTCAAAGGTCGTACCCTGGATCTCGTTCTTTCTTCTAAGATCCTCAAACATAAACACACAGTGCTCAAGGATACATTGAGCTAATTTGATCCTGCTAATCAATTGAGCATCTGGGACCAGTGAAGTATCAAGATACACACACAGAAACAAAATCCTCCTCCCCATAAAGCCACAAACACAGCACAGAGCAATAGTTCACAGAACAGTCTCAACTGGTCTGCACAAAATAGAAACCCAACACTTTTCTGCTCCATCACCGATTTACAATACAGCAAGCCAATTCAAACAGAAACCTTCATTCAGTGCATTGGTTTTGTTGAGGTCCTCTCTGCCTGGTTACAGCAGATGGGCCAAGAACTGATAAACACAGTTTGGAGATTTAAAGTGTAGTAGTTTCTGTTTTGTTTTAGCTTGTCTAATTATTTCTGGTTAATATGCGTTTAAACCACTGGGTACCAGATGTCCAAAACCCTCAAAGCAGCTCAGCGATTATCATTTTAATGCAGAGGTGCAGCACCAGCAATTTCACACCTACGTTTTCAGCAATGCAGATGGAGCCAGAATTATGAATTAGAACTGACAGGGTGATGCAGGACCCCAACACAAAGCAGAGGGGTGAATCACCCTGAAGGGGTTCAAATCTCAATAAAGACTGGCTCGCTCTACATCATCCTGCTTACGACACGGCTGCTCATATGATCGATATGAGCTCCGTATGACTAAAAATATTCATTTAAAAATGATTTTATTGATTTAAAAATGGTCCTCCATAGTCTATGATCAAAAGTCCGTCCATGGGAACGGTCTGTTATTCAGAAAGAAGAAGACGGCGGAATGCCGTGATTGACCAATCATATTACAAGATCTTTAAAGAAAGAAAGAAAGAAAGAAAGCAAGAAAGAAAGAAAGCTCTTGCCTGGGTTACCCATTTGTTGACCTACTGACACGTTGGTTGAACACTGCGATGGTGTTTATTCTCGTCTGCTTTTCATGTGAATGGTTGACTGCAAAATTGAATTTCCCTTTTGGGATGAATAAAGTTGTTTGGATTGAATTGAAAGAAAATCAAAAAAAAGGAAAGAAAGGGCGGCTGCAAGCAGGAATTCTGACCAAAAAGCAGCATGTTAAACATGAAATACAATGCAGGAAGTCCAGTTCCTACTTTCGTCACAATCATGGCGAGCCCCTGCGTTGGCTTCCCCACCGCGCAGACGGACTGTCTCCATTCAAATGAATGAGAGGGCTGCTGACAGTGACAGACAAACCTGCAGCCTGCTGAAAGGGAATGAGTGACTTTGGGAGTACCAGATGTGACAAAAACATTTCTGTGGTTGGTTTGGATTCAGTTCTGACAAACCACACTGCGTTTTAGTGAAAGTGAACAACTAACAGTGGACAGCCATGGCCATCTTAGGAGATAGCCTACACCCTTTGAATAGGGAACTCCAGTATCTTCCTTCTGGACGGAGGCTAAAAGTCCCCGGTTGTAGAACTACAAGTCTCAGCGGCAATCACAAGCACATTGGTAATGTACTGTTTTCTATTCCTTTGTATCCATGTTTTATTGTTTTATATGTTTTAATGGTGTGCTGCATGTTCCTCTTGCACTTAAGCTAATTAATGAGCAGCGATGAACGTATGACTGTGAATTTTTTAAGGTATATCTGTGACTGAATGTATGTATGTACTGTATGTATGAATGGAGTAATGAAGGAATGCATGGATGCGTATGGAAGTAGGATAGAGTGGTTGTAAGGCATGTATGGGTGAACAGAAGAATGTAGGAAGAATGGCTTTTATCTTATTTTAGTATAAAAAATGGTCATTTGTAATCTGCAATTTGCACAGTAACCCATATGTTTACTGTAGGTACATTTGTCTTTTAATTGTTTTAACCCTGTGCTTGTTGTTGTGTGTCTGTTTTCTCCTTAGGGAGACTAATAAAGATACTTTGACTTTGATGTTATGTGGTGGCCCACAAAGGTTTAGGGATGTCCTGCCTCTTAGACTGTAGTTTACCTACGGGTACCAATAAAGTAACCTGAACCTGAACCTAAAGTGGACGGATCCATATCACATTGTCAGGATCTTGGTTACTGAAAACCAGCAACAAAACAAACCAAAGGACAGACATCTATTGAGACCATGGTAACTGCTCCAAACACTTCCCACTAACCCTTTTATATACCTATTCAGAGCAATTCTGTGCAACCCTGGGGTGGTTTCTGCCTTTCTTTGGTCACATCAGAACAGAGCAATCAATACAAGATCTTACTGAGCGGGAGGTTTCTCTGGACCGTTCCAACCAGCCCTGGAGTGCTTCATTTGGACCAAGATCTGACCCCGACCAATATCCCTCCCAGACACTTGGTAAATGAGCCAAATACTGGCAGAATAAATACTCTGCTGCTTTGAACAAAGTCATTTCCTGACCAAGAAAGGAAACTACAGAAGTCTGCTGTGTGAATTATTATGTGAAGTCATTACTGCACTGCAGATGTAAAAGCAGCAATAGTTTTCACCATCACCATCACCTTACTGTTCCTCCCCCTATCATCATCCCTCCATCTTACACCTCAGCAGTTCTCCTTTCATGTTCACCTCCCTCTTCCTACACTGATAGCCTTAAACACCTCTTCCTCCCTGTTCCTCCTCCTCCCTTCTTTGCCTTCTCCTGTTTACTCTCCT
>JABXJD010000050.1:77500-360000 GCA_013375575.1 Percina caprodes | reverse complement strand
GTACCGTTTGGTATACATTCGATTAGCATGAAAACATATCCCAGAGAACGGTCGACTCGGTACACGTGTTAATTACCCCTAGGTTCATTTTGTGCCGGATTTGTCCTTTTAGGTTACTCAAATGTGGACAAAACCTCACAATCCCCTATTTTATGTTAAATTTACTGAGTAAAACCCTCTCAAAATGGACCAAACTAGAGCACCAGGATAGCTCAGTTGGTAGAGTGGGCGCCCATATATAGAGGTTTACTGCTCAACACAGCGGGCCTGGGTTCAACTCAGACCTGCGGCCCTTTGCTGCATGTTATTGCCCCCTCTCTCTCCCCTTTCAATTTCTTCAGCTGTCCTGTCAATAAAGACCTAAAAATGCACCAAAAATAATCTAAAGACCAAAATAGCCAATTGCACGTATGATCCCTTAATAATGCCTTGGTGGATTTGTCATATATGTACTTCAACGTGGACACTGTGTCACTTTATCTGATCACAGTGCCTTAGGTTCCTGCCATGGCTAGAGCCATAAAAGACTACATGCTGAACCACAGGCCAATTATATTTTTTAACGTTATGTTTAATATACACAGGTGAACCAGCAGGGGCTATTAACCGACGTCCGGGATCAACCACGGCGCCTGAGCAGGCAAGGCAATTCTTTCCATTTGGGAGTCGAAATACGTCCTGACGCAAAATCAGTTATTTTGCGGATAAGGTGACAAATTGCCGTGCCAGATGCTCATTTTTGCCTGATACTGGTATGATCCCACACCTATTGGGTCAGGCCTGTATCAGGCTAATGGAGCCTGGCATTATATGTTAACAGCATTAGCATTATATTTTCATCAAACCTTTCTGCTCTCTTAAATGAAACCATATCCACATTTATGTCAATAAGAGTTATGACAGCAGGTGTTTTTCCCATTCTGTCAGTAACTATTACTTTGTACAGCAAGAAAACCTTTAGAATAGTAACAGTCACCATCTCAGCATTATTAAAAAAGACAATAGAGAAACCGGGTCTGCAGGCTCAGAGTTTTTTCCGGGCCATTTCTCTTTGACCGGAGGGCCCAAGCCCTCATCCCTGATCATAAAGCTATCAGCCTCAGAGGGCAAAACATTCTCCACGCTACAGTAAACCAGAGAGGAGGACGGATAATGTATCTCTGCTGGCACCCCTGACAATCATCAATTATTCACACACAGGCACTCTAGAACCTGAAATAAACACACACACACATAAAATGTACAAACACATACATATTCACCCTAAACATACAGTATTACACTTAGAGAGGGACAGAAACCGATAAAGTGTTCCTCTTTTATATACAGTAGACACAGTCACTGCTGCAATGTTCATTAGGTTTTTAATAAGGTCAGAAGATAAGAGTTTCTAAAAGCACATCTCCAATGCAGGATTATAAGCCATTTTTTGGTGCATTTTCCTTTTTTTGTACATTATTGTCAAAAAAACATAGATACCAGAACTGATGTCACATCAAATTATTATAGCCAGTATTGGTAGTGGCAGTACATCACAAACAAATAGCAGGGGGTAATTTGGATTTGCACCCAGCTATCACATCCTCTGCAGAATAGGCACTGGAGAGACCAATTAAGAAACCAACAGTATCAGCAGCACACCAGAATGCAGCACAGCAATGCTATGTTGAGAGAAGAGGTATGTCTCACTCTCACTGCTTCTCTGGCAGTTACAGACACTCTTGGCATCCTAGAAAACCACCTACTGAGCCAGAGCAGCTGGTATATGTGCTAATATGTTCCATGTGCTAGTTTCGTTGTCTATGATTCCTGAAGGTTTCATCTAAATTAGATCAGTAGGGCAGTAATAACAGTCTTTCTAAGTCTATAATAACTTGTTATTAAAAGTCCCATGGCATGAAAATTTCACTTGATGAGGTTTTTTAACATTAATATGAGTTCCCCCAGCCTGCCTATGGCTAGAAATGGTGGTAGGTGTAAACCGAGCCCTGGGTATCCTGCTCTGCCTTTGAGAAAATGAAAGCTCAGATGGGGAAGATCTGGAATCTTGCCCCTTACGAGGTCATAAGGAGCAAGGTTACCTCCCCTTTCTCTGCTTTGCCCGCCCAGAGAATTTGGCCCACCTATGTGAGAGAGACATCATGGCTTTCAAACGAGCAAAGTGGCAGTTGGTCAAGGCCACACTCCCCCCCTCCACCTTACCACTAAGGTCTATATAAAAGAGACTTCAGATACAGTATTAGGGACCACTAAGGTCTATATAAAAGAGACTTCAGATACAGTATTAGGGGACCACTAAGGTCTATATAAAAGAGACTTCAGATACAGTATTAGGGGACCACTAAGGTCTATATAAAAGAGACTTCAGATACAGTATTAGGGGACCACTAAGGTCTATATAAAAGAGACTTCAGATACAGTATTAGGGGACCACTAAGGTCTATATAAAAGAGACTTCAGAGACAGTATTAGGGGACCACTAAGATCTAAATAAAAGAGACTTCAGAGACAGTATTAGGGGACCACTAAGATCTAAATAAAAGAGACTTCAGATACAGTATTAGGGGACCACTAAGATCTAAATAAAAGAGACTTCAGATACAGTATTAGGGGACCACTAAGGTCTATATAAAAGAGACTTCAGATACAGTATTAGGGGACCATTAAGTTCTATATAAAAGCATCCAGAGAGCCCAATGTCATGGGACCTTTAAAGCAACACTAGGGAACTTTTCCCGCTTTGGTTCTTCTATAGGTTGGAAGTGGAAGTGCCCATTGTGTCTCATTGGAACTACAGATCCGCTACCCGATCTGGCACACTTTGATAGTGCCGTTATAGCCGGTAGAGAGCCGTGAAGCGAATGCAGAAGTGCCGTTCACCCTGTTACAAGTTAGACTGAACCACTGAAACAATTTTGTAAACATTATTTTAAGGTACAAAAAGTTCTCTACTGTTGCTTTAAAGCAAAATGTCATTTCTCAAAGTGGAGAAAATTGGATTTGCAATATCTGAAAATACAGAAGTTAGCTAGTTCAATATTTTGACTTCTACAGTAAGTGTAGTCTATATTCACAAAATTCTTCTGCTGGAATTGCTCCGGTGCAATGCGATGTCCATTACCTTCTGCTTTCTTTGTGTTGGAATTTTAAACTGCAGTGAATTTCTGCAGGGTAAATCCAGACAGCTAGCTAGACTATCTGTCCAATTTCAGTTGTCTCTCGCACAACTAAAACAACTGTTGAACGTACACATGTTCCACCAAAACAAGTTCCTTCCCAACGCTATTTTACAGCTGCTCATGGCAATTGTGATTGGTTTAAAAAATGCCAATAAACGAGAGCACGTTTTTCTCCCATCCCGGAATGCTGTGTGGACTAGCCAGACCTTCCTCCGCAGTGCTGTAGAAGAAGGTCTGGCAAAGCGAGATTAAGTCACAGTAAGTGTTACCCCCCTTCAGTGATTTGTCTAAACCAAATTAAAGAAATGTTAAGTTATAAGGACCACACTTTTACTTTGAAAAATAGACTTGTCTTGAAAAGGAAGAAAAGCAACTTCAGAGGAACAACATATACAAATAAATATAAATTATATAAAATTTTTCTGAAGGTTTTGCAGTTATCCTGTTTAAGGTAAAAAAGAAACAGATAAGAGTGGAATAAGAAAAGAGCAGGGGGAGAGAAAAATAAGATATCCCCGAAATTTTTCTCTAATAGATGAGGAAGAATTTCCACGATGCATGAGGTATGTGAAGTATGAAAAAAATGATTCAGAGAAAATTGCAGGAAAGAGCAATGATGGCGCACTCTAAATCCCGGGAGTCAAGTGGAGAGTCAAAGCGTGAGTGTGATATAGTACAGTTAAACAGACTACCGGTAAAGAGAGCTGGAAGGAGCACGAAGAGAAGAGGCACTGCAACAAACAAGGAAGGAAACATAAAGCACACACAAAGAAATACACACAAGGGACACTTTGAAATTCCTGCAAACAGGGTAACTTATACTGATTATTAAATTGACTACAGACTAATTTCCACCTACACAAACAACATGAAACTCCTTTAGCTTCCTCTGTTTTTAAGACACATCCATCAGACATATGCATGTTTTATGATACTTGCGAGGACCTTTGCAGTCACCCTAATCCAAACTTTAAACTGTATCTTGAAGCAGTGATATGCCGTCACTTTGCCGTCCCCACAAGTATAAACAAATATGAACACACACGTGGTCAGTGTATGAGTACTCACAGCCTCTCAGTCCCTCTGGGGATGTTTCTGGGTACGGAGTGGATCCCCAGGCCGTGGCAGTCCACTGTGTTCCCCAGGCAGCTGCAGGGAGTTGGGCAAGCCTCCACACCTCCCCATCCTGCCACCAGCACCAGGACGCCCCACGCCAGCATCGTCCGCAGCCCAGAGCGAAGAGCCCGACCTGGGGTTGCTGTCAACGCTGCTGTCCCGCAACCTCCTGACCCAGCTCCATCCCTGCTTCTCCCAGGAGGCATCCTGCTCTCCTGCGGCACTCCAGCACACTGCAGAAACCAGCCAACAGATCCTATCCCCTCCTTTACCATCCTTCTCCCAGGGATGACTGACCACCAGCACGACTGAAGTGGATGAAAATGCCTCAAGTACAATGAATAAAATGTTTGAAGAGGCTGAGACAAACAGCAGCACAGTCAGGTGAAGTTTACCTCGGACTGAACGGCTGCCACTTGATGCCAAAGTGGCCTTTCCCAGAGAGAAAGACAGCCGGGGGGAAAAAAAGACAAGTATATCGTCTTCTTCTAGTCTCCGGCTTTAGAGCCACTTCGAATTGGCGTCTCTTCTTCTACTCTCCTGTGTTCTCTGCTCTCTCTCTCTCTCTCTCTAGTGCAGCTGTACAGTGTGTTTGCCTCTCCCCTCCACTTTTCATTGAGTCATTGTGCACTGAACAGTGAGCCACTAGAAGAAAAAAAAAAAGGAAAGGGGGGGACTCCCTCTATCTCACACACACACAGTGCAATCATCCATCAAAAGCTTTTACAAATAACAGCACCAAGACTCCTCCCACCCCCCCATCAAACACACACACACACACACACACACACACACACACACACCCGGAGTGAACTCACATCTATTCAGTGACAGCAGTAGCGGGAGCCACCACCTCTAGTGACGGCAGCCTTTTTCTCTCTCTCTTTCCCTCTCCCTGTGTTTGTCTATTGCTCTCACCCACATGTGCTCTCTTCCCTTGGAAAAGAAAAGAGCCCAAGGCTGCAGGGACATGATGAGAAGAGAGAGGGAGGAAGGGGAGAGAGAGAGAGAGAGAGGGGAAATCGTGATTACACAGAGGCATTCGGCTAGGAAGCCCCAGCGAAAATGTGAGGACAGAAATGGAGAAACAATTCATGGAAAGAAAAAAAAATGTAAATGTGTTAAAAGAGATCATATTTTTTGCCACAGCTCAGTGCCAAGAGAGCACCCCGGGGCTGCAGGAACTTGGGTTGGTTGGGAAGGGGGTTTCTGGTGAGACTGGCATAACTGGAATGCCATAAGCTGCCACAGAGCTTACTCAGAGGTCTTTTATGAATTCACTGGCAAGGCTCTGAAATTCAAATGGAGTGTGGCTGAGTTGCTTTTTTATCTTCACAGAAACGCTGGCTTCAGCTTTTGTCATTGCCATATTACCAAGAATAATAGAGGAGAAGAAGAAAAAAAAAAATCGGAATCACCAGGAGTGTGGTGGAGGGTAAAGCCACTGAAAGCTAAGCCTGAAATGTGTTTACTACCTTTTTGGGCCGTGAATTGCCATAGTGGAAAAAAAACTGACCCAATTTTCTAGAGTTCAAAGAGATACCTTAAATTGCTTATTGAATCCAATCAAAATTCAAAAGATGTTGAATGAATTTACGTCCATATAAATCAATAGAAAAGCAGCAAATAACCACATTTGCAAAGCTAACCCTGCAACTATTTGGACTTGTGAGTCTCTACCAATCGATCAAGTAATCGAGTGACCTCACATCGCAAAAAAACTGTATGATAGTTTGGAAGGATAGCAGCATTAAACCCCCACTTTTCTTTTTAATGTTTTTGTTTGTTGCAGTTGTCAAATTTGTAAGTACATCATCTTTAATTTATAATGTGAATATATGTGCATTGTAATTACATTTTTGCTGAACTGATGTGATGCAGCGTTTGCCAGCATGATGACTGGAGGGCACAGTTTACGAAGCTTTTTATTTACCACCATACATGAGTGATTATTGCTCGTGGCCTCACTTTGTCTTCTCCCTGCAGACTCAGTCTGATGGGTTAATTTAACCAGGCGCTTTTTTAGAAGTGATGGAAAACAAATTGGCTCCTGCTGCAGCTGAATTGAATGACTCATTCGGGCAATAATCAGCAACAAAAGAAGGGACGAGATGTTGACATCTCCATGGGGGTGGACCCCCTTTATTTCTGGGCATAATAGCTTCTGAGGCAGGGGGTGGGTCTTTTACTCCAGACGCGTCTGAATTGATTTCTGGAACGGCAGAGCAGATGCTTTTGTCTCAAACGCATCAATTCACAAAAACCTTCAGATCATCTTCCTGCATTTAATATCATTTGGTCCAAAAACTTCAATTCCAATTCACAAGAGAAGACTTTTCTTATTGACGAATTAGCAATGCCGATAATAAATAAATCATCTTGGTTGATATGATCACTTAACGCTTGTGTTGTCTTCCCGTCAACCATGAAAAAGTAAATGTTTTTCAACATTATTGTCATTTTTTGAATGTTGAGGGTGCTTTTTTTGTGTGTTTTTTTTTATAAAGTTTTTTGATATTTTTAATGTTGACATTTTTAGCGCTTATTTCGACGGCCCATTTTTTGTGACAAAGACAATGAAGTGAAAATGGGTCAATTTGACCCAAGGACAAAATGAGGGTTAAGACACCAGACAAAATAGATGCCAAATGTCCTCCTGGTAATTTTCAAAACAATATTCACACATCCCACTGTTGTTGAGTGCAGGTGTGTTGAAAAATATGTTAAGATAGAAAGAAAGAATCAGTCAATTAATTGAGAAATGTCTACACTATTTTTGATGATAGTCATTTTTCAACAAAAATACTATACTATACTATTGACTAGTTTCAGATTCTCAAATTTAAGGATTTGCTGCTTTATTCTGTCTTATGTGACAGTAAACTGAATGTTGGGGTTTCATCAGGAAAATATACTTAAGCTACAAAATCCTGTCATTTAAGAATCTGGAAATGATCCAAACAGCCATTGGCTGTTCTATTTAAATCTCTGTGTTTGTAATCAATTTATGGGTACTATAAAAATAAAGATCTGGTGAGTTCAACTTTGTACATTTGATTTTGAAAGTGCCTATAACACGAAATTAAGAATCTACAAAAAAAATCATATACATACAATCATATTTTGGGTTTAGTTCTAGACATAACCTAAATAGCTAAATGGAGAACGTTGTGTGCTGGCAATGTCACTTCAATGTACACCTCAGTGAAATGTTCTTCTACTTTGTAACCGTATCAAAATCTTACTCTTCGAGCGCCTTGATATGAGAACCTGGCGGTATGTAGCGGTTCACTCCTCAATGCAGCGGCCGTGGGTTCGACGCCGACCTGCGGCCCTTTGTTTAATGTCCTTCTCCTTTCATATCTTCAGCTGTCCTTTTAATGAAGACCTAGAAATCCTAGATTTTTTTCCTAAATCTTACGCTTCACATAATATCCAATATATTTTCATTTAGCACTGAACACTATACCATAATGTACACTACACTGGTAATTTTGTAGTACTGTTGCTTCAGGCATGAACATTTTTATTAAGAAACATAATTGATTTTACTGCAGGGGAAAACCTAATGCCCAGTCCTAATAAAGGAACATGTCAAACCAGAATACCTTTCAAAGCATGTAGAAATAGTGAGAAATCGGTATCTCTAGATATTTAGTTCATACTATAACAGTGCTTAAAGCTATAGTGTAGTTTCTGTCTCCACCATGAGGAATTCTAATGACAAAAATTCTGCCGGCGCAACCACAGGATACAAGCCTTCAGTGATGGCGCACATGGCGGATTTAAAAAAATAAAATAAAAAAAAAAACATGGACTCTTCAGAAGCGGTATTTATCTTAAGCAATCTTTAGAAAGTCAGGGGACGACACCAATTTCTGAACATAACCATACAGTGCCATACTGACAAATACAGAGTTTTGCAAAGCCGATAGTCTTAATTAACTTTGTAGCAACTCATTTGGCAATGGCTTGAATGAATCAGGTTTTCATTATTAAAATAAAAAAAAACTCAAAATGACTAAAAAAAAACTTTAACCAGTATTGGCATTGTTCTATATTTTCTAGAGATGTGCATTTATTTACTACATTAGAAGTAGAATTAGGTACAGAGGTTTAGGAGACTACCATCTGTAAACCCGAGGAATCACCCTGACTGCACTGCTCAATCCCTACCAGCTCCTGGGACACTTCACTGGTTGAGTCTGACCTCTGACCTTCCTAAGGGAAAAGAAAGAAAGTTTCTCAATTGGTAACATGTCAAATATGATATTGCAATTATTATAATTGTGTTTTAAGATTGATAAATAGGAGCTGTCAAGATGGGCAACAGGAGTAAATGATAACTAAAACTCCACTATAAAAAAGAAAAACATAGCTGCAACTCTGAACATCTAATTACAAGATCAAAATGAATCAAATATTTAAACAAATGATAAAATGACAGAATATACTGTACGTCTCGCTTGTGGTGGGCTTTTAGGAACAAGAAACTATTACGTCTTAGTGATAGTTTTTAAAATCAATCTTCCACCTCTAAGTTATCCGATATCCCCCCCTAGTGGGGGAAACAGAAGTAGTACATTGATGTAAAGCTTTATCCTAAATACTCTTTGCTCCAGTAGCAGGTTCTGATGGGCAGATTTCTTCTCATACCGACAACATACTGGAGCATAAACACTGGAAATTTTAAAAACACAATGAAATCAATTCAAACATTACAACAGACTCTTTAGGAAACAAAAAAGTTTTAATCCAAAGCGTTCGTTTCGCCAAGGAATCCAATAATGTACAAGGTTAAGTTATTTTACACTAAAATACAGAAGAAAAAACAAACAAAAGGAGGTTACCACAGTTTGAACCAGGCGGTACAACACTCACAGATGAGTTCTTTAGGACAATGAAAGAATTGTGCTTGGACAAATGAGGCCGATAACCCAATAAAACCTTGTTTCTTCATGTTTAACTTTAAAAAAATAAAAAGGAAATAAAGTGCAAATAACCATTTAGGTACAGTTTAAGTTAAAGTACTTAACTCCCACCCACTTTTGAAACATTTAACTTTCTGTAATTCTGCTGTCCTCAGTGTATAGAAGAACTCATCAGTGAGCATGTACAGAAAACAAGTAGAGCTCAGTAACTAATGTGTTTCACATTTATGTAAAGAGAAAAAAAAAAAAAAAACTGACAAGCAACAGACAGACTTGAATGATTTAAATATAAAACAGCATTTCCACATCATACAGAACATAACTGCTCCCATCTGAGTGAGGAAAGCATACTAAAAGAACGAGAAAAAAAAGAAAAAAATTTAATGTACCTTAAATTTTGTCAATGAATTTCATCCACACAAAAACATTTGTTTCCCAAACCGCAATAAATACAACAAAATCCAATTAGCGCTCAGGAGTGTAAACCTGCAGTCTAGAGAGACCAGAGAAGGACAAGGAGACGTCATGAGAAGAGGAAAAGATGACGTGCAGAGATCCCAATTCAGCTTCAAAAGACTGCCGAGCTGAATTCAGTGAGCTTCATTCAAAAATAAAAAGCTCCTGTGTGTACTTTTGTACAAAATGACAGAATATGACATATTGTGACACGAAAAAATAAAATAATAATGAGGTATTTAGTGTGCATCCGCACCTGACAGGTAACACACCTCAGTAACTTTCTACAATCCCATCGTTACGACATCCACAACACTTTCAAACCAGGATGCACCAATAACAGATTCCTAACACAAGAGTAAGGAAAAATACAAGTATCAAACCAAATTATAATAGCATGAGACATGAGTTGCACATCATCAATAACCGTAAAAAAATAAATAAAAAATTAAGATATTTCATGCAGAATTTTGGATTCTGCATAAACTAATGACACCAAAGCCAAATGGGGTTTTGGTCCACGTTGCCGATCAGGGAAGTCGATTCTAGCCAGCTCTGCAGCCGACCTCTGACCTCCATGTGGAGTCGTTTGACAGCCCATGAGAAGGAAAAAAATAAAAATAAAAAAGAAGAAAACGGCAAATTCATAGTGCTGAATTTTTTAAACTGGAACTGGTGCATCCATCCTCACGATACAACAAAATGGGCAGATGTCAGTTAAGTCAAGCCATGAAGAGTAAAGCTGAAGGAACTGAGAACTGTGCATTAAAAGAATGACACCCTGTGGAAATATTACTTAATGCTCTTTTTAAATATCAGGCACTCTACAAACACAAAAACAATAATGGATCTGTGTTTTTTGTATTTTCTAGTCCCTGATTTTTTTTTTTTTTTTTCCTCCCACTGACCAAACTTCTGAGCCGTCATCAAAGTCAACACAAGAGTTGGTGGTCTAATGCTGCCTTGATTGGTTAGTTTGTTGGTCCCCTAAACAGTGTTAAGCACCCTTTTAAAACATCATAGCCACACAACAAACAAACTAACTGATGGAGGCAGTGGTCGACCAGCAACTTCTTTGTTCTGCGAGGTAAAATGGCTGTTTTTGTCAATGGAGTCTGGTGGCTTTGACGAGAGCATAGAACGGCTTCAGTTCCCTCCGTGTAAACTTAAACAGGGCTGTCTGAAGGCAAGTGAAGGCTGTGAAAATATAGCATACACTTAAAAACTGATAAAACATCTGTAGGTGTCATTTAGCTGCCGTCCCCGATCACAGCGGTACATTGCTTGGCTTCCGTGTCGGTACTCGGGCCTGCTTCTCCAAAATGGGGGGCATGCCGACGGCCATCTACTGTAGTTTACAGGCTATGAATAAGCAGCTCATACAACCCCCACATCAAAAAAAAAAATCCCACCTATGACTTGAAGTTCCTTTCTTACTTTACTCGGACTCATGTTCTGACGTGGCCCCTTCTTAACACAGTTCGCCTCACACACACACCCCTCTGATAAGAAAAGAGGACCAGACTGTAACAGATTACTGCTCATTTCAACTAGAGTAAATTCATACAAAAATCACTCCTTATGCTTTCTTTTAAACAATCAACATAACAAATCTCTCAACCACTTGACCCTCCATCATCCAGCTGAAGAAAAAAAAATATATAGGGAATGTTTAAAACATGGGACATTCTGGGAATGAAACATTTCATATTTCACAGACTCACAAACAGGGATCCCATTCAATAAATTCATATTAAAACAAGTTTGAGAGAGTAGTATATTAAATCTTGTTTCCATTTCCAGATGAAACGTGACCTACTCACTGACTCAATATTCAGTAGCACAACACCGAGCAATCATCAGCAAGTTACCAAAGAGTTACAACACATGGTACCAAAAAAACAAAAAAAAAAAACATCACAGTTCCCGAATAAAAGCAAAGTTGAAAACCTTAAAAAAAAAAATAAAAATAAAAAAAACACTGACTGTACAATGTGTATACATATTCTACACTCTAGTGGACCGTAAACTCAGCTTGCTAGTTGTCAACAATTCTTATGGTAGCGAACAAAAACGCAATTTAGGTGATGACTGGCACAAGCAGGTCTGAGCCAGCGAAGCCAAAGCAAAGACCATGCTCACTGGTGAATTCAAGTTATTCACATTAAAAGGTAGAGCTCAGCCCCAAAGTTCAGACAATGTCGAATCAAAACAGAGCAGCATGCAATATGATGAGTGTTAATGCTTCTATGTGAATGATTTAGCGCATTGTTAAAAACTTGAACTTTTAGAAAATCATATAATGCCGACTTATCGCTTAATTTCAAAACTCTTTGGTTTCAATAGTATTTTGGGATCTTTCAAACCAGACTATTATGTGGTATAAAACCAAATAAATTAACAATTGTTTGAAAGTTTTTTGTTTTTCAAACTGCACTGCTCAAAGCAGCTGCTGCAGACGTTATCCAGCGGCGGAGAGTCTGTGGCTGATCAATAATCCAGTGTTTACATATAAGGTGTTCACTGTCAAAATTAGGAAAAAAATAGTTTATCTGGATTAATTCTATCATCTGAATGCTAAAATACATTCAAATTTGTTGAGTTTTTTAAAGTATTTTCATTTAGCATGCATTATTAGACATCGCATATCAAAGTCAGAACGGTTTTGTTTGATTAAAAGTAGATTCATTTTCTCCACATCATGCAACTTTACATCTAAGAGCGAAGCTACAGTGGAGGGTTTAATTCGCCTGTTGGTACCGGTTTGTAAACACTCACTCCCGTCTTGATGAATGTCCGGCGGTAAGTTTCGGGCTTTCGTTTGGCTGTTATGGCCAAAGCTAACGCCTCTGTATGTTAGTCACAGTTTAAAAAAAAAAAAAAAAAACAAACTGACTTACTACAATAATAAAAATACATGACGATAAACAAGAGGAATAATAATTAATACTGCCCAAGTTCTGTCTGTGATGAGGAAGAGGTGTGGGGTTTTACAGTGAGAGCTCCTGAGCAGGAGAGAAACACATCCTGGTCACAGGCGGAGAGTCCTGATGAGGGACAAATGGAGGGAGAAAAGAGGTGGACGGATGGAGAGTCATACAATTACAGTTAAACGCTGGCAACTAAAACATTCGTCCAAAATTTTGTATAAATATCTAATCAAAGAAGAAGAAAAAGAAAAAGTGCCATCAAGTCAGCATAACAGATTTTACCATTTGACTTGAATGAGTTTTTGTGTTAATTAGTTAACTGTGGAGGACATTGTGAAATAAAAACTTAAGTCTGCAAACAAAAGTCTGGAGTGATATTTCTGTTCAGCTGTTTCTTCATGTATTCGCAAATTTATTTTCTTTTTAATGTTTCTTGTAACAAAAAAAATAAAATAAAGCTACTTGTGAGTCACTGTGATTTTCATTTTTAAATCTATTGGAAAGACTAAGAATACTGCAAGGGAAAAGGCATTATTTAGATTTTCTTTAAAAACTGTGCCATACCTTGGAAACCTTTAGCGCTTTGTCCTTCTTGAAAGTTAAGTCTGGGTTTTTCACTACCAGCCCCGCCTTCCCCAACACAGGACCATTCAAGGGGCTCTTCACCTATAATACAACATTATGATATGGCAGCAACATATGTTGGATCATCGGCAAATTTTGTAGATGGACAAAAATAGAAAGAGAGAACTATCATTCAAAACACAATGTCAGAGCCAAAAAAGGCCTATTTTAATGATCTGAGCGCACAGCGTGACGAGCCTGACTCAGGTGGGTCCAAATCCACTTCTGCTAGCTCAGACGGAGGAACAAAAAGGGTCTGTGCAATCAGGCACATGATTCAAAACGTTCAATAGTGTCTTCATTAATTCATAAGTGTGTTTTGGGCGTAACATGCAATAGACCAGAGTGTCATCTCCCATTCCCTTTAAAAGCCAGGTGCGTTTGTACCTTGGTGCATTGCTATTATGATGGCAGATTTGTCACATCTTTATTTGTAATTTTTGGCATGTGTGTGTGCCGCTATATGTCCCTGTGTGCGTAACAAGCATAGTGTGCGCACGCTGTGCATAAGCCTAGGCACTTTTTACTAATGCACTGATAAAAATAATGAAATAATGTGTTATTGACCTTAGACCAGGTTTTTGTTGGTCAATGGCGGGATCACTTCCCGCTGCCTCAAGATAGAAATATGCCAAGAATGCACCTGAACACACCACCCTGTAAGACCAGCACGCCCGTGGGCGCAATGATGGGCGCAGGTGCATTTGTTATTTAAATGACGTGGGCGTTGAACAGGAAATTGACAACTGCGTCGGTCTTAAAATAGCAAAAGACACTTGTCTGGCTTTGCGCTGCTCAGCGCCAGCTGCAAAATAGGGCCCCAAAGTGTGTAGTCACCGTGAAGAAAGAGTACAGCAAAAATATAAAGTTCAATGGATATTGTATTTAACAATAAAAACAAAACTATGCAAGAAAGGCTTACCCCTTGCCACATGATGTTCTCTTTACCAGGTTTTCTTTCTGTCCTGGTAACAATCTCAGGGGAGATGTGTTTGAGCCGCCGTTCTGCTGTCAGCTGCTCACCACGAGCTTTGCGCTTTCATTGGGGGAAAAACAAGTTGTTAAAAAGGTAAGTTTACATCAGAAAACGTATGTCATGTTAAGTTTGAGCAGGTTGGCATGTGGTAGAGCAGTTTACCGATTTTGACATAGCAAAAGATTTCTCAAACAGCTTTCCAGTTGCGGAAATATTCAACAAGAGAAGAGCTACGCAGTATAAGGCTGACTCTCATTTCTCTATCTTACCCTTAGGCTGAACCTGAAACTCATTTCTCTATCTTAGCCCTACCCCTTCCCCTTGGTTTTGCATGTTCACGCAGGACCTAGTGCTGGCCCATTTCTTTTTTTGAACAAGGGCAAGGGCGTGTGGGGGTGTATACCCCTCAAAACAAAGTGAGAACCCGAGCTTACTTGTAAACACAGCAAGCAACAATGGCTGCCGCATCTACAAGAGAGACCCATAAAAGCAATTATTTAAGGCTTAAATAATTGATTTTAAAGATACGACAGCCTTGTTGTGGTCTATACAGTCCTGTACATAAGTACTTGCAACCATGTTCTTAATTGAAACTTTTTAAAAATAGCTAGCTTTCACTAACGCTAATCGTTAACGTTGATTTGCACAACAGTCCCGCATTTCTCTGCCTTGAATGGACTGTATACACCGCATAGTGTATCTTTTAATATTAACGGTCCATAATACATCGCTACGTACTTTACATATATCGTCCTGTATCACACAGGGACGCCGGAGGAAACCCAACAGCTGATCCACTTTTGGGCTGAAAACGAGCAGATGTTTCTTAAATCACGTGTTCATGTCGCAGTCCGTCATAGCATTGGTACTGTATTATTGTAATCATTTGTAATTAATTCCTGTTCATGCACTTGTATATTGTCGTTTGTTTTGATACGGGACACTGATGAAATGTGAGGGGGGGTTACTGACCAACAGGCATCAGACTGGTCTGGAATATCAGAACAGCTGTAGTTCATTTGTTTGTTGTCTTGTGTGTCTTTTTTTTGTTTTACACATTTGAGTGCCTTTTTTGCGTGTGACATGTAAGTTATGATTCTAATAGTTGATAATGGTTCTGTAATGTAATATAATATATTTCATGTAATGTTTTTGCCTGCTATGTTTAATTTATTGGGCAATAAAGACAGATTTTTGTTACATCAAAAATTCTGAACATCAATGACATTCAAAACGATGATAACTGAAATAGATATACAGTACAACACACCATGTTTGTATACACATATGTACTGCAAACAGACCTAAGCACTACATAGATAAGAACATCAGCCTCTGCACCACCAAGTGAACATAAAATAACTATAAAATATATAAATGCATATGACACTTGTCAAAACCAACGTGATTGACATAGACACACTTGTAGACGGCATCTTGGAAGTTTGTAATCAATACTGTATGGTGATGTAACCATGTGGTGTCCCATTTCATAGGGGTATGTTTTCTCCGCTAGGGGTAAGGTGTAACCGACTAATTATTTGAGCACTAATTTAACTGTGAGCAAAAAACAAAGTGGTTGCCATTACAAATATGACCCCAACAGCCTTAAAAAAAAATATAATATATAAGATTTTGTGAAAACTCGTCATCTTCCTCTGGTACGCCTCATTGGGACTTTCACATATAGTTTAGTACCTTGATGAGGCCACCGAAGGAGCGGGAACGTGGATGTTTCTTGCTGGGAGCTGGGAGAAGCAGGTGCTGCTCTTTAGAAGGTGTGTCTGAGGAGGTCTGCTTGACCAACTGCACGTGGGGGAAAAAAATAAACAATAAAAAAAAAAAATTATAAATTCATATTAAAAAGACTTAACACACAGAGTGAATTGCATTCGGGAGGATCAACAGCAGAAGAAGCTCAGTTTCTACATTCATCAGCCAGTCTAGGCTAGGACTGTAAAAAGACCCTGAGGGGAACCTGTCGGACGAGTTTCTTCTTCTTGGCGGAGTCGGGCATGTTGTGATTGACGTGTCTGAAGAGCTCCTTCAGAGAGTCTTCTGTGTATTGTTGAGCTGGTGATTGGAACTGCTCCTGAGAGCTGGGGCCCTGAACGGCCGTCCTCTTCAGAGTCAACACTGCCCGCCGAGCAGGAGAGCTGCTCGCCGCCAGCAGCTCCAGGTCATCCTGAGAAAGGATAAGGCTGTAAACTTCAAATGGACTCTATTACACATGTGTGAGCAGGGAAAATGACAGTTTATCATAAAAAATAAAATAAAAAATATACACGCATTTGGCTTTGATCACCCTATTGTTTGCCGCATAGCAACTCAAACTTGCTGAAATGGTTTTTAACAGGCAGAACAAGTATATCAATTTATATATAAATTTGTGGGTATCAAATTCTTCAGACCTCTGCAGGGGCAGAGGGTTGTCTTAATGGACCTCTTGCAATTTAAGTTGACCCTTGATCTACTTTCAATTTGTTAGATTTGACATTTAGAATGTTTTCATAAAGTTCATCTTCTCAGAAAAGAAAAACAGGGAAGCGAATGAATGGATTAAATGCTATTTTAATAAAAGGGGAAGTGAGGACAAACTGCTTAACATGGTCTAGTGTGTTTATGTTGAAAAGGTGGTGCTGTGAGGTGGTGCTCCCTCCACTAACCTTGGTCTGCAGAGCCTTGGAGCCAGTGAAGTGCATTCTGGCATATTCCCGCAGGTAGACCGGAGCCTGAACAACAGCCAGCAGACACCAGTCACATTTTATGTATCTAGCTATCAGAGTATTTATTAATAATAATAATAATAATAATAATAATAATAATAATAATAATAATAATCACCCTGAAGAGTTTCTGTGAGTGTTTGATGAGGAAGGCCATGCTGCTGTTCAGTTTCTTCAGATTGTCTTTCAGGTCACTGGCTGTCATCTGGAACAAGAGGGAAAAGAAGTCAGTCAACATCCAGTCGCTTAAAGCTGCATTTAGAGAAATTGAATATTTTCAAATTCTACACAGAGTGGTTTTAAGGAGAGTATTGTAAATATATAGCAGTTTTTAGGCAATTTTCTTTAGGGTGAATGAATAATTGTGGTGAACAATTGTGCTTCCAAATTGAACAAAAATAGTCTAGATCTTCCTCGAAGCGCAGTTATGAAAACAACAAATCTTACATGTTTGGGCCAAAGGACATGCGGGGCAAACATGAGGGCCAGGTTAAAGGCGGACATCTTGTTTTTGTCCTGATGCTTGGCAGTGTGGTAGAGCAGGTCCAGCAGGAGTTTCAGCAGTGAGCGGTTGGCCTGGGGTAACAGCAGAAAGAGGAGCTGCAGGGCCTCTATCTGACGCTCCTTGTTGGGTAACGCAGTCTTGTTGCCGTGTTCGTCAAACAGGGTCATATCTGGGAGAGGGACACGGGTGGAGGAAGTAAAGTCATGAAAAGATTTATTTAAATAAAAAAAAATAAAAAAGGTGTTGCCATTTTCCTTTTAAACAATAGCCCATGACAAAACAATTAATCTGCTTTTGTGACTGATGAATTTCAGATGTCCTGCTTTTTAAAATATGAAGCATTCTATGTTTAATGTGGAGCAATCATTGCTGCATCATTAAAAGTTTAACAAAATGTCTAACTCTGTGTGTGTGTGTGTGTGTGTGTGTGTGTGTGTGTCCTACCAGCTATCTTGAGGTGTGCGTGGAAGTGTCTGTGCGTGAGCAAGGGCTCGGGCAGCTCTCCCAGGAAAGTCTTGAGCAGCGTGGCCACGTCATTGGGGTGAAAGTCCCCAGACTCCAGGTCGACTTCGGCCCCGCTGTTGAGGAGCTCTTTCAGGGTCTGCTGGCGAACACTGTTCCCCGGCACCCGAAACAGACCCTCTACGTGCAGACCTGAGTGCGTAGAGTTTAGTTTATTCACGTGTCCTTATTAGAAGAACACATACTTGCCTCTAGTCTTCCTGGGGTTCTGAACACGAGCAGGTAGGAACCAGCAAGTAAAAACTTCTGAAATCGGATCATTCCAAGCCAGTTTTGGGCCATATGGAATTTGTCTTTTTTTATTCTAGCTAAAGAACAAAACATGACATGCACACGACTCCAAAACAAATAGGCAAAATACTATCCACATTCATCAGTAGAAGGACCGATTGCAGGCAAAGGTTTTGTTTTGTTTTTATTATTTAGAGGACTCACTTTTGCTGAGGTACTCAATGAGCTGGTAGATCTGGGCAATGCAGCTCTCTGTCAGTGTGGCTCCAAACACAATGCCTTTATCTGGAAAGTATTATAAGAGATGAGAGTGATGGATATAACCAAAAGTTACTGTAAGAGCTTTTCAATTTCAACTACATGAGTTTAAGCCATGCAGTCCCATCACAGACGGGCAGTGCAACACAACGCTAACATTAATACTAAAAAACAAGTCTGATGGCATCTCATATGCCACACTGAAAAACCTATACACAAGATCAAACAGGCTAGGAAAAAAAGCAGGTTGGCTTGTGTGTATTTATTGTCAGCTGTTAAATCCCAAAATAGAAAAATGGACATGAAAGGAAAGTCTATCAGTCCTGATCTTGCAGAACTGTTCCTAATTACATTTGTACGCATCCCTCACTTCCACAACACTGAAATGATGCGTGCAGTTCATCATCATCATCATCATCATCCTCCTTGTGTATGCTCAGCCCAGGATTATAGTTATATTCATATGTAGTCATATTGCAAACATCTGTAGCCTTATGTCTTGGTTCACTATGATTACTTTAGTTATACCTACTAATTTATGTTGTGTGATTAAGCTATATCAGAAACTGTGGTAAAATATATATTCTGGTGGGAACTTTTCCACTATATTGTTTTGTACTGTCACAAGGTTGTATGATAATTCATTCAATAGATATGATTCAATTAGCACTTCTTAAAGCACTATTTCTGTTGTAATCTAACATTTAAGTTGCTCATTCATGCATCCTTGCATCTGACATGGAGGCCAAGAGAGTGGGTTAACATGCTGAATCAAAAACCAGACTCTGTCCACCGTTGATTAAGGCTTGAATCTGACTGGTTTCTGATGGGCTCTGTGTTACACTTATACAAGGTCAGAAAAAAATGGGGAGGGACTTACACCTCTATTAAGATCTGTGCCATAGCAGGATCAACAGTGGACGTACTGTACGCTGCAGCTACACATACACACCCACAGGAAATTATATTCCTACATTTACAGAAACATTGTGGTTAATTAAAAGGGAGTGATTGACTTACCTTTGCGTTTGAGGAAGTTGAAAGAGCGAAAGAAGCCTCCATTTCCACCTGTTGGCGTCTTAGGGCCCTCCTCACCAAGGAGCTGTGCAAACTCCGTCCCGGGTAGATCAATAAGGCGAGTAATGTTACTAAGCACCAGCTCCAGGAAAACATCAGGGTTCTCATGGCGGAGTTTCTCCACAAAAAAGTCTGGGCTGAAGAGGACTTGTGGTCGGTCAGCACAAGAGCCCCCGGGTGATTCCTCATGATTCATCACCATATTGCACACTACACCTCTGCTGGGGAGAGACAGGAAGATTGTAAACACATTTTTCTTATAGTATGGGATGGGAAATCATACATACTTAATAATTAGGTAAAAAACACAGGCACCTAAGTCTGCTGCTTGATGGATTTTGTACGCATTAAGTAGTGGACTTTATTAATATCAATTAGGGATCATTGTTATATTCCTCTGCTGAAAAGCAACAGCATTACAAATTTAAATGTGTATACATAGGATACACAACCTATGTTCAATCGCCTAAGTTAATATTACCTGATGACATAGGCTTATTTTCTCCCTCCTGACAACTGTTTTCACAGGCTGCAGTACTCATAACAAGTAAATGTAACTTAATGTGTAAAATTGTTTTAGTGTCTCTTCAACCTCATCTTCTCCCCCTTCTGTGTAGCCAATTCTCACAAAACCATTAGCATTTACTACCTCACAAATGACTACAAAGTTGAAACTACACTTCTGACCACTTCAGCGAAGCTTAAAGCTAAAGAAAGGCGTTATTAATGTTATGTTCCTTATGTTCCTTAACGTTATGCGTGTAAAGAAACGTAGGAACCGTGGGTTACCGGTAATATCACAGTACTGCACCACTAACGTTAGCTAGCTAACCTACTTTCTTTTCTTTTTTTAAGCTCGTGTAACGTCAACGTTAGTTTGCTCAAACCTAGCTAACGTTAGCTAGCTTGCTATGTCAACCCATAATCTCTCAGCTAACGTTAGCTAATGCAAGCTGTGAATTCCCACGAAATTTAACTCATTTTCGAATATGTATTACAATTGTTAACAGCAACAACTGGCCACCAAGCCGCAGCCCACTTACGCAACGTTCGTCTTTGAAAGCAGCAGCTTGTGCTGTCGGCTAACGTTAGAGTGACAGCCCTTGTTAATCAGTCTCACTGACGAAACGCATGTACACCAGTCTAAAATGTCTAAAGTTCAGCTTAAGACAAAGTAACGCTAACTCTGTGTCAACGTAAATAAGATTAAACTGTATCATTGTTAGTCTCCATTCGTTCTTACCTTCTATTTTGTTTGTTTTCATCGACATCTTTACCCGCAGCCATGTTCGGTTTGAATCCTCCGCTGTTATCCTTTAGGCCACGCCCACACGGTCAACCATTGGTCGTTTGTTGAAAGTGGGCGTGGTATGATTTCTCTGATTTGCCCATGTCCCTTACTGTGATTGGTCGGTTTGAATTCAGTAGCTTTTGTCAAGAGGAAAACAACATCTGTAAGGTAATCAAGCGAAGTGCTCTGTGCAAGTATACAACAATAACACAGTCGTGGAAGTATTCACCACTAGTAGTATAACACTCAGCAGCACAAAATGCAAAATTACATTTCATCACAACCTTTTTAATTGAATTTTTATTTCATACATATCTACATGTTCTTTATCATGTCTATTTCGTTGATTAGGAAAATGGAGTAGACAAAATATAGCCAGCAGTGGTACAATTCCAATGTAGACAAATATACTACAAAGTTGCAGAGCTACACAGCAAAACTAGAATAAAAGAAGTACAAAACTGACTTGATTTAAAAATAAAATATAAGAATATACCAAAATATACAATTTTTCATTAAGAAAACTTGGTCTGTTACTAATAGTTAGAAGTGATGGTTTCAGTCCTATGATCAGTTCTCTAAACGTTTGTTACACAATAATTTTATAGCTTTGAGAGTCAGTAACCATATGAGAGATTTAATCTAACAAAATTCAGATGCATACACATCTTAAGCTTTTGTCGCAACCTGTTTCAAAGAATAGATAAAGTCAATAATTTAACAAAAGTGACTGAATTGTAGAGACCCTACAACTAAACATCAAAGGGCATGACGTGTACATTAGTAGCGTAGGGTGTGCATGAGGAGTGAGAATGGTGTTTGAATGTTGAAAAATGCATAAAATAAAGAAAAAAGGTGGGAAAAGGTGCTGCCACATAACAGCTGGATGCCTGCAGGGGCAGAGGAAGAGAGATCAGTAACAAAGCCTCGATGTTATAGGTTGGAAACACCGGGCCCAAGTGTTACCAGAAGCTAGGGGCGGGAATCAGAGGTCTCACGATACAATATCATCAGGATACTTATATCACGATACAATATTATTGTGATTTAAAATTGTGATATTCTGCAATATATTGCAATTTATTATCTTTTTGTCCAACTTCAAATGTTTCCCGATCTGAAATTATGTCCTGAAAGGAAAAAACCACAGGCTTGAAGGCCAGGAATGATCTGACTCCAATTATCTACACACTCTAATACAGCAATTGTGTTTAACAAAAATGTTCAGGTGCCCATAACAACAAAGTGTCCTACACCAAGAGAAGCATCTGTGCCCTCAAGGGCTCGTCCGTGGACATCTCTTGCTCTTGCCCGTCAACGGAAAGCCTGTTCACTCCCTATTAAGACCCATTGTACCGAATTTGGTTGCAGTTCCACCAGAGTTCCACTGGGGGTGATTGCAGGAAGTGCAAATCAAATGGGAGTCTATGAAGCTAGACGGCTAAATTTGTCTCTTTTGCCTGATTGCCGTTGAAAAATCTCAGATTTGATTGTAGTTATTGCAAGGTCAACATGGATTACAGGTCAAAAGTTGAACGAACAAGTACTTATTGTCGTTGTTGCCCATAACACGCTTGCATTCTGCTAATGAATGCTGATTGGTCAGTGAAGGACTAATTACGACTAGAGAGCTGAAGCAAACCCGAATGTCAGAGTGAATATTTCGGGGTGGTCTGTAAAACATCAGCAAATCTCTTAATAGCATGTGTATTGACAAGGAGAGCCTAACCTGTCCGCTGTGTTGTCGATGCCTCGAGAGAAAAAAGGAAGTGCCTCAGAGCTCGCCTTTAAGCAGCATCTCTGGCCGTACAATGTGTCGACAACAAAAAATTTAACTATCGAAGTATCGAGAGAGTGGATGTTCTTCCCTTATTAGAAATTCTTTGGTCTGGTTCAAGAACAGAGATTTTGTCAGTTGGATAATTATTTTTTCATCTCAAAGATATGCATCTCCTGGGCTTTCAGAGGATATGAGGATTAGAGCTGTATCAGGCCTTAAAAGTTAGGCCCGACAAGGCCGAGCCCGGCAGAATTTGGCCCAAATACATTTTGATTGACAGCTTTTTAAAAGCCTGAACCCGTTTCCAGCCTGACATTATTCAAATGTGGGCATTTATACATTTTTTTAACATAATTGATTCATGACTATCGTAGGCTATAGGCCACTTGGAAGTTGGATCAAAGAAATAAAATAAGTCCTCGGCGTTGGTGTGTCCGCATGATACAAGCCTTCCGTGATCATCAACTCCAACTAGTGCATGACCTCAAGTCCAGTTGAAACACAAGAAAAAAAGGGTTCCAGCAACTGCAGTTATGTTCTATGAACTGCAAAAATCATGTTTAGCACTTTTGTGGTCTGTCATCAGATGTTTTTACGCATACCACACCCCTTGTATCCTTTTACCTGAATATTTAAGGGTTGTCTATCATTGCACAGTAATAATGGTAGTGCTGCTTTTTAATTAACTGTATAACTGGTTTGGTTAGTGGTCAATAAGGTCAACTATTAATGTATGTCCTTTTTTAACAGAGCAAGATAACATCTATTAAGAGTTCAAAAACACACAACTTCCCCATCATTTTGTTTCTGGCAGAAGGTTTGAGGTTTCACACCCTACATGTCAGACAATCTCTCCATCTCAGTTCTATTTAAACTGTGTTAATACTTTGTCATACTTTCAATGCATTGGTGACCACTAAGCAACACTTTGCCTTTGTAGGACATGCATACGTTGTATGCAATGGAGCTACCTAAAAAGTACTTTTAATGTGTTACATTTTTTATTTTTATTTTAATTAGGGACCATGTACAATTCTAAACATAAATGTTACCATGTGATACACTGTACCAGAGTTAGCCTTAATTAATTAATCTGCTGTCCCCTGGTAGGTCACAATAAAAAACATACAAACACGACCCCAGCACCCCACCCCCAACGCATCCCCTACACACACACAAACACACATACACACACACTTAGTGCGGACTTTTTTCGGGACCCTTCATTGATATAATGCATTCCCTAGCCCCTTAACCTAACCTTAAACATCCACAATGAAATGCCTAACTTTAAGGCTGGATCCCATTTCTCCATCTTACCCCTTACCCCTACCCCTTGGCCCTAGAGTGTGGGACACACAATGGTACACACAATAAAGTACTTATTGGACTTTAACGTATCATTGCAACTTCAATTATGTAGCTGTCCTCAATTTAGGTCATCCTGGACATCTCATCTGCGGATTTTCCTGCATCCTCCGTGTGTGATTGCGTGTGTGCGTGCGTCAGTCGCGAGCCGACAGGATTAAGACAACAGCAACTTTCAGCGACTTTATAGTGAAAAAAACGTTACAGCGTACATTGATGTTATAATGTTTACAGGTTGTGTTGGGCTACAAAGTTACGACAGTCTTGTTTTGTGCTCTATGCAGTCCTGTACATGTACTTGCAACCATGTTCTTAACTGAAACTTTTTAAAAATCGCTAGCTTGCTATGCTAACGCTAATCACTAACCGCTAACATTAACGTTGATTTGCACAACAGTCCCGCATTTCTCTGCCTTGAATGGACTGTATACATCGCATAGACTGTATATATTAATATTAACGGTCTATGCTACATAGCTACGTGCTTTACATATACCGTCCTGTATCAGACAGGGACCAGGAGGACACAGCAGCTGGTCCACTTTACACTATATATACTGTCCTGTATCAGACAGGGACCAGGAGGACCCAGCAGCTGGTCCACTTTACACTATATGTACTGTCCTGGATCAGACAGGGACCAGGAGGACACAGCAGCTGGTCCACTTTACACTATATATACTGTCCTGTATCAGACAGGGACCAGGAGGACACAGCAGCTGGTCCACTTTACACTATATATACTGTCCTGTATCATACAGGGACCAGGAGGACCCAGCAGCTGGTCCACTTTACACTATATATACTGTCCTGTATCAGACAGGGACCAGGAGGACACAGCAGCTGGTCCACTTTACACTATACTGTCCTGTATCAGACAGGGACCAGGAGGACCCAGCAGCTGGTCCACTTTACACTATATATACTGTCCTGTATCAGACAGGGACGCTGGAGGACACAGCAGCTGGTCCACTTTATACTATATATACTGTACTGTATCAGACAGGGACCAGGAGGACCCAGCAGCTGGTCCACTTTACACTATATATACTGTCCTGTATCAGACAGGGACCAGGAGGACACAGCAGCTGGTCCACTTTACACTATATATACTGTCCTGTATCAGACAGGGACCAGGAGGACCCAGCAGCTGGTCCACTTTACACTATATATACTGTCCTGTATCAGACAGGGACGCTGGAGGACACAGCAGCTGGTCCACTTTATACTATATATACTGTACTGTATCAGACAGGGACCAGGAGGACACAGCAGCTGGTCCACCTTGGGGCTGAAAACGAGCAGAAGTTTCTTAAATCATGTGTTCATGTTGTACCCGTTCATTATAGCATTGGTACTGTATTATTGTAATCATTTGTAATTAATTACTGTCCATGCACTTGTATATTGTTGTTGGTTATGATAGGGACACAGATGATTTGTGGGGGGGGGGTTACTGGCCAACAGGCATCAGACTGGTCTGATTATCAGAACAGCTGTAGTTAATTTGTTTGTTTGTGGTCTTGTGTCTTTTTTTTGTTTTATACATTTGAAGCCTTTTTATGTGTGTGACATGTAAGTTATGTTCTAATAGTTGATAATGGTTCTGTAATATAATATATTTAATGTAATGTTTTTGCCTGTTATGTTGAATTTATTGGGCAATAAAGACAGAATTTTGTTAACAAAATGTTTTTCTGAACATCTATGACATTCAATTCAGTGTGTGTGTGTGTGTGTGTGTGCACATATGTATTTCAAACAGACCTAAGTATTACACAGATAACATCTGCCTCTGCACCACCAAAGTGAACATAAAATAACTATAAAATATATAAATGCATACGACACTGTTGTCATAACCCACACAATCAACAGAGACGCCATCTTGGAAGTTTATGATCAATACTGTATGGTGATGTAACCAAGTGGTGTCCCATTTCATGGTATTTACACTTATACCCTTGCCCCTTGGTTTCTAGGGCCAAGGGGTAGGGGTAAGGGGTAAGATGGAGAAATGGGATTCAGCCTCTGTCTGCCTATGGAAACAGGAAGAGGAAGTGAAACAGTCTGTTTCTGTCTTTGCCCAGAGAAGCCTAAAACAGTCACAAATCGTTCTGATAGAAGTGCGTTATTTGTGTCATTCAGAGTGGAGTAGGTTGAGCATGTGGGCAGGCGGCTTTCCAGTGGTCCATCGCGCCGCATACGAAGCATCCGTTCTGTTGAGGTGGTTGAGGTCTGTTGAAACGAGTTGCAGCCCCCCTGTATGTACCCCTGTACTGACCTCTGGATGGGAAGAAATATCCCTGGGGACATGGGAAAGCAGGAGGATAGGCTTGCTGAGGAGCAGGGAAGGGAGGAGGGATTTGGGGGATAGGATCACAAGGGTAAGGGGAGGGGATGACTGGAGGGGGTGGAGGATATGGGTTAGAGTTATTATTGGAACAGTCAGCAGGCGTGGTTACAGACATTTGTTTCTGAGTATCCTTTTTGTTAAGTTTAGCCTTTGCTTCTGCTAACTGCAGTTTCAAAAGCTGTGTCTGCAGCTCTGTGGTTTCATTCCCCTTTTTGTCAGCCTTACGTTTAGCAATGTCTAAATGATGTCTAACATGTTTCCGCCATACTGCATCTTAACAATCATCATCTAAATCAGGATTTTCTTCCAATTTTACACACACCTCTGATGGCAGCCCTGCGAACACCGCCCTCCTGAACCACACAGTTGTATTGCCCTTTTGTGCTGGATTTTGTCCTGTCTGACGCAGCCATGTGTCATAACAATCAGCTAAATACTTCACAGGTTCGACTTTGGGGTCCCACGAAAAGCTAGGTATCCTTTTTTATATATATATTTTTTTAACTTGAGACTACCTTCACACTAATTAGTCAATGTTAATGCTACCTTTCGTGATCACCCTCAGTGTCACTACCCTTCACGACTCTATTTTTAGAGACGTTACCTTTCGTCTCCTTGGACTCTTCTTCACACTAATTAAGCCATTTTAGCGCTGCCTTTCGCATCTTTTAGCTCAAAATCAAATGAATTTAACACATATGATTAATATAATGCACTACGTGAATATGTTTATGAGCACACATGATATGAATACATTTTATTTCACCACTACCAGCCAACGTGGCAGGTAGATTGACAGTGTTACCCGCCAATTGCAAAATTCAAACGGGTTGGCGGGTATTAATTCCATGCCCTGATCGTGACCCCACAAGTATACTGGAGTCCTGGTTTTTGGATCCCACGAATATAGTTAAACAAGACACACACACACACACACACACACACACACACAAAGTGCATGGCACTTTCTTTATGGGGACCCTGTCATTGACATAATGCATTCCCTAGCACCTTACCCTAACTTTAACCATCATAACTAAATGCCTAACCTTAACCCTTACCCTCACCCTAACCCTAACCTAATTCTAACCCTAACCCTGAAACCAAGTCTTAGCTCTCAAATAGCCCTTTAAAGTTGTGGGGTCCAGCATTTTGTCACCACAAAGCTGTTGGGACCCCACAAGTATACTGAACTCTCGGTTTTAACCACAAACATGGTTAAAAAAGATCACACACACACAAACACACACAAGCAAACAAACACACCCATGTGAGCTTTTCACACCTCAGTGTTGTGCAGTCTCTGCAAAGAGAAGCAACTTGACCGCAGAGAGAAAAGAGAAGAGACAAACCAAGAAAAAAACAATCACGCAATTTTCCATTCCCCCTCTTATGATTAATACTCTGCACTTCATCCTGTTCAGTGAAACTGCCTCCTGGTTCACAGGTCAAATACATTCCTGGGCGTTCACTACACCTGCAGACTGTGTGACGTATTCCTCTTTTAAGTTAATAGTCTGTAAAACAACATGAGTTTGTTGTATGGTGGGTATGTACTGACGTTGTGCATATTAATGATCAAAAGAGGAAGGAAATGTAGTCTTTAATAGCCTGATATCCGTCTAATGCTCACTGACAGCAGAGGAGAGGCATCTTTAAAGACGACGTCTGTCTTCACTGTAAGTAGAAACAGTTTATTGATGCTGTATACATCCTGTGTACATTATTTTATCTGCTGACATGTTTTATTGTGTCACAGGTACTCTACGGTTACATTAATTCATTAAAAGAGCAAGTTTGGTAAATTGTGGATATTAAAATGACATGTGAAAATGAATGGATCGGAGTTGTTTGAAAGGCAAACTTCCCCGAAAAGCTAGAAATAGTAGTTTTGCGTACAAATGTGTATTTTTATTTTAATCGGCTCAAGATTGTTTTGTTGATGCGATTGCTATTTCTTGCCGACATTATTTACCTGTTGATGTGTTTTTATTTTCTCTGAAGGGCTGCAGATGAGAGGAGCAGCTATGAGTTTAACTGCAGCGAGGGGATTAGTTTTCTTCCTACTCTCTGTTCCAGGTACCGTATATCATTCATTTACACTGTGGGGCATTTAGGACACTTATTCAGAATTTAAAAAAGTTGCATCTTGTTGTAGGTAATGATGTGTTTCAGACTTATACGTTACACATGGTATCACACCCCTCTGTATCTTTTTTCTTGAATATTTAAGGGTTGTGTATCATTGCACAGTAATGGTAGTGCTGCTTTTTAATTAACTGTATAACTGGAGCTGTAGGTCAATTATATAAATGTATGTCCTTTTTTAAGAGAAAAAGATAAGACCTACATATGAAGAGTTCAAAAATGCAAAGCAAATGTCCCCCTCATTTTGTTTCTCTGAGGTTTCACACACAAAATGGCAGACAATCTCTCCATCACACTTCTTTTAAAACTGCGTTAAGATTCACACCTTCAATGCACACTTTGCCTTTGGACTCCTCCATCTCTGTGTTCACTGTGGCTTAACGCAGATACGACCTAATTAAAAAGTCAGATATGCGTATGCACTTTTACACTCATAGTATTATTAACATAAGATTCCATATGAAGGAAATAGTTCCCCAAAATCCTGATGTAAGACATCTTTGTCTTATATATGCAGTGAGCCGTTCTAGAGCCAAGTAGCTTTGGTCAAAGTGTTTGTCATCTAGCGAGTTTTCATATTGGAGAGCCTATATAAAAGTCCATGCTTATTTTTATGTTCTGAGTCTGATTGTGTTTCCCGCTGTGCTTTATGTTGCAGTGATACAGGGCCAGAGTGACTGGGGAGTGACTTACCCTTCCACTTCAGTCTGTGCCTTCAAGAGATCAACCGTGAAGATAACGTGCACCTATAGATACCCATCCACAATAGGTGATAAAACTACAGAAGTTCAAGAACAATTATGGTTTACTAAAGGGGAAAATAATGAACCTGTGAATCTGAAGAAGGACTCAGACTACACAGATCGTGTGCAGTACCACTGTGTTGAGAAGAGCTGCACTCTGACAGTCTCAGACCTGAGAGAGAGCGACTCGGCTGAGTACAAGTTCAGGTTCATAACAAACCAAGAAGGTGGAAGATATACTGGTTTACCTGGAGTCACTTTGTCTGTTACTGGTAATATTTTATTGGAATATTTGTTTCCAATTGTTTTCCTGTGAATCTTTTGTGTGTCTATTTGCATGCATGTACTTTAACCCTCATGTTGTCCTCGGGTCAAATTGACCCGTTTTCCTATATTAATGTTCTTTTTAATTACCCAACATAACATGATTGATTCCACACAACGCTCTTTGGCAAGTACAAATCTCTACTTTCATTAATTTTCGGGCGTCTTGTTCAATTTTATAGCATTTGAAAACAAATTGAAGTGGTTTTGAAATAGTATTGAGAGTAAAAGTTGACATATTCCAGTCTGTGATTATCCATCAACATCCATTCCTTTAATTTTAGTCTAAATAATTCCTAATTTCTGCTTTTCTAATTTAATTTCCTATAAATGAGGTTTATTGACCATAAATTCTAAAAATAACTGTGAAACTGAAGTTAATAAGTTAAGTTAGTTACGTATTGTTGTACACTGAAAAAAGCGTCAAAAGTGTTGAAAAAAGGGACAAATGTAAGAAAAAAGTCGATAAAATGCATCAACAAAAGTGTTGATTTTCAATTTTGACGGGAAGACAACCCGAGGGTTAATGTTGTAGTTTGAAAAGAAATTTCTGCTCTCTTTTGACAGTTCCAGACCTCCAGGTGCAGGTGACAAGATCATCGTCCCAGGCAACGCTGAGGTGTCACAGCAGCTGTAATGTTAATAATCCTTCATATGTCTGGTACAATAATGGACAGAAAATGGACGGAGAGACATCTTCTTCTCTCAGCGTCTCTGTTGAAGACAACGACAGCGACAGCTATTCCTGTGCTGTTACAGGATATGAAGATCAGCGCTCTCCTCCAGTGTGTGAGTTTACTCCAGTGTCAATAATAAAAGAGCAAATATAGAAGACAATAGATTTTTTTTTTTGACAAATTCAGAACTTTCTATATAATATTTACTGTAATACTTTTTATTGAGTGGGGGAATTACAATGTTTTCACTCTGTTGTCAGAACACAATACACACAGTTCTGAAATATATACTGAAATAATACAGTACATGCACAAATGGAGTTGTCACAGTTAGGGAGGGGCAGTTGGGGGCGGGGTGGGGGTGGGTGGACGACATCCCAGTGGTGGTAGTAGATTGTTTGTCTCACACACATACACACACACACACACACACACACACACACCCACACCACACACACCATTATACCACATTTTCTTATTAAAGTTCAATTATTTCCATGTTATCTTGTCCAGATGCTCCAAAGGTCGTAACCCTGTCTCTGACTCCCTCTGGGGAAGTCAGAGAGAACGGTAATGTGACCCTGACCTGTAGCAGTGATGCTAACCCAGCAGCAGCTACTTATACCTGGTACAAGAATGGTTCACCTCTAAATGGAAACGCACAGCTCGTCTTCAGCTCCATCCGGTCCTCTGACTCTGGACAGTATAACTGTACAGCTGACAACCAGCTGGGGAAAAGGACATCTGAATCCATCTTTCTTGATGTGAAATGTGAGGAAGCAGCTTTAATATAATAAGCAACATCATTTTTTTTTTTTAGGCTTACTTTGCTGATCACACCTGCTTCCTTGAGCTCTTTGCGTTCACAGCTGTAGGTCACTGAACAGCGGTGGCTGATAAAAAGTTGCTGTTGGCATCAGTTAAATGAACAGCAGTCACATAACTGTAATTTCTTATAACGTTTTCACACACACTGTAAAAAAAGAATTCATATTTCAAAAGTGGGCGGCCAAGGTGAGTATCAGGCTATACTAACCCACCTTACTTTATGCCAAATGGAGATTTATCCAACATTTTCTATAGAAAATTGAAATGTTCATATTTCGTTAAATGTTTTTCCCTCCAGATGGTCCAAAGCTTCCCTCTGTGTCAGTGAGTCCCTCTGCTGAGATAGTGGAGGGCAGTTCAGTGACTCTGACCTGTAGCAGTGATGCTAACCCAGCAGCTAACTACACCTGGTACAAGGAGAATGAAGACTCACCAAAAGCATCAGGGCAGATCTTCACCATCACTGATGTTAGACCTGAACACAGTGGGAATTATTCCTGTGAAGCCCAGAACAGAAGAGGACGTCAGACCTCCACCTTACATCTGATTGTTGTAGCAGGTAAGTTTTTCCACTTTCACCTGCACAAACACCTGTTAACTCCCCCAGACCTGATTCACATGTTAACATGTAGCAACCCAGGGAATGAAGTTCCATGCGTGCATCCATGCTGTGTTCAGGGAGGAACCTCCATCATGTCAGAGGTGGATGACACTGACCGACTGATTTATCAATCTGATCCTATTAATGACGTGAATCATGTATTTGGCTATATTTCCAGGGAATTTAACAACAATAATGAATATCATCTGGCCGACTGTGGTGGGCCTGATGCTGATTCTTCTGCTGCTCCTGAGTCTGTGGGCGAGGTAAAACCCCCTACCAAATCCATCAGTTCAGCAGTCACCGTTGTTTTATTGTCTTCCTCTAACTTCCTTTAGTTTCTGAGTTGTGAATTGCGTCATGTTGCATTCTTTATTTGTTGTTGTAGTTTGACTCAAATCAGGAAGAAGAAAACTCAGAGACCCACCACCGAACCACATGAGCTTGAAGAGATAGAGGTGAGACACACACACACACACACACACACACACACACACACACACACACACACACACAAGGATTAGTTTAGGGATTGGGTTTTGGAAGAAAAGGGGAAGTAGGTGGTTGTACAGGAGCCAAAGAGAACCAGAGGAGAAAGGAGAAGGACCTGATGGTGGAAAGTAGAGAGAAGAATACTGAACTAAACTGTGCGACCAACTGGTGTGACCTGGACTGGCTGATTACCCCCTGGGTACCCGACTGTTTCGGATGAGGACCCACTTGTGGAATACCTGTGGACGAGAAGGGATTGAATCCCCTCCTACGCTGTGAATTATCCCGAATAAACTTTCCAACTGTACTCCTGGTGCCCGCTTTTGTTATTGAACTAGTGACTAACTGGTGATAACTTGGCTTATAAATGCTCTACAAGGGGAAGAAATTGTAAAGTGAATTATCAGCAAATAATTTACATTTAAATTAATTAATTAATTGTTTGTGATAAACTCTTAATATTTGCATTTATCATGAACGAGGTCCTCATGTTGTCGTCTCTCCCCATCAGTCAGACTCCTGTCCTGATTATGAGAACATCCCAGACCCTGTAGCAAAGGCAAAAGACCCGGAGGAGGAGGAAGACCTGGTATGAAGTCCAGCACACACACACACACACACACACGCACACGCACACGTACACGCACACGCACACGCACACGCACACACACACACACGCACACACACACCTTTAAAAAAATGCTGTTTGTCTAGTTATACATTTGTTATAGCTCTTTAAATATCTGTACATATTTATTTTATTTCTCCTATGTCTTTACATTTTAATTAGAATTTATTTTTTTCATTTGACATTGTTTAATACCTTTTTGATACAAATGGATTCATGTAATTAATATGAATCCATCCTAATATTGTGTTCATGTTCATTTAACTGTTTATTGTGTCCTGTCTGAATATTTGGACAAAGTATATTTTGATACTTTGGCAACATTGAGATATATATATATATATATATATATACACTACCGTTCAAAAGTTTGGGGTCACATTGAAATGTCCTTATTTTTGAAGGAAAAGCACTGTACTTTTCAATGAAGATAACTTTAAACTAGTCTTAACTTTGAAGAAATACACTCTATACATTGCTAATGTGGTAAATGACTATTCTAGCTGCAAATGTCTGGTTTTTGGTGCAATATGTACATAGGTGTATAGAGGCCCATTTCCAGCAACTATCACTCCAGTGTTCTAATGGTACAATGTGTTTGCTCATTGGCTCAGAAGGCTAATTGATGATTAGAAAACCCTTGTGCAATCATGTTCACACATCTGAATACAGTTTAGGTCGTTACAGAAGCTACAAAACTGACCTTCCTTTGAGCAGATTGAGTTTCTGGAGCATCATATTTGTGGGGTCAATTAAACGCTCAAAATGGCCAGAAAAAGAGAACTTTCATCTGAAACTCGACAGTCTATTCTTGTCCTTCGAAATGAAGGCTATTCCATGCGAGACATTGCTAAGAAATTGAAGATTTCCTACAACGGTGTGTACTACTCCCTTCAGAGGACAGCACAAACAGGCTCTAACCAGAGTAGAAAAAGAAGTGGGAGGCCGCGTTGCACAACTGAGCAAGAAGATAAGTACATTAGAGTCTCTAGTTTGAGAAACAGACGCCTCACAGGTCCCCAACTGGCATCTTCATTAAATAGTACCCACAAAACACCAGTGTCAACATGTACAGTGAAGAGGCGGCTGCGGGATTCTGGGCTTCAGGGCAGAGTGGCAAAGAAAAGCCATATCTGAGACTGGCCAATAAAAGAAAAAGATTAAGATGGGCAAAAGAACACAGACATTGGACAGAGGAAGACTGGAAAAAGTGTTGTGGACGGATGAATCCAAGTTTGAGGTGTTTGGATCACAAAGAAGAACGTTTGTGAGACGCAGAACAAATGAAAAGATGCTGGAAGAATGCCTGACGCCATCTGTTAAGCATGGTGGAGGTAATATGATGGTCTGGGGTTGCTTTGGTGCTGGTAAGGTGGGAGATTTGTACAGGGTAAAAGGGATTCTGAATAAGGAAGGCTATCACTCCATTTTGCAACGCCATGCCATACCCAGTGGACAGCGCTTGATTGGAGCCAATTTCATCCTACAACAGGACAATGACCCTAAACACACCTCCAAATTGTGCAAGAACTATTTAGAGCAGAAGCAGGCAGCTGGTATTCTATCGGTAATGGAGTGGCCAGCGCAGTCACCAGATCTGAACCCCATTGAGCTGTTGTGGGAGCAGCTTGACCGTATGGTACCAAGAAGTGCCCATCCAACCAATCCAACTTGTGGGAGCTGCTTCTGGAAGCGTGGGGTGCAATTTCTCCAGATTACCTCAACAAATTAACAGCTAGAATGCCAAAGGTCTGCAATGCTGTAATTGCTGCAAATGGAGGATTCTTTGACGAAAGCAAAGTTTGATGTAAAAAAAATCTTATTTCAAATACAAATCATTATTTCTAACCTTGTCAATGTCTTGACTCTACTTTCTATTCATATTTTGACTCTATTCATTAATATTTGCAGTTATCATGAACGAGGTCCTCATGTTGTCGTCTCTCCCCATCAGTCAGACTCCTGTCCTGATTATGAGAACGTACCAGACCCTGTAGCAAAGGCAAAAGACCCGGAGGAGGAAGACCTGGTATGAAGTCCAGCACACACACACACACACACACACACACACACACACACACACACACACACACACACACACACACACACATACACACACACACACACACACACACACACACAAAAATGCTGTTTGTCTAGTTATACATTTGTAATAGCTCTTTAAATATCTGTACATATTTATTTTATTTCTCCTATGTCTTTACATTTTTATTAGAATTTATTTTTTTCATTTGACATTGTTTAATACCTTTTTTATACAAATGGATTCATGTAATTAATATGAATCCATCCTAATATTGTGTTTGAATTGAATAGAATTGAGGGTGCAAGATAAAATATATTATTTGTACGTATATATACGGTATATACATATATGTACAAACACATATATACACATACAGTATATCTATCTATCTATCTATCTATCTATCGAATGAATGCTCTATAAGGTGAAGACGGTGTGAAGTGAATTATCCGCAAATAATTTACATTTAAATTAATTAATTAATTGTTTGTGATAAACTCTTAATATTTGCAGTTATCATGAACGAGGTCCTCATGTTGTCGTCTCTCCCCATCAGTCAGACTCCTGTCCTGATTATGAGAACATCTTAGACCCGTAGGAGCAGGAAGACCTGGTGTGAAGTCCAGTCAGGTTAGAGCCTCCTGCATCCAGTAAAACCGGCCCACTTCAGATTTACAGTCCCAGTTCCATCCGTAACTTTACACCAGTTTCATGTGATCTTCTGCAGATGCAGTCGGACCAGAGGCGGGACTCACCCGATGGAAACAAAGCAGTACGACATTGAAACATCCCTGTGGAGAGCGAGGCTGTGGGGGATGCGGGGGATGTGGATACATTTACCTTCAACTCCAGAAGATTTTATTGTCAGTTTTGAGTAGCAGCAGCAGGTAGGAGTCAGCAGCAGCATGGAGCAGAACCTTTAGAAGAACGTGGTGCTGGCAGCTTCAACTGAATCATGTCCAGGTGTCAGACATGCTTTATTGTTCAGATCAGCTGATGAGGAGGACAAACTATTTCTAGGAAATAAATCACCAAAATGTTAGTTGGGGTTCTTCACATGCAGTTAAAAGAGAGAGAAACATTTTAATTTTCAGTTTTTTAGAGAAGAATGCAGCTTTATTTGTACCTGTGCAGGTACATAACATAACTGGACTCAGTTCAGGATTTGACTTGGTATGCAAAGTGATATTTTATGTAATAAATTACTTTTAAGAAATATATTTCACCCTGTAACATCCCACCTGTCCTGGCAGAGAAAGCCAGTAAAGTCCAACTCTTCCACAGCATGTACAGTTTATTATTACACAAAGCATAATCTCCTTTGTTAGTTGTGTCATTTCTATGTATTGGATGTATTATTTGTAGTTTGAACATCATGCCAGTTCCCTCTCACTGCTGCAGAGGGCGATAGTGTGCAAGCTTTTGATTTCAGCTTTTAACTCTTTTTGTGTTCATTCTTCATAATGACGTTTTTATTGATCAGTGATGAGTGTAAATAAAATGTAAATCAGTTGGTATGCTCTGACGTATTTCTCACTTGCCCAATGTTGTCCATCTGTAGAACTTGTCACAGTGTAATTAACTTCTTCTCTGGTGAACAACCTAAAACAGCAACTGCCTGGTGGAGTAAGACGGACTCTGTCCTTCCACTGCAGCTCAACACTTCAAGGAAAGAGCTAATTACATTCTAGATGTCCACTTGGCCACAACTTTACTTACTAGTTACTGTACAAGTTAAGATTTCTGCACAAAAACACACGTACTTTATAAAACATGTTGTTTTATTAGAAATGAAACTAGCTAACAATATAAAGTCCAGCTGAAACGATTAGACCATTAAACACACAACTGTTTGGATCCTGTAATACTTTAAGTACATTTTCCTGATGATACTTGCATAATTTTACTTAACCATCCTGTTGTCCTCGGGTCCAATTCGAACCCTTTAAAAAATGTCTAGAATTGAAATATGGGTTTCTTTTTAACCAAATTACCATAAAAAATGGATTGGATTCCATTCAACGCTCTTTGCAAATACAATTGATCACTTTCATTCCTCTGATCTTAACTATCAGTCAAAATAATTCAGAATTTCTGCTTTTTTAACTCAAATTGTAGGTGTAATTCTATATAAATGAGGGTTATTGACCATGAATCTCAAAAAGTAGTGTACAACTAGTGGTAGTAAAGTGGTGGTAGTGAAAACTAAAAAAAAAAGTCTGAAAAAGGGATGAAAATGTCAAATATTTGTTTGTTTTTGACCCGGGAGGACAACACAAGGGTTAAGTAATATGCCCAATGCAGGACTTTTACTTACTATAGAAGGTTTTACAGTGTGGTAATTGTACTTTTACTTAAAGTGCCCATATTATGAAAAAAATCCCTTTTGGATTGAGGTGTTATTTTGTGTCTCTGGTGCTTCCACGTGGATACACACTTGGAGAAAAAAACCCATCCATGCTGTTTTGAGTGAGATACGGTGTCTGAATGTATCCTACCTTCAGTCTATGAAGCTGGTCAAAATCCGGCAGGGCCGTCTACGTCATTGGCTGAAACATTTGAATATTTGGGTACAACTTTTGGGGGAGGGGGGAGATTTCGGTCATTAAACACTATAGTTTCTGCATTCTGGTGAATTTTTCTGCAACAATTTGTGCGTTTTCTGCATCAAGTAAGGGTGTAAATGTCTTCATTTTTGTAAAGGAACTCATAATAGGTTTTTGGGGTGGGTTGCACCTGCCAGTTTTTATTATTGGGGCCTCGCCCCCTTTTTTAGGGAACACATTTCAGTCCTAGCAACGCAAGGCATTACATTTTAGGGTTAAAGTTAGCATAAGGGTTAGGGCTAGACATGTGGTAGGTATGATTAAGGATTATAAATCAATGTGGTGTCCACTGTGTGTGTGTGTGTGTGTGTGTTAAGACATTTGTCCCCTCAGCTCATAATAAAATGAGCTATAAATTCATTTTCCTTGCACATAAGAACTAGATCAATTGAAGGTTGACTCTCCTTCCCTTTTGAAGGTGTGAGGCGTCCGCAGGGAGGGAATCAGGGTCCATATGCTGCTTTAATCCAGCAGGTGTTCCTGTCTGCTCCCATTAGAGCAGAGCAGCGACTCTGAATCACAGAGGAAAGCCGAGCGCAGCAGTGCTGCTCTGCTTAGCCACAGATTACAGGAAAATCACCCAGGAGACGGACTCTGTCTGACTGCCTGACTCCAAAACTGTACCAGAGGTAAGGACGCATTTTCACACACGCAGGTCAATCTAAGTCTAGTCGGACTGGGTCAGTAGTTGGTTGAGGCTCTGATCCTCAGCTGATGAGACAATCAACGACGCTTGATCCCATTAACTCCCATTAACTCTCCAACGTGTCCTGTTTTTGCCTGGTGAAGGATAAAGAGACAGAGGATGTGGGATTGATGCATTGAAGTGTTTGCAATCAATATTCCTTAGAAATAGACAGTAGTCCCCTTAATCAGTGGTTCCCAAAGTGGAATCCACCGACCCCCCATACCCGAATTAGTAGACTTTACTAGAAATTTGCGTGGAAACCCATTGCCTTAAAAAGTTTAAGTTTCAAACGTAACACAATGACAACATGTTTGAATATTTTAGTTATGGATTTTTATACACTTTCTGTAAAAACACCTAAAGGCAAAAATCCTATCAGACGGGGGACCCTGGGACCAAGTCTGATCAAATGGGGGTCTAATTTGTGTCATTTTAGGGGTCCTTCGTGTGAAAGCATTTAGGCTCCAGTGGCCTAACTCACACCCACTGAAATGTTAAATGAAAAGATACAGTATACAGTTGTTAGAAACTTTAATCAAGGTTTCTGAACATATTCCATGATCAGAGATGGCAATGAAAAGTATGAATAAATGTAGAAAGAATAATATAACTACAAACAGAGTCAAAGAAAGTCCTGCTAATGTTGGGGTGTAATGTGACAAACAACACACATTGAGTTAAAAAAAAAAAAAAAAAAAAACAGTCAGACTCCTCGCATTATATCAAACCTAGATCTGATCAAATCTGTTGGGTTTGTTTTAACCTCCTGGGAGCCTCAGACGGGTGGGGTTACCACCCACGTCACAACAAATTCAGAAAGAATCCGATTAGGTAGCAAACGCAGAAACTCCTATTAGGTATCCTGTGGTTTTCTGAGCTAAAATCCTAATTATAATAGAGTCCCTGCGGGTGCCCGAACAGCTCAGTTGGTAGAGTGGGCCCCCATCTCTAGAGGTCTACTCCTTAACGCAGCAGGCCAACTCCGACCTGTGCCCCTTTGCTGCATGTCATTGCCCCCTCTCCCCTTTCATTCCTTCAGCTGTCCTGTCAATACAGGCCTAAAATGCCCAAAAGAATTATCTTAAAGGTCCCATGGCATGAAAACTTCTCTTAATTAGGTTTTTAACATTAATATGCGTCCCCCAGCCTGCCTATGGTCCCCCAGTGGCTAGAAATGGTGATAGGTGTAAACCGAGCCCTGGGTATCCTGCTCTGCCTTTGAGAAAATGAATGCTCAGATGGGCCGATCTGGAATCTTGCCCCTTATGAGGTCATAAGGGGCAAGATTACCTCTCCTTTCTCTGCTTTGTCCGCCCAGAGAATTTGGCCCACCCATGAGAGAGAGACATCATGGCTTTCAAACAAGCAAAGTGGCAGTTGGTCAAGGCAGCACTCCCAGCCTCACCCCCTCCCTTTCTCCTCCTCAAAAGCTACAGACTCAGAAATGGCACATACTAAGGAAAGCTCATTGTGGGACTGGCTCTAGTGGCTGTAATTCTGCACCAAGGCTTATTTTTGGGTAAGAGACTTCAGATACAGTAATAGGGGACCACTAAGGTCTATATTAAAGAGACTTCAGATACAGTATTAGGGGACCACTAAGGTCTATATTAAAGAGACTTCAGATACAGTATTAGGGACCACTAAGGTCTATATAAAAGAGACTTCAGATACAGTATTAGGGGACCACTAAGGTCTATATAAAAGAGACTTCAGATACAGTATTAGGGGACCACTAAGGTCTATATAAAAACATCCAAAGAGCACCATGTCATGGGACCTTTAAAAAAAAGGAAAAAATAGAGTCCCTGCTTCAAATTCCAGCACAGATGGTAACAGATGGTAAACAAGCCAAAACAAGGAAAATTGGGGGAGAAAAGAAAGCAAAAAGATTTATGGTTGAAACATTATTCTAGCAGCTGTTTGAGGCTCGTATAAAGTGTTTCATAAATCGACAGCGTGCAGGATTGGCAGGTGATTTGGAAATTGAACTCATATTCTGTACTTTTAACATATTACTGCTTATCTTATTCTCTGACTGGACACCTCTGAACCTGCAGACCAGAACAGCTACAGTATCAAACCGTGTTTTTAGCAGTTGATTTATCATTATTAAACGTTTACTCCAGAAATGACATACTGTACTTATGTTGACTTGAGGGACTTGTGAGAGACGAAAACAAAAGAAAGTTTTAAAGCACCAGAGACCGAGATATCCTGACTTTTTAGTATGAGTTAGGCTTACAACTTTGTGGCTACTACACTTCCCAAAATGCAACTCTGTGGAATCTCTCGTTAAACCTCTCTGCCTGCTAAATGCTCACACTCTCAGTTTGTAACCAAGTCGTTCAGCTATGCATTTAATCTTACGCAAGTGAGCAGCTGTCAGTCTTTTAAAAGCTTCTACAGAGCCACAGAATACATTAAGTCTTCACAGAGTTGTCCACCCACACTTTCCCTGTCAGTCTGGGGATTTGAACAGCCACTTTGTGGTCATCTAAGTATTGGCAAACATGATCTGACCCAGGTTTTTAATTATGCAGGTGTTCACTTCAAGTCACAGCTCTGGTCTCCCATCAGACAGTTGATCTTCCTCCACCAGGTCTCCGAGAGGCTCTTGAACTTATCGGGTGTCCTCTTCCTCAGAGTCTGCCTCTGCTGCTGGACACTACAGCTGTCTGTCTGTTGGATGCAGGCCAAGATGGCTGAATCAAAAGTGTCCTTCAGGTTCTTCTGGGTCAGAGCAGAGCACTCTGAAAAGCTCACCACCCCGAGCTCCTGGGCGAGCTGCTGGCCCTCCTCGGTGCCCACTGGCCGCTCCTGGTTCTGCGCAAGCTGAATCAGCACCTGGACGTCCTCCCTCAGGTCCAGCTGGGTGCCGACGAGGACCAGGGGCGAGGCGGGACAGTGCTGACGGATCTCAGGAACCCACTTCTCCATCAGGCTGCGGAAAGAGCAGGGGCGCACCACGCTGTAGCAGAGAAGGAAGACATCGGCGTTCTTGTAGCACAGAGGTCGGAGACGCTCCAGCTCGTCCTTCACGAGGCAAAGCCGGAAGCACAGAGGCCAGATAAGAATAGAAACTTACAGGACAAGACTTATTCTATGTCTGATTGTCAACAAAACCCATGAAAAGAGCAAAAAACAACAATGTGTAACTTTTCATTGCATGGTGTAAGATGTCTTTACTTTGCATATGACAATAAACCTCTTGAAGCTTGTAACAGTGCATTTGTTAGGGACTATTTTCAGCCAATCAATCCACATTTAGTGTTCTAATATGTATTTGTGGCAGCAAGAGTGTGGGGGTTGGAGTTAGAATAAAGGATGTGTGTGTGTGTGTGTGTGTGTGTGTGTGTGTGTGTGTGTGTGTGTGTGTGTGTGTGTGTGTGTGTGTGTGTATGTGTTCATAATGAAGGAACATGTCAGCCAGTACAACAGTGTGATTCACTGCTGTGTTTTTAATGGAGCTCTATGAGACATTCATTGTTGGTTGTTTTGGTCTTCTATGGGATTAGTGGACAATAAGTAAATATAGAATATCATCTGCTTCATAGTTTGACATCTTACTGAGTCCTCACTACTTCAACCAAAAGAGGGCGATGGAGCACAGGGTGATGGACGGGGCAAAACTTCTGAATAACAAACTTGGAATCTTCCTGCAGGGGCGATGTAACATGTGGAGTTACAGGACTACTTGTCACTGGGGGGCAAATTAGAGTAAAGTGGGTCTTAAAGGATTTCAGTCCCGGACAAAAAGCAGGCTGCTGGAGGTGGAGGGGGGCAAAAACACAAATACACCAAGAACTCTGCACATGTTAAAGAGTAACAGCAAATAGTTATTGATCAGTCATGACTTACATTGATTGGTCCATCAACCAGCCCCCATTTCTAAAGTGACAGAACAGGAATACACACAGATGTGTAGCTGAGTGGTTAGAGTGCATGCACCTGTTATACAGCTGCCACAGGTTCAGGTATGTTAAGTGTTAGCTTGTTTATTCAGGATAATATTTCAACTCTGAATGAGAGTGCAGCTCACCTGTCCAGCCATGTCACAGAGCTGTAGTCTCACTGGTTTTCCGTCAACCACAACCATCACTGAGAATATAAAGAAAGTAAAGAGTAAGCTACATCGGTCTCTCTGTGAGGTAGATAAAAGTGGCCACGGACATAATCTTTAGGCTTTAAAATGGACAACATGGCATCTAACCAAATTAAAGAAAATCTAATTAGACAAAAGCTTTAAATGTTAACTTCCAGGTGTGCGTAAAACTTGTGCGTAACGCACAAAATCAGCTACATTGATGTCAGACATTACCGGTAAAGTTGTCAAACGCTGTTGGAACATATTGTGTCGGGTATCCGTTGGTGGTGTAGCTGACAATGAGGCTGGTCTTGCCCACCGCTCCGTCTCCAACCAGGACGCAGTTCACCTTGCGCTCAGGTGCGGAACCGGACCGCCGGCGCTTCGCGTTCAGAGGGAAGTCCCGGTTCTTTATGCGCCGAATTGGGACCGGGGGACTGTCCACCCCGCACATCGGTTCCGACACACGACATGACTTTTGCTTCCCGACATCCTGAGGAAGCATGGCTCTGCTTTCAGATAACCAAGGATTTGTTTTCTGTAGATTCAGAATCGTTGGAGACTCCCTGTGCGCTCCATCTCCATAATAGCTCACGCGTTTCTGCTGCTGGTTAACTGTGTATTAGGGCAAAATATAAGCATAAAGCGCCTCTGACGATATTTAGCTGTGTTTCGTGAGAACAGTGGCAGAGATTTGAAGCGCGCCGTGGCACAGCCGTCGGGTTTCTCCGCTCAGCAGGAGCTCCTGATTGGCATTCTCCCTACATCTGCTGTGGCACTGTGATTCCTAAGAGGCTTACCAAGCAGAGCACCATATGAGGCTCCAGAGATTTCCAAGTGAAATGACCTAAGCTTACTGGAAACCTTTATCCCTTCGAGTGGAATATACAGCATGTCTACCTCTTAAGCCAATTAAAAGATAGAAAAATAGAACTCTAAACTTTCATTTTGATGGCTGATTTGTACATTTTGTTGAGTATATTTCTGCAACAACCGGGGCCAACAATAAATGAATAAGTACATTTTAGTCCCTTTTAATGCACAAAAACCCATGGAGAGGGATTACATGCAGTGCAGCTGTCTACCAAATGTTTTTCTTTTTCTTTTTAATTATAAAAATCTTCCCAGATTGAGCTCCTTGAGACAAAATCTGCTCCTTCTGCCAAGAAGGCTGCATCTGAATAATGGTAAAATAAACGAGTTACATTTCAATAATACAAATACAGTACATATTGTGGATTTTGTTTCACTTTATCATTTTTGACTCTCTGCTTCGGTCCTAAAACATCCATCCATTCAAACAGCCCCCTGTTTCACCTCCACCAGGCTGAATATTGGAACATACGTGGTGGTGACGTGGCGGACTGACGCCCCCTAGCGGTGGAATCGTGACAGCTGTGGGGACTGAAGATGGAGGAGTGGATGCAACATGAATCATCAATTATATGACAGACAGAGAGAGAGAGAAAGGGGGAGAGGGGGAGGGAGGGAGAGAGAGAGAGAGAGAGAGAGCCTGGAGCTAAGAACAGATATAAACATCAAAAGAGAGAAGAGGCTGCAGTAAACACAAATCTCAAGCCAACAAGGAAGGGGGAAAAAAAGGATTTTTGGGTTAAGTGTGTAGTTTATACAACATAATACAACGTGAATAACGCGAACGAAATACACAGCTTCATAGTTTCTAACCCTAATCCAGCTATTTAGTGGTCTCTGACATGTGAGGGAATGTAATGATGTGGGGGTTTTCACTACAAATGTGACCCCTTTTTGACACCATAAAGAACTTTCCTCTTGTTAAGGTGTACACGCCTCTGGAACTGCTTTCTTGAGCCTCTCTGGACACTTCAAATCTCTGAAAACAGACAGGACTCCTTGATTATTTGAAAGTTAGCGGCTTTTTTCAGTCTTACAGAGCTTGCAGTTTTCATGTAGGAACCTCAATCACTGAAGAAGATTACAGGCCTGATATATCTGGTTTTATTCTCTCACTGCAAACAAGGTGAGCAAAAACAATCATAAAACTGAGTAAGCAGTTTGTGTGTGTGTGTGTGTGTGTGTGTTAAGCCATTTGCACCCTTAGTTCAATAAGAAATGTGACTTACAGGTTGCATATAAGTGCTAGATATAACCTTCAAAGGTGGATGATTGTGCCTCTCCTTCCATTTGAGGGTGTGAGGCATCAGCAGGGAGAGAATCAGTGTGTGTGTGTGTGTGTGTGTGTGTGTGTGTGTGTGTGTGTGTGTGGGAGGCAGAATGTGTTGCCATGCATTAAACAGCACCTAAAAAACATCCGTGAGTGGGAGTGAAACCATACGCACAAGCAAAGAATCAGACATTTTCTCTCTCTCTCTCTCTCGCACACGCACACACACACACACACACACACACACACACACACACACAAGCCCCACCGTGTGCAGATGCCAGCGTGTCATTAAATCATTAAATTGTCAGTCTATCCAAATGTCTACCTTACCCTGCTGTTATCCAATGTAACCAGCACATTTAGTTTGAGTTATATTTGCATCTGAAATTGAATTATTTACAAAATAAATCCCTGTTTTCCCGAGTTCTCAGTCTAGACTACTGTCTACCAAACCCAGCCTTTATTTCTTTTAAAGTAATACTGTAGACCATGTGACTACAAGGTAATAACAGAAGAAAAAAATGTAAATTTTTCTGAAATACGAGGGAAAAAGTCTTTGATTTATTTCCCTCTGTACTGAACCACATTTGTTCTTTTTACTTTTTGTACTTGCACATTTTGCAGCGTTCCTTATTTTATTTTTAATTCATTTATGCCATGTTTGTGTTTGTGTGTAATACTGTGCATAAAAAAACAGCATTCTGTACATAAATTTGAAGAATTAACCCTTTAAACAGAGGCTTATTTCATGTGTAGAAATCTTTTGATAATCATTTGAAATCCCCTGTATATGCTTGTTTGTACTTCTACTGTATACTTACATAAGACTCTCTTTGACATAATGCAACCCTAACCTTATTATCCAAAACTTATTCTAACCTTAACCCGAAAACCAAGTCTTTACACTCAGCACGCCCCAAAGAAATTCCTCACTTTCAACATCTCAAACTTAAGTTGTTCCTGGTAAAGGAAGAAAGAAAGAGACATACGAGAGCAAACTGTCTTTCTGCTCTTTGGCAGCGTCAAATCTGCTGAAAATAATCTTTAACCAGGCGCTGACGTGGCTGCTTAACGGGATTAAAGAAAGAGTCAGAAAAACAACAGAGATCTAGAAAGTCTGTGAATGGAGACATCAGGCTGCCCCTGCTCCAGAAGCTGGCACAAAACCCATAAACCCAGTCACACACACACACACACACACACACACACACACACGCTATTCTCCTCATGTACAAACAGTCTCCCTCCTCCTCTTCCAACATCTGATAAACTAGACACCTAATCAGAATCTTTGAGGGACCCCGGGCCTCCTATTGGAGTTTTCAGACCAGGCAAATACATTAACTCAATTTAGAGTTTGGGATTAAGGACCCACCCCTCCCCCATATATCACACAGGCGCACACACACACACGTAGATACAAACACACAGCATCAACCCTCCTCCTCTGCCTTTTCTCCTTCTCTCATCTCTCTTTTTGATGGGATCAGCTGAGCGCTACATTCTCTTCTTCTTCCCCTGCACCCTCTCTGTCTCTCTCCCCCTCTCCCTCTCTCTCCCTCGGGGGACCGGGGTTCTCGGACTCTATAGTTATGGGCCGGGGCCATCTGTCACCGTGCGCATTCACGCAGCCACCAGAAGGCCGCAACATGTGCAGATTTAAATGGAGAACCCAACTTTCCCAGGACACACAGGCCTGACCCCGGCAGCCGCGGCAACCCCCCATCACCCCATGCCTCCATCCTCCTCCTCTTCTCTCCTTCGTCCCACGACCATCACCACCACTACCACCATCCAGTATCCCTAAAACCCAGACCCCACCCACCTGCCACACCCTCCTCCAACACCACAACCACCAAGAAATACTGTCTGCATGTGAATGAGTGAATTAGAGCACCCCCGACCAAACCTCCTGGACCAATCATCCTCCCCCAAACACACCCAACTAAGTGTGTATATGTGTGTATGGTAATGGCTGCGCGGCGTGCACGGGCACCTTCTTTAAACACAATGATGGATTTCCACCTTATGTAGCAGCTGATGGTGAAAGGGGAGGTGATGGAGGAGGGGGAGGAGATGGGGATGAGGGCAACCCCTGGTGGATGTGTGAGAAAGAGAGAGATCAGCTGATTGGTAAAATTGATTGTGAAGGAGAGAGGGAAAGGAAGAAGAGGAGAGTGTGTGTGTGTGTGTGTGTGTGTGTGTTGGGCAGCAGTGTGAGTGTGTGTTGTGGTTTTTGTGGTTGGGAGGAGGGTTGGATGGGGAGGGGGGGGGCGGGGGGGGTGGGAGGGTAACAGGATTGGTCTTGTCTGTGGGACCCACGGGGAGGACAATGGGACCGGCGGGGGTGGGGCGAGTGTCACACGCTTTTGCTTTGTGGCTCGGTCAACAGGCGTGTGCCACGGGTGTCGTCTCGCCTCCCCTCGCCTGCTGTCCGACTCCGGGGAAAGCACCGGCAGCCATGAGAACCGGGGCCCCGGGCCCTTTAATGAGGGGCGTGCTGTTTCTTATCAAAGATGGACAAGCCATCATTACAATCATCATTAGAAGCTGCACAATGGAGCACGCCTCCCTTAGCTATGGATGGGAAAATCCTCCTACAGAGCTACGGGCGGGGGATGACCATGAAAAACCACAAAAAAAGAGCACAAAAAGTCTCAGTGAATATGTCCATTTAGTGAATCTGCAACAGCTACGTCTGGCGAGGCAGCACGGCTCATTCAATAAAGATTTCAACTTCGATTAAAAACGCACAGCGACATCAAACTTTAATCTTTTTTGTTGCTCTTTCTGAGATATCCTTCTCTTATTAGGTCGAGTTTTTCATTAACAGAAATTGAGCGTGTTCAGGTCATCCGGGACTGGTGGTAGGACTGGTATTTGATGAATTTATAATGACTTTGGAGTGTTAATCTTACAAGACAGCTCAAGATACAGTATAAGAGTGCAGAGTTGGTCGCGTGAGGGTTAATATACTGTACATCCATTCAATTTGGGCTTAATTACTTTGAACGTCCGACTGGCTGACGTAGAGCATCCCTTTTTGTTAGCTTATACAGACAAAGCATTAACCTGGTAATAGGATTGGATACAATTAGTCAATTCAAGTACTAGCATGCTCTGTGACAATACAGACCCGGGTCTCAACGCAATTAGACATTCACTGTTGAGACTGGACAGTGCTCTCTAACCCCTAACCTTAGCCTGATCTTTAAAATGGGCAATATCTTTGGGAAGAATGGTGTTCAGCTCCACAGACTTGAGGAATCTATGCCAAGAAGCACTAAAGCTGTTCTGAAGGTTCATCTGGAGGCCCAACGCCTTATTAATGCACTTTATGTTGATATGTTGTTGTTTTTTTGTCTCCCATTTCATAGATTAGACTCTCGTCTACTTGGTCATCCAAAAGCGATGCACGGCACAGTAGCCTCCTGAATAGATGGAGGTGCATGTAAAAGAGATGAACATAACTGATCAGTGTTTGCATAATGAAAGACGACCTTTGCTACTTTTATGGTTTGAGTCTAAAGGTTAGAGTCTACATGAGACTGTATAGGATATAAACACATTCTTAAGTGCTGACAGTGGAGTCAGTGAAAGAAAGTGAAAGAACAACAATTAAAATCTGACTTGGAAGAATTGAGAAGGAATATGCAGCTGGGATCTTTGAAGTGAAAAAAAAAAAGGACCTTCAAGACCGGCATCGACAATCAAGCTTCCTTTTTTTTTTTTTTTCTTCTAAATCACGGCTACAAACTGCAGTAAGTTTTGCACCATCACACAGAAATTAAGATTAAGCCCACTGTGGGATTCGCTCTGAGGGGGCTGGGGGTCACATTCGTCCAGGTTACCGTGTCGTGCACCATAACCCTGCTCCGAGTTTGTCATCATTAATGATCGGCCAAAAAACATGTTCCTCCGCTGTGGCCTTTCTCAAGAGTCTCCTCCAAGTCCTTTTTAATGCTCTCTGCTGGCCTGTGGCCCTGGCCGCAGGGAGCATTATCATGGTGGCGAAGGTGGAGGGGATACTGGGAGGAGGTGTGTGTGTGTGTGTGTGTGTGTGTGTGTGTGTGGGGAGGAGGAAGAAGAAGGGGGGCATGATGCTGCAGCAGTGGCAGCTGGCGGCCCAGCTTGCAGGGGCCATCTCTTCACAATGGAGAGCCTTCCCCCTGGGGCCAGTGATTTAGGACAGGGCTCTCTGGACAGGCCCCTGGAGAGCAGGAGAGAGGACACTGGCTTTGGAGGAACGCACCCTCCCTCCCTCCCTTCCTCCCACCTCCACCTCCCCTTCTTTGCCTTGTCCTCTAAAGCTTCCCTGCTGGTTCCCTTGCCCCCCCCCCCTCCAGCCCCTCCACACACACTCCTGACACCCTCCCCTCATCCTACCGTGGCTAAGTTCTCTCCTGGGATGAGCAGCCCGGCCTCTGCACGGGGAGCATTCCTGAGGTGTAGCACGCTAACGCTAGCCGGACACAATAGGGGAGGGCGGGGGGGGGGGCAACAACAGGTGCGTGTGGATCCTCTGTCGTCCAGCGGCAGCTGAGAGATAGGGACGGGGGCTATTATGGCGCCATTATCCGCCGCTGCTCTACCGGTGGGCTGTTGGGACCTCTTTCCTTGAACAAAAACAAGGCTTTTTATGTGTAACCTGGTCTTGTACCCACCCTGATCCGACAAGCCTCTCTTTCATCCTCCTACCCCAGCTAGCACCTGCCACCCCCGGGCCCTCCAAACCAACCCCAACAGCCACTTATCCCAAGACAGGATTCAATTCAATCGAACCCCAACTGCAAGAAAACCTGAGCCCACTTGTTTAAAACAGCAACCACTTATATGCACCATAGAAATTATCCAGGCAGCAGCCACCTCTGTACACCACACAGATCACCCCCCCCTCCCTCCTCTGTCCCTCTGAATTACGTTATGTCTCAAATGAGCAGTCATACAGCAGATTGTGTGGTGCAGCCACTTGATATAACTGGTGACAATGCCTCTAACAGAGCGAGTGTCCTGGGGGGATAGGCAGTATTTGGTTACTGCATCCCTGATCTCTCCCCATTGTGATCGGCTCCGGGTCCCATGGAAGGTTGAAAGGGGGTTTTGGGAGGGGGACATGTGCGCATATGTGGGCCCACAACGCAGGTGCCTACATCTGTTCATTTCTGGGCAGATGCTCATGGTTGTAGAGATAGAGAGGGAGAGTTAGGGAGAGAGAGGGAGGGGGAGGAACTTCCTCCATTTACTCTCTCATCATTCATACTGGTGATTAAGCCTAGATGGAACAAAACTAAAGTAGAGAGTAAAAGGGTGACAAATGGAGAATTTGCACTTCTTCTGGGCCCCCCAAAAAATAACAGGGATGCAATATCTCCCATGTGTCCAGCTTCTCAAATATGAGTTATTCCTTATTGCATGTTTTTCATTATTTCACAGTGGATTGGAAATCTTTGATTTTCGGACATATGGTCCACGAAACAAATAGTTTAAAAGACGTCGCCTTGGGCTCTGAGATATTGTTTTTTTTCTGACATTTCATAGCTTAAACAATGTATAGATTCATTAAAAAATAAAAAAATGAATTAATCTGAGATCCCCCAATTGGAGTGCTGACTCAACATGAGTGATGGACATCGCTAATGCTCTTGGGAGCAAATCTCTACAGCCAGGTTCCAAAATCTACCAAAAAATTGGTAAATTTAAATAAATCACTTGTGGGTGTCCACATACTTTTGGCCATGTAGTGTTTATGATACAGGTGACCGCAACATTAAAAGTTCAGTAGGAGATTAAATAAGTAATTTTATTGGGTTGGATTTTTTTTTTTTTATTATTGTATTGAGGTACAATAAAATCATAAAAAACAGAGTTAAGGGTGCTTATCCTCTCCTTTGCTTTTATTTTATTATTTTACAAACAGTAACGCAAAAGGTTGTTATCTTTGTCGTCAGTGAATCATTTTTCAGCGATAAGTGGCATATTTCCTGTAAATCACATCAGATGAGAGGTGACAAATGATATGAATGCAGCCAAATTATAGTATAGTATGAGTCTTAGGTTTTTTTAAGCAAGGAAACGTTTACTATCTTAGTTTAGCATGCTGAAATTAGCTAATTAGCAAGGCGGTGGCTGATGGGGTTAGTGTTAAAGGTATTAGGGCAATAAACCAAAGTATTGGACCAAATTAAGTTGGGAACTGATGATAGATCAAAAGTCAGAGGATAGGCAAAGTTATTCAATTCTTAATGAGGGGGACATGAATGTCCGTGTACATTTCACTCAAAACTGCAAGAGTCCATCTCAAAGTCAGTAGGATTCATCCTCTGGGGACCATGAATGTCGGTACAGACTTTCATGGCAATCCCTCCATAGTTGTTGAGACATTTCACTCAAAACTACAAGAGTCCAGCGCTAAGTAGGTAGGATTCATCCTCTGGGGACCATGAATGTCGGTACAGACTTTCATGGCAATCCCTCCATAGTTGTTGAGACATTTCACTCAAAACTACAAGAGTCCAGCGCTAAGTAGGTAGGATTTATCCTCTGGGTACCATGAATGTCGGTACAGACTTTCATGGCAATCCCTCCATAGTTGTTGAGACATTTCACTCAAAACTACAAGAGTCCAGCGCTAAGTAGGTAGGATTTATCCTCTGGGGACCATGAATGTTGGTACAGACTTTCATGGCAGTCCAATCAGAGTTGTTGACACATTTCAGTCTGGGCCAAAGTGTTGGGCCGGCTGACAGACCAACACTGCCACTCCTAAAGCCGTGACGCTAGCATGGCTGAAAACACAAAGGTGTTGGTCCACTACAACAGCTTCAGGCCTTACACCTTTCTTGAGAAGTTTTCTCCATGTCCGACATGACGCTACATGAAATCTCCCATAGGTGATCAGGTAGGCGGAGATACTGTTCATTTGTGGATGGGATCTTTTCTTTTAAGACCTTTTCCTCTTTACCATCCTGATGCGAAATCGAGATCAGCAGGGCCTCCTCAGCATTTCCATACATTCAGAGAGCATCATGGGACGTAAGCTGCTTATTAGTATCATGCAGTGATACCTGTACGGAAGCATCTGCATTTGCGTTGCTCTAATTATTCATTCAGGGGGTTTTATCCTTGTAATTTGTCGCCTATATTTGCACACTATTCTTATACGGAGTATAGGGACATGTTTTTAATACTTTTCTAAATTAGACAGATTTAGTAAATATTTCTACACAAACGTGTAAATGTGACGCTCATGGAGTTTACAATAACTGCTTTTTAAATCTCAAAGTTTAATAATCCTATAATATTCTTAAAATGACCTACCCAGCCCTGCGTTTCACCTTATTGATATAGAATATATTCCCCATAATAAACCCCACATTTTAGGGGGTTTTGTTGTTTGTTTAACCCTTTATCTCTTCATCATTTTAACAGGCTCATCGAAACTAACTTCAGTATTTGTTGTTGTGGGAAAACGTGTCGCTGCATAGTATCAGTTGTTGAATTATCGATTTTATTCATAGGGACCCGCATATGTTGTGGTGCGTCACCCCGGGGTGCGCGGCAGATGTGTTTTCATAAACATTGGCACGCGACTGGCTACGTACTGCTCACTCTCTTTACCCTTCCCCTAAAGTCCCCAGTGTCTCTGTGCGCGTGCACACACACACACACACACACGAACCGACCCCTCCCTTTTCACACACACACTTGCAGGCGCGTCTCCGGGGCCCCCATGTAATTACGGCGGCACTCTTCCCATAAACTTAAGCTCAGCACGTCTCCAGTAACAGCACGTATGCAAATGAGACAGCAGCCCGGACCGGGAGCCTCGACGAGCCGTGGGAAGCCTTGGGGAGCCTGGCGGAGCCCTGGGGAGCCTCGGATCTGGCTTGTGGCCCCCTCTACCAGCAGCTGGCCACAGTAATCTGATCTGGACACAAAGGAGCCTGTTGATCTGTGCGTTTCAGCAGGTAAAACGGGCGAACTAGACCGGAAAAAGACAGTCCAGGTCTGGTCTTAAATCATGGTTCTCGAAAAGATTTAAAGCACTTTTAAGGATGATACGCCACATCACGGCAAAAATCCTACAAAACAAAATTAAAATGGAATTAAATACAATAAAAGCACCCATAAAATCACCAAGGAATTATTTTAATCTTCCATGTGGTTATTAGTGCGTAATCATGATTAAGGACTCGGGGGAAGCGTGCGTAAAAGCATCTCCTGAGAAAATGCTGATTCAAAACCATTTCCTTGAGGCTTTTCATACGAGCCTACATTTTAGCATGAGTGGCCACTATGAGACACCCCTCGCTCCCCCCTCCTCATTTTCTCCACCCTCCTCTCAACTCCATCCATGCCTTGCTCCTCCTGCATCATTCAGGGAATGGAACCACCAAACTCTGGCATCATCACAAGCTCAACTGCGCTTCACTGAGATGTGGAAGCTTTCACTCCGGGTGAAGATGTGTCAATATTTCCTACACTTATGAGATATCAGTGTAAACAAAATCAATTGATCCTCACGCGGTAGCAACATCCCTCCTACTATTCCCCAAACGCCGCTTCATATTATCGATATCGTGTGATGCGCGCCGTGTTTACGTTCCCACGAGTGACCATGTGGTGTCTCATCTTCGGGGACCAAGAAAGGAAAAAAAAAAAAAAAAACCTCCTGGCTTCCCCCTCGCCATATGGCCCCGGAGGGCCCATACCGTTACAGGTCCTTTAACATGCTTCCAGTTGAGTGTAGACGGAGCCCGGTGGACAGAAGCGCATAGAGACGTGCGCTTCAGGCCGGAGGAGGGAGGGAGGGAAGCAGGGAAATAAACGTCGTTTTCTGGATGTGGCAGGGGAGGGGTGGGGGTAGTTAGTGGCAGATGGCTTGTAAGGGTCTGTCCGCGTCTGAAGGCGTGTCGTGGTCCACCACTGAAGACCCCCTTTCCTCCCTCCCTCCCTCCTGCATGCACAATCAATGGAAATTAAAGCGCAGAGAATGGATGAATAGTCAGACCCCGAGTCACCCTTTTTTGTTTGGCGCAGCTACTGGTGGGCAGGAGTTAAACTACAGCAGCCCCCTACAGTAGCACTTTAGTTAAACAGTCCGGGCACAGCCAACAGTGTCTTGGCCAGGAGGGGGAAAAGAGGTGGACAGAAAACATACTGTATAGGGACAACTGTGTCTGGACAGAGCTTTTATTTCAGTTTTACAGCTCCTGGCTGAGTTTGATACCAAGTTATGCTCAGATTACTTTCAGTTCTGGCTTTAGTTTCAGGTTTAGATGCACTTTTAGTGGAAGACTTTGATTATCTGCAGTCAAGTGCACACAAACCGAGTGCAAAGTGTACTGATCATGCTTTGGTTGCTGTTTGTGAGTCATATGAGACAATTGGCAAGTTATTTATGTCAGTTATTTTCTTTTTTTAGGTTTTCCCCATTATGCCTAGTTTTCAATCCAGTTTACAGACTTGTAATACCTAGTTTAAGGCTTAAGGTCCAATGCTAGGATCAATACATACAGGATTATATTGGAGCAGCTCATCATGAATTTACTTAAGTCCAATTATTTTAACCCTTGTGTTGTCCTCCTGGCTAAAGAAACTTTTCCCCCTAGGCTTCCGGCACTGTATGCTTAAGTTGTGTTCATTAATTTTAAGTTATGTTTTTTCAACATTTTTTTTGACATTGTGTCACTTTTATGTGACGCTTTTTTCACACTGATACAAGTTTTACACTTATTTTTGGAATTCAGGGTCAATAAAGCTCATTTCTGAGTTTAAAAAGCAGAAATATGCTTAACAACTGAATAAAACACCCAAAATGCAATGACAGTAGTGTACAGATCTTTCATTTTTACCAGAGAAGGAACCATCCATGTTAATTTTTTGGCAATTTGGTTGAAAGAGAACCATATTTCTGCTTTAGATGTTTTTTTTTTGAAAATGGGTCAAATTGGACCCAAAGCCAACAGGAAGGTTAAAGGTTCACCGAGCTATAGTTTTTTTTATATGTAAAACACTGTATAGAAGCTGTAAAAGATTTGTAACTGCCTCCCTTTGAAGACTAAAGAAGTCTCTTCTTTCTCCGAGGTAAATTTTTATTGATTGTTTCTTTTTTTGTCACTTAATCGTGATGGCCACGGTTGAGCCTGCAGTTGGCTTGAAAAATAGCCCGGTGTGAAAGGAGAGATGGACAGGTTTATTAATGGAGGAGGACTTTGGTTGCTGCTGCCATTGATTAGAGTTATTAAGTAACTACGGACATCAACCATGTTATGTCACATCAGAAGGGAAGGTAATTTGGATGAGAAAGGGAAAGCATGTCACTTATATAAGGGGTGGGGGGGGTGGAGAAACAGCCGCCCCCTCCGACAGCCGCGGATCAACAGCAGCAGGTAACGAAACGGACACCGGAGAGACGCCCGTAAACACCAGCCGTGACGTGCATATCTGAACACAGTGACGCAATTTACGCGCACGGTACCTACGGTAGCTCGCGCGTGCAGCCTGCCACAGCCCCCAATTATACAGCAGAAAAATCACACTTCTAATGAACGACCTAATTAAGAAACAACCCCCCTCCTGCTTCTTATTCACACGCGCACATGCAAATTCAGAACACACACACACACACACACACACAGATATAAATTGAGTGTCAATTTCTTCGTGCTGGTCAATATTTAAAGAAGAGAAGAAGAAAAAAGCAAATATGCGGTTTGTTTGAAGTGAAAAGTGTGTGTGTGTGTGTGTGTCTGTATTGAGGGAAGTGGAGACTGTATTGTGTGTGCGACGTGTGGGCGCGCGCTCAGAGAAGGGAGGCGCGCGCACGCTGTTATTGAGGGGAGAGCAGGTGCTGGCCGAATTACCATACAGCTGAGGGAGGGGGTAGAGAGAGAGAGAGAGAGAGAGAGAGAGAGAGAGAGAGAGAGAGAGAGAGAGAGAGAGAGAGAGAGAGTGCAAACTTATTCCTTCACCACACACACACAATAACAAAAGTCCCCCCTCATGTTGGCCACGCGAGCGACTCCGGTCCGCGCGCGCACTCCTTTGCATGCACATACACACATCCATTTTTTTTCTCCCCTTCTCATCTTAGCCCCGAGAATGAGAAGAAGGGGAGAGCAAAATGAAAAAAACAAAAACAAGGAGTCCATCCCCTCAAGTCGTTTACCTCACCACACAGCTCTGCCAAGGAATGTTTTCTTTAGTCTTTTGAGTCGATTCAAAGCCAATTCTTCCCACAACCCGAAATACCAAAAACGTAGAGTGTGTAAAGCAGAGAAGGAAAGAGGGAGGAAGGGAAGGAGGAGGAAGCGGAGGGGTGTAAACAATTAACTGAGTCAGGGTTTGACCAAGAAACTTTTTTTTTTTTCCTCCCGAGAACCTTTGAATCAACTTCAAGCAGTTTGTGGGTTGTTGTTGTTTTTGGCACTTTACCAAATATCTTAAGACGCCAAAAAACTAAGATGTGTGTCCAGTGAGGCAACAGCTGGAGGCACCAAATCAACCACATGCCATTATCCTTTGGGAAGGAAACATGGCGTGCGTAAAGACTGTTCTAAAAATAACTTTTACATTCTGGTTCAGTGCAACTTTTTGAATCTACACTGAAGAACTTATACATTTTAAAATGGAAACTACAGTATGATCTCCCAACAAGCACGAAAGTAAAGGTTAAAAATGTTTTGGTTACCCCCTCAAATCCAGTGAGTTCACTTAACCCTGTGAATTCATTCAGAAAGATTGTGCTATATTTGACAAAAATGGAGAAAAAAAAAAAAATTGCATTCATCCCTTCTCCTCAACAGGTTATCTGACAATCTTTTCCTCCGCCAGTAGGAGTCTCGCAGTTGTTGTTGTTGTTGTAGTAATGTTTCACTTCTTATTTGGTCGAAATACTTTTACACGTCTCCATATTAACGCTGTATGTGCTGGAGGGGTAATAAGGAGGCTGTTGGGGTACTTGCATGGGATCCCATTGTGGAGAGCCGAGCCAGATTGGGAGGTGAAGTCGGGGAGGAGGGGGACATTTGCATGTTATTACCATAGCATGTGTCAGGCCGTATATAACAGGCTGCAGGCGGCCTTGGCTAGAGACAGACGCACAGTTCACAGAGAGGAAAGACATTAGGAGGAAGAAGGAAGCATGTTGGACCAGTGACAAATCCGTCCTTGGGTTAGACCAAGACCTTCACACAACTTCCTAAAAATTTGTCACTTTCTTAAGAAAACAAAAAAACAAGGAACCCATCTTTTCCCCCTCTTTACGCACTGGATTAACGCTTTATAACGGAACTGGATGATTTCTCTGATTTTCTTTTGATTTTTTTTTTTATTATTCCCTACTCGCACAAGTTCACACGTCTTGTTTTGTGATTTTATTTTTCAATTTTTGCTTTAAGGTTTTGGGATTTATCCTTTTTTTTTTTGTTCCTCGGGACATGAATGAGAGCGGCGTGGCTGACAGCGGCAGCAGTTGATGAGAAAACCCCGTGAGGCGACAGAAACGTGCTCAATGCATCTTCCCCAGAGGGATTGAACAGGAGGAGGCACCCCTGAGGACAAGCCGAGCCCCGAGACTTTTTACTCTATTTATTTATTATTTATTATGTATTTATTTAATATGGGGCGCGTCATCCTGCTGACTCTTGCCGTAATGTCCATGTTGCTGTGCCAGGTGAGCTACTGATTCTTTATATTTCTTTCTAACAATGAACCATCAACCCCCACACACACACACACACACACACCCCATCGCCTCCCCTCCCACCCGACCACAACACACATACACGAGCGGTTCTATGTGTATAGTTAAAGATAATAAGGTGCTTTCCTCCGCAGGGGTTTTGTTCGGGAGTGTTTGAGCTGAAGTTGCAGGAGTTCCTAAACAAGAAGGGAGTACAGGGCAACAAAAACTGCTGTAAGGGGGCCTTACTTCGGCTTTCCAGCAGCAGTGCGAATGTAAAACCTTCTTCAGGATCTGTCTCAAGCACTACCAGCCCAACGCCTCCCCGGAGCCTCCGTGCACCTACGGCGGCGCTGTGACTCCCGTGCTCGGCTCCAACTCGTTCCAGGTCCCCGATGTCATCCCGGAGAGTTCATTCAGCAACCCCGTCCGGATTAACTTCGGCTTTACGTGGCCGGTAAGTACAGCCACTCACGTCCCTTTCACTACATTAGAATTGAAGGCAGCCAAATCGCGCCATTTTCTTTTGTAAATCCGTGCGTAAAAAGGCGCTGAAGCATGATTTCTGACCACAACTTCACGAGCTGAGAGCGCACAAAGTGGACTGGTATTTAGTTACATGAGATCGGGTTAGGCAGTTTGCATTCAGCAGTGAGTGTATGGCACAATCGCCTCGGGCCTTTGCTTGATGTTATCGCCACATCTCCGCTGGCCACCTGTCTCATGAAGCCATTTGTGTTCCCAGGGGACCTTCTCGCTGATTATTGAGGCACTACACACCGACTCCAAAGACGACATCTCCACAGGTAGGAAATAAAAACCCTTTATGTCTTCAACTTTTTTTTATCACATTCTCGCACTTTCCCATCCATTAACCCCTCACTGTCTGCCTCCACATGTGCACTTTAGAGAATCCAGACCGCGTTATCAGCACCATGACCACCCAGAGGCATCTGACGGTGGGCGAGGACTGGTCCCAGGACCTGCACACCGGCGGCAGGACGGAGCTCAAGTACTCGTACCGCTTTGTGTGCGACGAGCACTACTACGGGGACGGCTGCTCGGTGTTCTGCCGGCCGAGAGACGACGCCTTCGGCCACTTTACCTGTGGAGAGCGCGGGGAGATTGTCTGCGACTCCGGGTGGAAGGGACAGTACTGCACAGAGCGTGAGTACCACAACTTTGTTATTGTGTTAGGAACATGTGTGTGTGTGTGTGTGTGTGTGTGTGTGTCTCTGAAAATGTAGTAATCTCAAAATCAGTTTTAAGACATAATCAACCTTCTAATCGCGACTAAAGGGTGTAATTTGATAGAAAACAGCATGAAGTTTCTTTGAACTCAATGCAAATAGATTACAAAATAAAGTATAATAAGTGTAAAAAAAAATGTATAAAAAAAGTTAATTTCTATGTTGGTCTGTAATCAGATGCAACTTGTGCCTAAACACTGCACGCATCCCCTTCTCCTCGCACGCACGCGCGCGCACGCGCACACACACACGACCACTTGATTTATTCTAAGGAAAGTTTTGGGGAATAATCTCACGCGTGCCATAAATTTACATGCTACCTTCCGATTCGTTACTCTCGGAGTGGGACGGCCGCTGATTGGCCGAGGCGGGGGAGGTATTGTTTGAAGTGGGCAGCTGCCGGCAGAGAGGAGACAATGGAGCAGCTGTCGCGCACTGGCAACACACTCGCCAGCTGTCCACTCTTATCTGCCCCAATCCGAGACATTAAGGGGAGTGTGTGTGTGCACAGAATGAATAAAAGAGTTTTGACCCGCAGCGAAGAAGAAAAAAAAAAAAAAGAGGGTGGTGGGGTGGGTTGAGGGGGTCTGTGTGTGTGTGTGTGTGTGTGTGTGTACACTCTCTGTGGCACACACATTCACACACTCCCTCCTTTGTCTCAGCACTATGTTAAGCAGAAAATTCTTCCACGGTGATAAGGAGAGTTTATAAAGGTAACAGCTTATGGGTTTAGGAGCCCCTCCTTTCTGTAATTTTAATGACTTTGTTGAGATTTAGGTGATAAAGTTTTTCCATCTTCAGGTGTAAAGCCAAACAAAGAAGCTGTATTTGAGTTTAAATATGTATGAGTCTAAAAAGTTTCTTTCTCTTCTTCCTGTACAGCGATTTGCCTGCCAGGCTGCGACGAAGAGCACGGCTTCTGTGAGAAACCCGGAGAGTGCAAGTAAGTTTGTTTCTCCACCAGTTCACTGGGGGGCATTAATTACTTAATTAATTAGTGGGACACATGAGGTAATGTGAGTGGACTGACCGGTGTTCCCTCCTAATTGGACAACAACAGGTGCAGAGTGGGATTCAAAGGCCGCTACTGCGATGAGTGCATTCGTTATCCGGGCTGCCTCCACGGGACCTGCCAGCAGCCATGGCAGTGCAACTGTCAGGAGGGCTGGGGGGGACTCTTCTGCAACCAAGGTAAGGAGAGTGTGATGAGGTGGGGGGGGTAACAAGTGATGAGGAAATACAGAGAAAGGAAAGGAACCAGAGAGCACTGATAGGGTGAGATGATTATATTTCAATAAGAAGCAGGCCCCGGCTACATTTGGATGCATGTTAATTGAAATGCTGTTCAAACAGAAGTTAGACATCTAAAATAACCCTAACTTTTCAACCAAATTGAGCCTAATTTTTCTCTTCTTTTAACGGGCAACCTCGATTGGTAATATATAGTGTAATGCTTACTGGGAAGAGATTGTTAGAGGATAGAAAATTGACTAAGTGATCTTGAGGAAAAGCTTTACAAAGATTTGGCAGAGGATCTTTGCAGTATGTCATCTCTCCAGCCATTCATCATTGGAACTATTTAAACACTCGTAAAAGAGACGAGAGATGGGAGAGGAACAAAATAAGACATCACGAGAGCAACATAACAGGCATGAACACTGGGTTAAAGAAACAACAACAGAGCGGCAGTTGTTTCCAGATGAACAGCAAGAGCAGGGGGGAGGGGGGGGGGGTTGGGGCAAGCCCAGGAAACAAAACAGAAAACACAGTGGAAGAAGAAGAAAGAAAGAGTCAAGTGTGCCATGAGGACAAAAAGACATTCTGTCACTGCTGCTGCTGCTGTTGTCCTGCCATGTGTTGGGCTGCGGCTAATCCACATGTGCGGCTGTGTCTTTCCAGATCTCAACTACTGCACTCACCACAAGCCCTGCATGAATGGAGCCACTTGTAGCAACACTGGTCAGGGCAGCTACACCTGTTCCTGCAGGCCCGGCTTCACTGGGGCCAGCTGTGAGATGCAGGTCAACGAATGTGCTGGAAACCCCTGTCGCAACGGAGGAAGCTGCACCGTAAGTGCTTTTTGGTTGTTTTTTTGAATTCTGAATAAGAAAGGACACTTTGGGATTGGGTTTTTTTTTACCCATTCTTGACTTTAAACCAGAGCTTTCAAGAAAAATGTAGATACTAAGCATAACAGATGCAGTATAGTGAGATTCAAAAGCATACAGCGTGTAGCAGCTGCATCTTGATCTCAAGTCTGTTCTATTTTTTCTCCCCACAGGACTTGGAAAACACATATACCTGCACTTGCCCTCACGGTTTCTATGGCAACAACTGCGAGCTGAGTGCCATGACGTGTGCCGACGGGCCCTGCTCCAACGGTGGCCGCTGTGCTGACAACCCTGACGGAGGCTACTTCTGCCAGTGCCCCACAGGATATGCAGGGTTCAACTGCGAGAAGAAGATTGACCACTGCACCTCCGGCCCCTGCTCCAATGGTAAGAGAGACAGTTTGTATTTACTCAAGGAGATGTGGAGATTGCTTTCAGCGTGTCTTCAATTAGGGGTGGGGTTAAAATCGATAAAGCATAGTATTGTGATATTTTCCTGTATTGATACATGGACGCCAAGTATCAATCTTTTATTATATATAAAGTGCCCATAAGGTGGCCAGGTTGGCACAGTGGGTAGAGCAGGCGCACATATACTTCAAGGTTTATGCCTTGACGCAGAAGTCTAGGGTTCGAATCCAACCATGTGTCCTACATGTTTCCCTCTTTCTCACCAAGCTGTCCTATAAAGTAAAAGGTATAAAAGCCCAAAAATAATCTTAAAAAAAAAATTAATAAAGCTGAAGTGAGATGAACTAATCTGGACATCATTTGAAGTTGGGAAAAAGTTTACAAATGGCAATAGATCACAATAATATCAAATGTATTGCGATAATACGGTATCATGGGACCTCTGGTGATTCCCCCCCCCCCCATATTCCAACACAACATTAATGCCACTCCTTATCTGTTCTCAGGTGCACGCTGTGTGGATCTCGTCAACTCGTACCTGTGTCAGTGCCCAGAAGGTTTCACTGGCATGAACTGTGACCACACTGGGGACGAGTGTTCCATGTACCCTTGCCAAAACGGCGGGACGTGCCAGGAAGGTCTCAACGGTTACACCTGCACCTGCCCACCGGGATACACCGGCCGCAACTGCAGCTCCCCCATCAGCCGCTGTGAACACAACCCTTGCCACAACGGCGCCACCTGCCACGAGAGAAACAGCCGCTACGTCTGCGCGTGTGTCCCGGGCTACGGTGGCAGAAACTGCCAGTTCTTGCTTCCAGAGCACGCTGCGATCCGCGGGTCAGACGTGCCCTGGATGGCGGTGGGGTCCGGCGTGGCCCTGGTGCTGCTGCTGCTGGCCGGATGCGCTGTGCTTGTTGGATTTTTCCGATCAAAAGTCCAGCGTGGCGGTCCAATAGAAACCGTCGGCGAGGGAGAGACAATAAATAACCTGACTAACAACTGTCACCGCGGTGACAGGGACCTGGCGGTCAGCGTGTTGTCGACGCCGGGCGTCAAAAATATCAACAAGAAGATGGACTTCTGCAGCAGTGATCCTGACGAAGGATCTTCACCAGAGAGGAGCAGCTACAAGAGTCGCCATCCGCCCGCGGACTACAACCTCGTACACGAGGTCAACCACGAGCAGGCGGCTAAAGAGGCCATGCTGGAGGCGGCCTGCGAAGACAAGTGCCAATCCCTGGACTCTTTTGAGTTCGAGGAGAAACGCAGCAAACGCTTAAAATGGTAAATATCTAACGAAAAAATGTCGACAGTCTCTCAAAACTACGTTGAGACTGTCAGAATGATGAAACTAACAACGTTTTTCTTGCTTTCCTGAAGCGATGCATCAGAAAAGAGAGCCCCAGAAATGTCTGCATGTGCGGACACCAAGTACAAATCTGTGTTTGTGATGTCAGAGGAAAAGGACGAATGTATAATTGCAACTGAGGTGAGTTTGGCATGTTTCACTTTGGTTTACCGTTCAGTGTAAAATAGGATTCGGTGTGTGGTCATTTGGCCAACAACAACTAATGTTTTTTGTTGTTGTCTCTTTTTGTGTATCTCCAGGTGTAAGAAGCCACCAATGGGCTGCCCGTTGCTTATTTGCTCTATGGGAGAGTTTTTATACTCCTTCAGATGCTGCTCTAACCCTAGGGGGAGGTGTCCCGCCTTGAGACTGCTGCTGATACTGAGACGTTTAACTGATATTCAGAGTGAGCTGGTTCTCTACTGGAAAATAAGCGCAGGCAGCAGCGGCCTGTGGGATAAGAACTGGCGGGGTAAAAAAATAAAAATAAAAAAAATCAAGTTTACAGTTGAAAAGTAAACTGACACTTAGCTTTCTGTTCTGTTATCGGGGAGAGGGGGTAAAAAACAAACATATAAAACGGACGCCGTCGCTCTACGATTTTTTTGTTTTTGCAACATTTGCACCCGAGCCTTTTCTCTAACCCACACGCCGTTGCTGAGCGCAGGAACTGCATCAAACGGTGGATGTTTGGCCATACTGGCCTGTTCTTCACGAGGCTGTTCACGTGGGCTGTGCACCCATCGCTCCTCCTGTGAAGACTGTATGTATTGATCACTGTGTTAAACTGAAGTGCGTTTTCTTCCCCAAGCCCTCCAAACCATTTATGACATAGTATTGTTCATTTTTTTTTTTTTTTGGTTTCTATTTGGGACATGAAAACTGTCCTAATTAAAAAAAAATAAAAATAAATAATTGCTTTTTGATACAGATTATCCTTTTGTAAAATAAAGAAAAAAAAACAAGGAAAAAGTTATGATTTAAAATTATGATTTAATTTAAGTTAATTTAATGATTTTGTGTTATTTTTATTTTGTATTGTATATTTGTGATGTTTGTTATGATTATTTAAGTTGCTTTTTTAAAACGATATTTGCAAAGGCACTTCAGGTCAATGGGACTTTTTTCTTTTTCTTTTTTTTTTTTTAAAGAAAATGTTATTTAAGAGGGATTGTACTGTACAAATTGTTATGTTACCGTCTCCTTTACCGTTTTTGAATGAAGGAATTAGCCAAGACTATTTTTCCAAATAAATATTGCTAAACTTGAAATTTTAATTGAGTCCAACTTTTGTTTCGTCCATCTGCAAGCACTCTGAAAAACACTTCTTTAGGGGTCTGTGAGCAAAGTTAATCAGTAACATCTGTTGTCTTCCCCTGGCGACCCCATAGTGGGCTTTTCTATGCAGACACTGTTGGCTACTGCCAGAAGTTGAAAGTGTCTCCCTGGAGACGGGAGAGGGGGCCTATTCATAAAAAACAATGTCCGTACGCTAGATTTACCGCTCCTATTTCTCCTCCTAAAGAACAAGTCAGGTAATTCATGGCTCGAAAATTCAGATCAATGTAGAGAAACGCCTACTGGACATCCAACCCTTTGGCTTTGAGTTTTCCACCCTTCCTGTTTCCAGCAAAAGCTACTTTAGTGGCTTTTTCCCCCCTCACTATTATCTGAAGCTTTTCATTTATTGCACTAAAGTGTTGTCATATGTGATATGACAACACTTCATACAAGAGAGAGAACTTTATATTTACGTACATTTAGATTTTTCCACAATTACGTCTTTAAAGTCCCCTCAGTTTTCTCTCTTAATTGCCCCATAAAGACGCTGATTGTATTTAGAGACAAATAACTGTAAATCATTAGCCCGCTAAAGTTGGCCTCTGAAGGGGTTTATAACCCCCGCGGCATTATGGGAACAGACTTCAGCAGACAATGATGGAATTGACAATGGCACACACAAAAGGCCACCCTTGGGAGAGCCAGTGTGTCCCTCGGCATGCTGGGAGAAAGAGAGTAACAGGAACAGATGTTGTTGAGTAACAGATGCCTTCTGGACAGAGATCAGCCACGACCAGCCAGAACCTTCAAAGAAAAAAAAAAAAATAGATAATCTATGGGCCTTCAAGAAAAGACAGCTTCTACACTGTCTTCATGATACATTTGTTGGGAGTTTGAGGGATGGCAGAGATAACAGAACACCTAAAAGGACTTCTGTGTTGAGCCATTAATACGAACAGAGAAACTAAGAGTACGGCTGCAGGAACGCAGAAACTATTCAACAATTTGGGTAATAAGTTTGCGGAACTGGAGTTAAAACTAGTTTTCACATATGAAAGTAAACCCAATAAGTTTTAGCAGCTTTGCAGGGCCAAAACATCACATAACATAACAAGAGTTGGCTTGTATATCTTTCTTTGTAATAAAAGTATCTTTACAATTTGGTAGAGCTACTTTTAAGCAAGAGCATCTGAATTCCTCTTCCACCGATGTTTAACCCAAACAACCAATTTTAAATCAGGCAAAATCCGATCAAATAATGAGAGACGAGAGAAAAGAATTTTAAAAACCTTAGATGCAAACTTGAAATATGTGACACATGCACGCACACGCTGATCGAAAAGAATTCACCTCCGTGACGAGCAGCTGGCCTGGAGCCATAGAAGAGTTTTTATTTGGAGAAAGAAATCTTTGAAATCACTCATCTTTAAAATTCAATTAATTCATTGAGTACGACATCTAAGTTCTCAGAAAAAAAGTTAAAATCATGCCTTTAGTCTTTTTATACATAAAAAGTCTTTTTAACAATGACAAGTGATCCCCCTCCCTCCCTCCCCATTATAAAATGACAGTTTCTTCTTCTGACATATTTAACCTCTGAGAAAGAAATATTAATGTAGAAAATAACAATTGCCAACTCCCCTCCCAATAAAACAAAAAAATAAAAATAAAAAAGGCATAACACCGTACGTTACAATGCGCTGACATGGCTTCAAAGCACACATATTACAGTACTGTACAAGGGTCCGCCTCAGACAATATGCACCAAAACCACTTCCACTGCTGAGGATGGAGCCAACCTCTGAAACAGCTCAACACTGCTTATTTACCAGACCCAGACCACAGCATGGTGTTGGCAACTGGTGAATGAGGTAAATATCCCCCCCCCCCCACCCCACACACACAACAAAAGAAAAGCACCAAATGTTTGGCGTTAAATTTCATATATAGCTTATAACCAACAGTAAGTTGGAGGACTTTTAGTCCAGCTTCTCTTAAACTCTTATTTAAATTCAGTTCATCCACAGTGCGGACAAAACGTACTTCAGAGTCTGCAAATTAATTCGTAATGTTCAGAGGCCGATGAACTCACGCTGCCAAGCCCGCTCCGTGTAAATAAGCAGTTTTTCCACATTTAAATGGGACATCGAATGTCAATATTTATAGTGAAGTCCAGACGGAAAGGTTTTCAATCTGCGTCTTCGCCGGATCCACTCATTTCAATGAAAACACGTTTTCGGTTCAAGTGATGTTTAAGTCAAATTCTCTCATCCCTCGCAAAGTTCTCAAGCTCAAAAATGGTCTCACTTGGTAAGTGAGGTCCACTTATGAAATCATGTCAATTAGAAGGCTCTTACAAAGCTTAAGGAATCTACTGAATATCACATAACACGCCGACTGACAAACATGAAGAAAAATGAGCTAAAAGCAGGGACACATAAGGTCTTTTTAAGATCATCTTATAGGTAAAAAAAACAACAACAAAAGGGAAACAAAAACAATATTAGGCCAAATACTTTATGGGACAATAACATCTAGGTCTAAGTAATATGATGTGCAAACTTAATTGTGCATAGAGATCAAATTGTAATAAATATTATGGTGATAATTAACATCATCACGAGATTGACTTTGTCAAAACCTGTAGGGGTGATTGTACATTTTCATGATTAATTTAGTTTCACTAAACCGTTAAAAGGTTGGTTGTTTTTTTTTAATAGTGCTGCAAAAAAAAGCTTCTATTGTTTTGTTTTTAAGCAACAAACACTCCCCATTTATTATTAACCAGAGCCCCAAAGGACAAACAAACACTCATTAAAAATCCTGATAAAAATCATTGATTTGTCATCGTTATTCAACGTTTAACTTCCTCTGAATGGCTCTTTCACTTTAAAAGTTTTTTTTTTTTTTAAATGTTCTGCCTCAAATTTCTGCATCAAAGAATCACATGAGCAACAAATAAACTGAGCATCATAGCGATGTAGAGGACTTTTACATAGAAGGACTTTAGTAAGTTTCCAGAAAAAGTAAACCGATCTATTGTAGGTTTAGTTTTCACTGTTTCTTCGCTTGATGTAGCTTTAAAGATGTGAAGCATAATGCCTGTCTTTGGACCACCGAGGTAATTGTAGGTGTGTGTGTGTGTGTGTGTGTGTGTAAAACATGCTGAAATGTTTCCCAAACATTTCAAAATAGAAAATAGTGTCCCTCCGAGCCGCCGGGGGCTCGTCCTGGTTCGAGGTATATGATCCTGGGGCCGACCAGTGGCGCCTGTGGAAAATGTTACAAAGCTGTCTGATGGATAATGGGGAATTTCATTCATGCTGCTGTGCATTACGCCTTCTCCTCCGCTGCCCTCTATTCTTCCTCCGTCCCACCCTCCCCTCCCTGCTGTAGTCTCACTCTGCTCGGACTACTTCTTCATCGACAACCTTCTTTGTCACCCTGGTTTGCTCATGAATAGCTCCGGACTTCATTCACAGTCAATTCAGTTAATTCAGTGAGTACTTTTTTTTTTTTTTTTATTATTCAAAATGGGAAAACCTGTAAAGCTATGAGGCTCTTAAAGGTTGTTGGAACTGAATGGGGAGCAAATCTTCCTTTTTAGAGAATTTGAAAGTGTGTTTTAAGCCAACGACAGACAGGAAACACACATTTCACTTCAGCGGACACAAATTCATACTCAAAAACCTGACGTCACGGAAGGCTTGTATCATGCGGATGTGCCGACAGGTTTGTCGTCATTACTTAGAATTCCTCATGGGGGCAACAAACTACGGTACACACTATAGCTTTGAAGGTCCCACGGCATGAAAATGTCACTTTATGAGGTTTTTTAACATTAATATGAGTTCCCCCAGCCTGCCTATGGCCCCCCAGTGGCTAGAAATGGTGATAGGTGTAAACCGAGCCCTAGGTATCCTGCTCTGCCTTTGAGAAAATGAAAGCACAGATGGGCCAATCTGGAATCTTGCTCCTTATGAGGTCATAAGGGGAAAGACTAGCTCCCCTTTCTCTGCTTGCCCCCCCCCGCCTCAATAGCAAATAGAGCTACAGAAAGGGCACATCCTAAGGAAAGCTCATTGTGGGACTGGCTCTAGTGGCTGTAATTCTGCACCAAGGCTGAATTTTGGGAAAGACCACTTCAGACCACTAAGGTCTATATAAAATCATCCAAAAAGCAGCATGTCATGGGATCTTTAAAACAGAAATGCAGTCTTTTGTTATAACTGGACTCTTATTTTTATAGTTTTGGAAATCAATTGTTTTTTATTCAGCCACTTTGTTGAGATCTTGGGATTGCTTCACAACATTTGGACTGAATGAACTCCAATTTTCAACTTGAATTAAATGAATTGAGGGGGAATAAAACCCTGCAATGCCCCTCCCCACTAAACCTTTCTTCCCCGTAGTTCCCCTAACTTGCATCTCCATGTTACCCCCAAAACCCACCCCACCATCACCTCCACATAGAAACCCTACGACTCCCCTTGCCTACTCCCAAACCCGCTCTGCATTCCTAACCTCTTTGGTGACTCTCTGGTATCTTTGAAACAGGGTTCCTACACATTCTCTGTTTCAACAGTTATGACTCTCTTCTACCAAAACAAGAACTTTTTGACTGGATTCTGGATGGCTGTTCAACAAGGTGTGTGGTTATTGGCGATGTTGCTCTACAGTCGTCACAACAAATGTCACAAAACAGGAAACGACAGTAAGACTACAACTACTTAAGACGGGTTTTTGGGGAAGGGAAAAAAATATTTTTTACAAACTTTTCCAGGATTCCTGGGTAATTCCAAAGACACATTTTGAAATGTACATCATTTTTAAACTTTAAAACAGCTTCCCAGCCCTGTGTAGGAACCCTGATCGATGGTTTTGATAAGCTAAAACAATAGGAACCTTTAAGCGCTGTTCCCACCAGAACAAAAGATCAACAAGGCTGTTAGGACCAAATAAGTGTTGGTTCAAGGAATGGGCTCACTGATTGACTTGCATCTCCATGTTACCCCCCTACCCCCTCCCAGTCCCTCTATCTCTCTCTATCTATCTAGGTGGAGGAACCTCCGTGGCTGGGCATGTTTGCCATGCTGCTGACCATGCCAGCTGCGCCAGCCATACCTGAGGGCCCTCCCAGAGCCGGAGGACTGTGCTTGGTAGGTGAGGTCATGTCGGCTCCACGCCCCTGGCCTTGGCCCTGGGGTGCGTGGTGGGCGTGCTGCAGGGCGTGGCGCTCCAGCAAGGTGCGGTGGGTGAAGGCCCGGTGGCACACGTTGCACTGGAAGGTGCGCTCGGCACGGTGGGTGCGCATGTGCACATTGAGCGAGCTTTTCTGGGTGAAGCGCTTGCCACACATGGAGCACTGGAAAGCCCTGACGCCGGTGTGCACCACCATGTGTTTGAGGAGGTAGTCGCGCAGGGAGAAGGAGCGCCAGCAGATGGAGCACTGATGAGGTTTCTGACCTGGAGACACAGGTATGCACAGACAGACAGTCGCAGAGTATATACGTAGACATACAAAACGTGTCAGTCCATCTAAATCATGTCATTGTTTTTCTTGGTTGGGTAAATTACATGAATTGAATCAATTTTTAATGATTTTAGCCAAACTGTACCTGAAATCTAACTAATTATTGGGGATTTTGTTGTATAAAAGAGTTTGGCAATGGAACACAGTCCATGGCATACAAACATCCATTTGACTATTTCATAGCTAATCTTTTATTACATTTGTCATATACCATGGCCATAATGCCAAAGAGCAAAGTAGAACCCAACTGCTCATTGTTCAGGTAGATGTATTCAGAGAGGTTCCTCCATATGATCAATAATGAATGACACTGGATGATATATGAAGCTTTGCAGCATCCTGAAATGTGTGCATCTACCTACTTAGAAGCTCAAGGTTCAACGCTGCAGACTGCTGATGTGAGAATTAAAGCATCGGTGATGAGTTTATTTTTTACATGCACGCACTTGACGTATCATTAGGGGCCGAGCAGCAAAGCCTATATAATTATTCTACCATCCATGTTCCCGTGCATGAAAACTTACCAAACTTTGCACACAGGTCCAGTCCTATGCCAAATGCAATCAGTGCGATTTGTGTGCTAATTGTCCTTATGGTGACGCAACACCCTTTAAAAATTCATACCAAATCAGTCGTGCATGCCACATTGCAACTTACGCCAAAGTTTAGCCTCGATAGAGCAGAAACTGTAATAAACTTTTTCCTTGTGGCAATTTTGAAGTCCACTTTACTTTTTGCAAAAAATGCAAAACTTCTTAAACCTATCTCCTCCCACATTTTTGTTTCAATTGACACCAAATTTGGGCAACTTCATCTCCAGACTGTCCTCCACAAAGTTTGTATTCAGATCTTTGATATAAAAAATTGAGCCCACAGTGCATTAAAACGTTTTAAACAAGTGTAAACAAATATTGAAATTTCTTCCAAATAAAATCTTTGATATTCATGGAAAATATTCACATCATCCGAGGACCACTGTAGATTGGGTGTGCAAAATTTCAGAATTTTCTCTCAAAAAGTGAATCTTTTAAATAGCTTTAATTGTGTCCTCATCTACGCATTGCAGTCAATGCAAAATAGAGCATCTTTAAACATCAGTCTGGCATTTATTGATCCTTGTAAAAATAAATCACAGGCATCTCTATGTTGTCTAAACCAAGTACACAAATTCTCAGACTTTTCTAATAAGAATTTTTTATTTCTTTTTTAACAGCATTTTAATGCAAGCCTGCTCCTTGTCTACTATACGTTAAGACAGTTGTGACAGCACCCAGATGGCAGCTCCCTGAGATCAGAAACTGCCTAAGGCCTCAATGGTTCTGAGTCTGAGCAGCGCATCATACCTGTATCTAATCAGGCCTTGTGCTAAGACAACCGCTCTGCATATTTTAAACGTGTGTCTGCATTAACACACCTGATTCTGATTAACTATCAGTCCAGTTGTAATGTAGGAAAATAATTTTACTGAGTCAATCCAGACTGACTCAATAAAATAAAACCTCAACAGCTGGAGGAGTCATCAACTGGACAATTGCTCACTGAGATCAGTGTTTGCCTTAGGACCGGTAGATTGCCAGTTCAAAGCTTGGTCACAATGTAACATCGTACACATAATCTTTTATTGTGCTTTGGACACCTTCCCTGCCAGTTTAAAATGCTCGGCCCGACCATCGCTTATTAATTTGGAGTCCACATTGTGTCCACCTGATGAGTGTAATATTCACTCTCCCTTTAAGCTCATGTTTGGTCTCCACCACCACCACCTGAGAATATCGAGCTGCTACATATTCCAGTTTCAGATGCTTCGCGGCTCTCTCTTGAAAGACCATGTCTCGATTCAGAAAAGTCAATCGGAAAATTTAAAACCAAATTCTTACCCTTGTAAGAAAATCGCCTGTAACTTTTGTTTTTTTAGACCGGGCTGTACGTTCCGCTCAGGCGCCAATGAAAGAGAGTCTCTCTAAAAGGACACTGGGCTGACCCAACTGGATGGTGAACCTAACGGACACGTTTTCCACGTCATTTGATTCATTGTTCATATAGAAGATATTATTAGAAAATAAAGAAATAAGAAGGTGGAGGAGACGTGTCTTACCGGAGTGGATGAACATGTGCTTGCTGTAGTTCTTCCTGGAACGTAAAGATTTGCCACAGTGTGTGCAGTCGAACGAGGTCTCAGATCCCTGGGAGGAAGGGGAGGGGCCTGCAGAGCAGGAGGAGGTGGAGGGAGGCGGGGCCGGGGTCATCGGCGCAGGAGGCGGGGCCTGCTGAGGCTCAGTCCCCGCCATGCTGTCGATCCCACCCATGGGCCCGCCCACGTAGAACGGAGCTGGCTGCGACTGGCTCACTGGGTACTGGAAGAGAAGCTGAGGACGAAAACAAAAGAAAATCTCTTTCCATTACAAGAACAAAAGTGATAATCTGCTGAACTAATGAACTGTAAACAGGTTTGAATATTCCCTTCTTTGTTTTTATGTATCTACAGATGAGGGATAATCTTCGGGATGTGCTTTTTGCGCTGTGCTGTTTTGCTCTTTGTTGAGTTTATTGTTATAGTATAAGTTATTATCATGTAACTTAAAAGTCTGATGCATATGATAAGTTCATATTTTAAAGTTTTGGTACACACACACACACACACACACACACACACACACACACACACACACACACACACACACACACACACACACACACACACACACACACACACACACACACACACACACACACACACACACACACACACACACACACACACACACACACACACTGTCTGCCAATATTATTATTACATTTATTATGTAACATGCTAACTAGATTCAAAGGATTTACTTGTCTCGGTCATTTAAAATCAAAAACACAGTTTGAAAAAGAAGACTATAATTCTAAGGTAATTATAATTCACTTTTCCATTTTGTTAATAATTAATACTGTACGAGGTTGATAATTACATGGCAGTGACTACCTTTCCACATGTGTCTCTTCTACAAAACTGCACATGCAAACTGTCCTTTGCATTTTCATATGCAAAGTCAACACATCTGTCAATCAAACTGTGGAGGCCGGGGCCTGGAAAACATATCCATCAAACTAAAACTGATCAAAATTTCATCAATTTTTGAGCCCAAGAGATTGCTGAGCGTGCTTGGATTTTGATTCAGTTGTTGGTTAAAAGACGGTTCTTTTGAGTTTGTGGAGGAGACTTTATCTACAATAGTTTACAGCGAGAAAGGGTTGTCAAGGTCTGTGTCAAGAAAACGTTTGTTTTCCAACTTGTAACACACAGTTTGTAGAAATATTTTTGTTATTGGAGTACAGCTTAAACGTCATCACGGCGTATGATATGAGACCACTGAGCACACGGACCTGGTTGTTGATGGACTGCGTGGTTGGAGGCGGAGTCAGAGGCTTGTTGACCCTCCCTCTGGGGTTGAAAGCCATGGCCTGCGGAGGCTCACTCTGGGGCCAGAAGCTCTCCGAAAACACCCCTTGCTCGTCGTAGAAATCCTGAAAAGACACACACATATACACACACAGGCACAATTAAAGATCCCAGCACACATATCTCAAAAGAAGAAATCTGACTGATTATGTTTTGGCAGCAGTTTCAAGGATTGTTGCAAAAACAAATCTAAAACCCCTCCTGTTTAATAAATCTTTTAAGAAAACACTATGAACGCTTAGGGTCTCCTAAGGACGTATATATTATCTTTAAGCCTGACACTGCACACTTATGTACCTACAGTACATGGGTGTCGAACTGGCCTGTCTATTTGCTTCTTTGCTGAATGTGTGCAAAAAGAAACAAATCCTTAACTACACTTTCTTAGTACTCCACTGTTTCTCCTTTCATGTACAAATGCATGTACAGACCACATCAATGTTGCATTTACAACCTATTTCAAACCCCGATCCTTCAAATGCATGCATGCAGACGTTGGAAAGAACAACTTGCAGTTCGGTCCGACCGGACGAGCTACATTACTGTGTCGAAACAGCAGTAAGATCACAGTTGATGTATGGCTGGCAAGATAACAAATACCGGCATGGGTGGAGCTTGTCTAACGTAAAGGAGCAGTCAAACATTTTGTTTGTCGAGACAGGAACAGAAGGCAATATGAATTCAAATCTCATTTACAGCATATGCAATTTGATATGCAATAATATTTGGTACATTTTCAGGAGATTCATTGGAAAAGCCACTCTCAAAAACTGAGCAAAATGTCTTTTTTTGGTTAACTGACTGAATTAAATACCTATAAAATCAAGACACTTATAGATACTTAAAACTGCTGTAAATCCAATCATTTGCAACACTTCCACCTGCTATCCCCATGTAGCTTGACAGCTTATCCGGATGATGACATCTGACTAGACATCGTTACTTTAAGACCATAGACTGTAAAATTGTTTCTGTTTTTCTTCTTACACTTCCAGCAGTGAAGAGCAAATGCAATGTTCTATGATAAATTGGCTTCCAAATAGTCGTTCCTGAGATACGCAAGCACAACTGAAAACTGCTCACAGACAAAAGATTAGATTATTTCAAGCAGTGAATTAATGATCACATGCTGTGCTTTGCATAAAAAAACTGAACCTCTAAATTGGGTGGATTAATCCATTTCCAACCGTCACCTACTCTGCAGCACTTTTGAGAAAACTGACAGGAAAATCTGAATCCTGTTGACTGTGTGGCAGATGTTCCTTGTGTACTCTGCAGGGTATAGCAGGCTGCGGCATAAAACCGCCCCATCATGTTTTTCCATCTACTTACTTCAGGACTTGTGACAGAAATGCTGAGAATACATTTTACACAATGGAGGTAATTCTAAAAAGTTTCCTTCTGAAGTACATTTTTAACCAAAGTATGCCCTTGAAAACAAGGCACAATCTGCATTCTGTTTTGAGCTCTGAATGTTGTCCTTGTCCAGCAAGCAGTGGTCGATAAATTATTTAAATGTTTAGTAAAAGTGAGCTTTACATAATTAATAAAAAGGTCTTACATTTTAGGATTTTCTTTTGTTTATCAGGGGGTCTTTTTTCATTGGCTGCTATAGCTATAGCTCAGCTCTGAGCTACACCCACCTGTCCAAAGCCTGCCATGGATTCCTGGGAGCCCTCTTGCTGTCCGTCCCGGCTCCCATCCTCCAAGGCATAGACGGTCCCATCCGGGTCCTGAACCCCTTCATCTTTCACCACCACTCCTTCTCCTCCCAGCACCTGAAGAGAATAAGATAAGTTTCAACTTTAAGTAGTAAAGAAATTGCATTTACAACAGTGGCAAGCCCTAGAAGGCAGAAAACAAGCAAATTGACCTGGCCACAGCCCCTCCATACAGGTACTAATGAGTTTAATGACCTACAGTAAACATGCAGAAGTCCATAGGACATCAGCAAGGCAATTAGTGCTGAAGTTGAGACGAGAGCTCCTCTTCAATTGTGCAATGTGCAGAAACATCTCAGCGATATACGCCAATGCAGTGCAAGAAGAGGGAAAAGCAGAAAAAGGAAAGAAAAGCAAACCGTTGCAGCTCTGCATGCCTTGAAGCTGTAACCATGGCAACCCTTCCCCTTATCCCCCTACCTGGAGTCTTAGCGGTTGCCTCTGCTTGCGACTGTGGCCCGCCCCCCTGTCTCTGTCTCCGTCTCTTCCCCGCTCTCTCCCGTCCAAGTCCTCCTCCTCGCTGTATCTTTCCATCCCCACCAGGTCATCGGAGAGGTCCGCCGTGTTGCCGCGGAGGCTGTCCCTGCCGATGCTGTCCACACTGGCCACGCCGGAGCTGCAGCCCGCGGAGAGGGTCCCTGTGCTACTAGTGCTGGCTCCGTTAGCTGTCTGTGCCAACAGATCTCGGAGCTTGTACCTGACGTCCTGAGTACAGCTGGGGCTCTGCTTCATGAGGATTGCGCCGGCCCCAGAGCCCAGTCCTTCGGCGCCGCCACACATGGAGCCGGGGCCCATGTCGCCCAGTGCCATCAGACTCACTGCGTTAGATTGCTCCATCGGGCCTGGGCCGCTCTCGCTGACGCTGGCACCCCCCAATCCCCCGCCCATGTTACTAGCCCCACATTCAGCCATGAAGTTAGGGAAGTTTGCGTAACCTCCACCTGCGCCAACAGAACAGCTCCCACCACCACCACCACCACTCTCTCTCCCTTTCCCCGCGCCACGTTCTTCTTGTTTGGGGAGAACTCCTCCGAGCATCCCCCCTCCACCTCCTCCTCCTCCCCCTCCTGCTGCTGCTGCTGCTGCTGCTGCTGCGGCTGCCGCCGCCGCCGCCGCCGTGGCAGCTGCCTTTCTCTGAGAGATGATCTGGGTGCACTCATCGATGACCGTCTTGATTTGCAAGATGCTGGCGGCAGTGAGGATGCAGAGGGCTTGCGACTGCAGCACCACCAGCGAGCCGCTGTACATGAAGTCCACAAGCTGCTTCACGGTTTCGGCGGGCACCAGCGGTGGCACAGAGATTTCAGAGTGACCCAGCAGCAGCTTGTCCTGGAAGAAGGGGCTGCCAGCTGCCAGGACGCAAGCGTGGGCGCGCAGCGAAGCGTCATGTATCCGCACGGTCACATCGCAGAAGAGGCCCTCGCGCCGCTGCGTGCGCAGGGCTTCCAGCACCGACTGGCTGGAGTTGTGAAGGTGGATGTAGTGCACGGTTTCCGTGCCGGACACCATGGCGGGAGGGGGCGAGTCGCTGGGGATGGGGTGGGAGTGAGGGTGGGGAAGAGGGGGTAGGTGTCTGGGGTTTTGCGTCAGCTTGAGGGATAAGGAGGACAGGGAGGGAAACGGGTACAGTGCATGGGCCACGGTGGGTCCTTGTCCCCTCAAACAGTCATGAGTCTGACGGAAGCTTGGGGCTCTGCTGTGGTTTAAGTGGGAGACAAGCTGCCTTTGTTTGCCTGAGAGGGACGTCAAGAGGTTGTTTCCACCAACTTCACTGTCTCACTTAAAACCCTGTTGAAATAATAATGACAGCGATCAAACACTAAGCAGTTGTATTAGAGCTAAAATAGTAAGTCAATGAATTCATCAACAAACTTGATGGTTGACCATTTTATTTAAGTCATTTATGAAGCAAAAATACCAAATATTCCCATATTCTAGCTTGTCGAAAATTAAAAAAAAAAAAAAAGTATACTTTTCTTTGCTTTGAATGACTGTAAATGCATCATCTTTGATCTTGGTACTGCTGGTCAGACCAACTGAAACATTATGATGGGTATTTTGGGTATGATGGGTATTTTTCCGACATTTTGTATACTTTAGAATTCATAAATTCATGTTATAAATACTCAACATTTTATTCGATACTGCTAACAATCATTAACGTTAGTTGCATACATATTGTACAATGATTTGTGTCATTTTCGAGCCAAGTCACACACACAGCTGTGTCTGAAGGTGACAACTAAGAAGCTGCTAATAACCATCAATTAAGTCGCGTGCATCATCTGGAACACCTGTTCTGGAGAAATGACAGCACGTGCCGTACGGTGCGCGAGTCTAATAGCACGTCGGGTCAGTTTCTTTGGCTATTCTGCTCAGCGGGTGGCCGGTAACGCAACACCAAACATAATTTTAGCTGTTAGTAATGCTAAAAGACGAACCAATAGTGAGGTAGTAGAAGCTGGACAATTAAAACACCTCATTAATCAAATTTAACTGCCAATTCCAGTAAATAGGTTACTGACCAGCCGACGTTAGCGCCAGCAACAAGCGACTAGTTTAACAGTGACAGGCTAACGTTAGCTAGCGTTAGCTGTTGACATTAGCCGCTTAGCTCCAGCACGGAATTCTGCACGAAATGTACATATTTCTACATGCAAACAGAGCATCGCCATCGACTAAAACACGAACGCCACTAGTTAAATATCGAAAGGTAACTGGCAGCGTGCCTAGCATAACATAAAAGCAGCTATCGGAGGTCGCCCCCACGCTCCAATTCAATGCTAATATAGCTCGGTTACTAGCTAGCTAGCGCAAATTCTACAAGAAACAACTAGTTAAGTTAGCATGCGAGCTAATGGGCTACCACCCTTTTTCTGTACAGAGGTCGTTAACGTAACAGCCAGGTAGTTAAACCGTGTAAATGCATGCTGTTTTAGCGTGACTACATACCTGGAATGTGCAGTGACAGCTGGGGGCTTTTTAGTTTCACGCAGATGGATGCAGCAGGAACTCCCCAGTATAACGCACCCAACCTGATGAGAGCTAGAAACAAACACACATGCACACAAACACACACACTCACAGACCCGCGCGTGCATTCAGAGCTCGGTACAAAAAAGGGGAACGTGGAGTTTCGCCTGCTTCATGCCAGCTAAACCATCCACAAATTTGCATGCAGTACTTCTCTCACATAAAGGTACATACGGGCTTTGAAAAGTAGGACAAATGCCTGCACACAAACCCATGTTAAAACACACAGACAGCAAACGCACCTTCACACACCCACACACTGCAGGAAACACTGTAACAAAAGAATGATGCACATAAACACAAATCCTATTGTTTAACTCCAACCACTTGATTGTAATGTGTACTCATTGGGGACTTTGTTCATGGCATCAGCATGAAGGTGGGAATTAATACAATATTATGAATGCATTGTATTGGATAAGTAGCCTATAATAGCAACAATTTAAGAATCATACTAGTCCATGATGAAACATTGTTGACAGATATTTTTGCCATGTGTTTAAATATTCAGGGTGCACACAGGGTGTGCAAAAGTGTATTTAAGGGCTAAAAGAGCATGTGTGCAGTGAGGTGTCTTCTCTGTTCCGGGTGGATAAACTTCAGTGACAGTGGCAGCAGGTCTGGTGAACTCAGCACAGCGAGATCAAGCATCAGCTTGTACTTTCAAGGACGACCATTTGAAGTGAGTACAATGCAGTACTGCAAATGCTGAGTACACTAGTAGGAATCAAGTCAGTTATAGCCCCTTTGCCAGATGATGAGCACATGAGATTAAATAGGTAATTATTTTATCATAGAAATTGTCCAAATGATGAAACATTTCTTTTGTACTTTGTATTAAAAAGACGATCACCTGCAGCTGATAAAGAGCATCAAAACCTAGCATGAAAATTCTGCTTTTGCAGACATCTAGTATTTGACAAATAGCGTTGAGCTGCAACAATTAATTGTCAACATTTTAAATTAATCAACTATTTAAAATCAATCGTTTCGAGTTTTCAAACGGTTTGAGTAATTTTTTATGGGGATAAAAAGGTTTTGTTGGATTCCAGCTTCTTAAATATGAATATTGTTCTAGTTTCTTCTCTCCTCTGTGACAGTAAACTAAATGTCTTTGAGTTTTGGATAAAACAAGACGTTTAATGACGTCATCTTGAGCATTTGGGAAACACTGAGCAACACTTTTTAACATTTTATAGACCAAGCCACTAATCAATTAATCAAGAAAATATTCAGCAAATCGATCGTTTCAATGCAGCTCTAAAATGTCATTCAGCTTGTTTACATGATTACATCTAGAAACAAAAATCAAATATCATAGGTGCGATTTACAGCCATGATATTAACCAGTTATTGACTTAATACCATTTTATAGAAATAATAGAATCTGTTGGTGGGAAAGAACACTTGATGGTGTACTTTAGAATAAACAGGACCTCTTTTCTTTAGAAGACTGGTTGTATTACTAATAAATATTCCCAAAAAGGACCTATACACCCACAAAGGTGTGGCCCCTGAACTAGCCTCAACTGAAGCACATTTTCTCTTCCTTTGTATCTGATAAGTTCCCCCACATTTTCTCTAATAACGTGTCATCCCATGAGTATTACAACAAAGTTTGTGCATGCCTCCGCCGCTGCTTGACAGTTTAAGAAAGAGACACCAGGATTTACTCCACAACAGAATATAATTTAATGAATCACTTTTCACTGTCGATCACAAATCTATATTGATGTAAAAATGAAAAAAAGAAAAAAAAAAAATCCAATACTTTCCTCTTGTCTTAATGTAAGGCGTGCAGTCTCCACAGCGCTTTGGACATTGAAAGCTACAGGTCATTACAGTAAGACTCACTGACACTCAGCCACAAATACACACAAAAGCGTTCATAGGATCCACTCCTTTCTTGGGGCCCAATAGACATTTATTCTTTGCACGTACAATGAGCAGAAGTGGGATTCATCACAACACCAAAAGTATAGTAGTTCACAAATAGCAACAGGACACGCTAACACTTCATCTTGGGCCTTTACTAACCCTCTCAGCTCTGGAGGAATAAATGGTATGGTGATGCTAGAATACTTTAATATGTGAGTTACATTGATAGCTACACAAAAAGTGGTGAGCACATTGTGTGAGCACGTAGCACATGAATAAGGATGGTTTGAACAGCCGTGACTCTTGCATTCAACCCTTTTCAGCAAGACTTTTGTTGTTAAAGAGTATTTTTTGGGGCTTTTTCCCCTTTATTTGATAGTGACAGTGGATAGACGGGAGAGAGATGGGGGATGACACGCAGCAAAGGGCCGCAGGTCGGATTCGAACCCCAGGCCGCTGCAAAGGCCTCAGTCTACATGGTGCGCACGCTCTTACTGGGTGAGCTAGAGGCCGCCCCGAGACTGATTTTCTGAACCAGTGAATCAATCAAACAATTGTATCTATCACAGTGACAGTGAAATGTAATCCCATCAGCTCCTTCAACTTGTAAAAATGAGTTTTGCCATTCAGTGAGAAGGACGTCCTTCATTTAAAGAAGTAAGTTACATTTAAATGCGGCGTTTGGAACTCTCATAAAAAGCGCCGCCATTTTCTTGTGTCTAAGGTGAAAAAATGTTAATGACCTCTGGGATGTAAAGTGGCCTCAGCTTTATAAATACAATTATATATTTGCCTCCATATAAAAATAAAATTAGCAATACACAAATATTGCACACCTAAGGAGTTTCGATTTATTAGATTACTGACAAGCTATTGAGGAAAATGTACAAACGTGGAAATAATAAACCATCTGGTGCAGTACAAATAAATAATTAGATATTTAATTCCCTATTCATGCAGCATGACTCTCTGGCTGTGTGGGGGGGGGGCAGGCAGAGTTGGAGCCACGGCTGCCAAGGGGAGCTGGAGTTGGGCTGTGCTGGGGGGGTGAAGGTCAGGGTGGAGCAGCAGGTAGTTCTTCAGGACAAACAGGGCCGAGCACTTCATTGCTGCTGCGCGTCTAGCTCTCTCTGGCGGCAGCCCACGGCAGTGATGAGGGCGGCACCCTTGCCGCTGCCGTCCTCGGATAGCAGGAAGATGACGTCACATTTTGGGGCGAGTTCCTTGACCGTCTGCTGGAAGATCCGAGAAAAGCTGAGGGAGGAGAACACCAGGAAACAGTGGTTAAGAGGCAGTTTGCTTAACTTAAATAAAATAACTTTTACGTGAGCAAAATGCAGATTAATCAACATTCCTGTAAATGTGCCAGTGTTTAGCCGCCTACACACGATCCGCGGTAAAAACCACTCTGTGCTGACAAGTAAATTGTTTTCCTCCGGGGAGAGCACTGATGCTGAACTAGGTCGGAGTGCTACCCTTGGCGCAAAGTTCAAATTAGTTCAAATTTGACCATGGTACCGTTGACCTTTCAAGGTGCAACCAATTCCAGAAGCAATGATGACGTATACCTGCGCAGCCGCTCTGCTCTGTGCCCTACCTCGTGGTTTTACCACGGAGCCTAATTTCCAGCTGTAGTCCTTTTGGGGAGATGTTTTGAGAACAGAGAAATGGCAAGATATTAGTATAAGTTAGAAAGAGAGCTGCTTCCTGGTAACAAAAACAACAGAAATGTTGCTCTCACTAGAGCAGCAGGTTAGAGCGTACTGTAACCTTGCTTTATGAGACACTCCTAATAGCTCTTTAATTTGAAATACAACTAAGATCTTAGATGCAAAGGGCTTGACCCAATGCAGTGCTAAGGTTTCTTTTCTATGAAAAGTGACAAACGACTTAGAGAATAACTTAAAGACAATAGTGGGATCACACGTGGGGGGGGTACAGGACTGTTAAAAACAGTCTTGATTAGGTAATTAAGCAGTAAGTTATTCTGACTCTAGAGACTCTAAAAAAAATGGTTTCTGAAGCTCAAAACAACAAGTCAACATTAACCCCTCTCCTGCCTTTAAGCTATTTTTTTACAAAATATGACGCAATTGCTTTTAGTCTGTTAGAAATATTGGAAATAGTGAAAGAGAATTGCTTGTTTTGTCAAACTAACAGTCCAACCCCCACTGCCCTCCCCCGCCAAACAGAGTAAACCAGCAAATCCTAATATATGACAAGCTGAAACCAGCGAAAGTTTGTTCTTACATGATGAATTAATAAATTATTCTTTTCTGTCAACCAACTAAAATAAATTGTACTAATTGCTTCAGCATTTTTCTCAAGGGCATTGAGTTTGGGACCCTGATGAAGGGCCTTCATCATTGTCAGTGTCTGTGTAGGCTGACATTTTTACTCATTCATTCAATAAATTCCCTGCCACTTGCATCGTTATCCACTTTTCAGAAATTATTTGTATGTATTTAAGAAAATAAAAGATTCAACCTTTGCAGTCCAATGAAAGTCCAAATGGACTGTAGTGTTTAAGAATGAATGAACCCCTTTCCCCAGAAACACGTGACCTATTATGTCTTACTGTGGGTGCAGCTTGTAGAGCGTGCCGTCCACGCCCACGGTAATGTCCAGGTGGTCCAGTCCTCTGTTCTCACGGATCTTGTCCACCACAGCAGCCATCCCGGCTCCACAGATCTGAGCGGCGCGGCGGGACACCGTGCCACACACCTCCTTGACGATGATACTGTCATCACAGGTGCTGTCGAGCCCCAGCTGCTGCAGGATCGCCCTGACCTGCAGCAACGCCAGACGATCGCTGGGGAGCAGGAGGGGTTGGGTGATGGGGGGAGTGATGATGGGGGGGGGGGTGTCAGAGGTCAGCCAACAGCAGGAGAGTCACCGGATACCTCACAGCTGTTCCCAGAGGCTAAGGTAGGCTTAAACAAGTCGTCACATTGCATCCCCCTCCTCCTCTCATACCTGGGGGGTGTTAGCCCCTTAGATGCTACTTTTTCTGTGGACAAGGATGCCTAAGCATGTGCTGTTACGTGCTTCTCCTCTCAATCATACTACTGTTTCTATGTTTTAGCCTTTGGCTGTATATAAACGCATATAATCGGATATTTTACAGCAACAACTTTGGATTTTTCCTAATGTTCCTCCAGGCAGCCACCAGTTTCCGTTCATTTCACTACAGTATGAGATCAACAATCATGAACCTTTTTTATATACATAAATAATACATCACAATAAACATGTTTGACATAACCAGTTCAAGTACTGCCCCCTTTTCAGTCAACTAATCTGTCGTTTTAGTTGACTAATGACTAATGGCACTGCTAGTACCAGCTCTGCTCAGCTGCGCTGCCCCGTCCTTTTTTCCATTGCAGATTTAGTACCGCCTCATGTGTGAGGCAAGCGTGGCTGGTCGTCATAGTGACACCACAGGAAAGTGCCGTGACTTAACGCGACGCACACACCAAACGTCGAAGGTGTGTTGTTTTTGATTCTCGGCATGTGGCCGTTTGCCAGAAGACACATTTTAGTTTCAAAAGAAGCTGAAAAGGCAGCAGAAAAAACACGCCGCTGGCTAAACTATTGAAACACGGCGGGTTTGTTCGTCTCAGCTTGCTTGGAACTTCGATGGAGGTGGTACTAAAAAAAGTACCTGGGACTTTTTATTATAACGGAAAACCAAATAAGGCGAGTAGAGTCGAGTCGAGCGGGTAACATGTAATGGAAAAACGCCATAAGATTTCTTTAGTTAATTAGTCATTTTTTAAATGCCTTTTAATGCTAAATGACTTATTTTCAAGAAGCTTATGAACACATCTCTGGTAAACACAAGATCTAAAATGGCGCTTTTGCACGATTCCTTGCGGAGCAACTCAGTTTTACAGATCTGTCGATTAAATCAACTTGTCGGTTAGCTGGCCGAATTGTGTGTGTTGAGTGTTAGTCGATTAAGAATCTCTTTAGTTGTGCACAGCCTTCACATTTCAAATATTTAAGTTGTGTGGTTATACCGTGCAGATTGATATATAAAGGTATGCTTTGTGTTATCAAACAAGAATTATCTAAATGCCTAAAAGCAGACATGGTTCTCTCTGCTGAAGATGTACCTACTTTATGTTGTTTCTCTACAACTAAATCTTCATACTGCATGGGCATTAATACCTGCCTGGGAGGTAGAAGTAACACTCTGCAGGCTGGCAATAATGCAAACAATGTGCGACTCAACATGCACAACCTCCGCCATAGCACTTTTAACTTCTGCTCGTTTATTGTTGGATAGCAGTTTGAGATATGTGGGCACTACAAAGGAATTGTGCGGCACTTCATTGTCGTAATTTATTATTTTGGTGACACCTGTCTCAACTGCTATGCTTAAGTTTCCTACATAATCTCCACCCCTGCTGCTATCAAGGAGAAAAACCTCTTCTCTCTTTACTAATGCTTATTCCCTGTTGGATGTTGGAAATGTGTGCAAACTTGCAGTGATCTAAAGCTGAGCGTACAGCACATTCTTTTTCCGCCATGAAACGTCATTTTAATTGCATACAAATCTGAAGAATAGTTTGTAACAGGAATGATTTCCTTATCTGTTGAAATAAGAAAATGTTGCCACCAAAAGGTCCCAAAAAATATATTTGAAGGTGGATTTGACCTTTTTTAAACAGTTATGTGGATTTGATGTGTCCCAAAAGCCACCGCATCAGCATTGATGTTAAGTAATTAACTCACCTCTCTATCTGTGACAGGAACTTTGTCTCAAAGATGCCCCTGGTCTTCAGCGTCTCAGAGATTTGTCCCCGGAAGAGGTAGCCACGCCTTGTCAGATCAATTAAAATCTGCCTGACGATCTCTCCGAGGTACATACCACTGCACATCTTCTCATATCTGACACGTATAAGAGAGAGACACACATCTTAGTCAGCAGTATCTTCCATTTAGTTTATATCTGTTATACTATTTGTGTTAAACTAGCAATGAAAGTCCTAAGATATATTTGAAGACTGGAGGTGTCTTTACCTTTGTTTGCCTTCGTTGAGCGAGTTCTCATCCACCGCCTGGTCGTACTGTGTCCTGATGTCATCCAGGCAGCCGTTGTCTCCAAACGCTCCCCACTCCATATTGACACACATACGGCCCTCGTTTCCCTCCACTATCTCGATGTTCTTTGTCTCTTCCATGTAGCAGGCATTACTGCCGGTCCCTGAGACGACACAGAGCCTGTCAACCTCATAACCTCTGAACGATACCTCATTTTGCAAGACTTTCTACTCAATTCAACTAATGAGTTAATAATAATTCAACTAATGATGGGTCATCTGCAAACAGTTATTCAGGACCAGGCTACAATGTAACATCTCTTGTCTTTCTTTCTTCATCTGTTCTTGAATGTACTGAGGTGAGGGACACAGAGTGAGCTGTACCCAGCATGCCGTTCTGCGGTGTATCAGTTAAAAGGGGTCCCCTCTCTGTACGCTACACAGTTTGTACATAATGCACTTCTGATAAATGTCTTGTGGATCTCGTATGAACGGTTGTTGTAAAAATTGAATAAGTTAGATACTTTCAACTTAAACTCTTTTTTTTAGATCAAAAGTGGTGTTTTCTCACCTGCAATCAGCCCAACCTCACAGTTGGGTTCCTCATATGCACAGGTCATCATCGTCCCCACTGTGTCGTTCACTATGGCAACCACATCTAACTCAAACTCCTGTGAAAACGGTTAGAAAATTAAATCACAGGTAGAAGTATGATGACCCTACACATCTGTTGCTGTCGCTCCATTACACAAGTCTCACAATTCAAGATGCTGTGTGTTACAATCTATAAGTCAATGTACAGTGTAGAGTTCACATCCTGTTACTTTTAAATTATTAAATGCCAGATAGGTTAAAAAAATGTCAGACGATTAACTTGTTTTTTTACCAATATCAACTAAAATATTTTGGATTACATAATACCATTTATGTTGTCACGCAACATAACTTCGATGTTAAGTCCACAGTTTATTTCAGTGTTTTCTGAATCACTCTGGGTGTTGTCAGAAGGATTAATATCAGGCCTTGTCACTTTTTTTAAATGCCACTCTGAGCACAATGCAGTTCAATCACATTCCTAAACAGACGACACAATAAAATGCACAAGCTGTTTCAGACTGCTGCAAAATTTCGGAGCATTGCCAAACACAGAAAATACCGAGGATCATCCATGTCATGGAACACCCACACTGCAGACACAGACACAGACACACACTCCACAGTATCAGAAAGCAGGTTTTCCAGGTGTTAAGACATGCTGTACCAACAATAACCACACACTGCTGCAGTCTTGCACTGCTTTACCTGCCCGTTAATGATTTACAGTCCCATAATACTTACTGGATTCTCAATCTAAAAGTGCGGATGAATAAACAAAACTTCTTGAATACAAAACCAAAAAACTAAAATGTGTTGATTCATAATAATAATAATAATATTAACATTTGTACAGCATATTTAATACAAGAAATGCAGCACAAAGTGCTTTAAAAAAGGAAATAATTACATAAAAAGGAGCCTAAGAACAGGGAATCAATGTAAAATAAAAACATGGATAGAATTCCATAATTAATGAAAGATAGGATGGAAATAAAACACCTGTCAAGAGCTAAACAAGATAACATATATATGAAAAGAATGCGTAACATATGATGGGAGTTAAAACCCATTGAATAATAGAAATAAAGTTAAAAATATCAAAATTAGTGCCCATACAGTATGTGTAATATCAGTGATGAAGATTTGAGATTTGTAAGATTTTGGGGCTTTTTGGCCTTTTATTGACCGATGAAGACATGAAAGGGGGTAGAGAGACGGGGGATGACATGCAGAAAAGGGCCGCGGGTCGGACTCGACCACGGGCTGCTGCGGTAAGGACTGAGCTACCAGGGCGCCTCAGAGATTTGAGATTTTTAAGACACAAACTCGGGAAGCCACTTTCTAATTATTGGCGCCCAGATCTCTGAGTTTAGAAATAAACACAACAGAACCTACTTTTCCCAACTATGACACCAAAATAGGCATTTTTCTCAATATATAATTAGCAAGCTGTATTGTATATGCCAGGCCATGAAAGGTGCTGTTAACATGTTGGTTTGCACAGTGTGGGTGAGGTGTCTTTATGATGAACTTTATGTAGTTTGGTCCAAAGGTGTCCGTATGCCAGGATTAGCATGTAGAACAATATATCTTCTATTACTACTCTGTTTGCCCAGTGAATTTCCTTAGAGTTCCTTTTTTTCCTTCAGTATTTCAGTACAGAAAGCATTTTCATTTTATACATGGAAAGAACACAGTTCTGTACAGTGGAAACTTTTGGGGAGACAAAAACCAACACATCATGCCAAAGGACTTCAGATCTGAGAGCTCTTAATGCCATTCAAAAAACATTGCTACAGACGGTTGAAAGCCAGTTAGCAGCTTTTTATATGTCGGGCTTTAAAGCAACATAAGGCAACCTATCTGAGCTACAATGAGGCCAAATTATACAAGGTGCATTAGTCCAAAAAACTAATATGAAACCTTTAAGTTTTTGATGACTCATTCAAACAAAACTGTATCGGTGTATCAGCAAAGCAGCAGGAAGGTAAAACTAAATGTTTAAGAAGTTTTTACCTTCCTTTAAGCAAGCCCTTGCTAAAAATCTTACTATTTTATGTTTGAATTTTCTCCCTCAATGGCAGTAAGACTTGATTTGTCACATTAAATGTTGAATTCAACGGACAAAACTGTGGCGTTTGAACAGCACTGGTGTCTGTGTTGCTGTAGTTCTACTAACATAATACCTAATGATGATTAGATGGTCTTCCCGTTTGCCATTACCTCTTTCCTCTTGATCGCTTCCCGAAGAAGCTCCACCACATCCTCACCCTCACAGTCTGTGGCCTTGAATCCTTTGGTCCAGGTTACGAGGATACCCTGCAGAGCACAAATAACACTTAATGGGAAATATCCAACAAATACGGTTTTGTGCAATACTCAAATAAGGACTTTGTAGGTAAAAGAGTTAGAAAGGTCAAATCTTGAAACCATTAAAAAACGAGGAGAAAATATTGATGGAGACAATGGATTAGTTATGCTAATGTGACATTGAACACGGTTCTAGTTGCTCACAATCAGTCGCATCCAGCTGCCAGCAGGGGAAGACTATTTGACCTTTTTGCCACCTTTTGCATTGATATTTCTCTATTACATTCAAGGGACTCGTCTGTTTCCTTTTGCTGTGTATTTTACAAAAAAGAGGCGTGCTATTTTTGAGATAACTGATAGAGAACATACTGCGTCCAAGCTGGTCTGATGGCAGGGGAAGGAGAAGGTGAAACCCAGCGGAAGGCGCGCACTTTTCATTCCCATGTAGTCCAGGAAGTCAGAGATACAGTGCACGATGTGGTCAAAGAGCTGAAAAGAGACCTGCTTTTAGTGGTTTGTACTGGGAGAGATGGTTAGTTTTGTTATCACTTCATTTTCTATGGTGAGACCAAAATGTTTAGCGCATCCTCTAAATGTTCTTTACTGTGTCTATTAAATAAAGCGGAAATAGGAATAAATCTATAAATAAATAAAAAAGGGAAAGGAGTACCTATGTCCACGCAGAAACAACTTGTTCGAAAGTAATGAGAATTATTTCCTAATGAGCATGAAATCCTCATCAAAGACACAAAATCATTACCTCTTCTCCTGTGCCCTGCATGACTTCTATGGGAATGGCGTAGATTTTATTATGCATCTCCACAGATCGCTTCTTCCCGCTGCGAATCTTTACCAGAAGCACACGGAAGTTTGTTCCTCCGAGGTCCAAAGCGAGGAAATCTCCGTTCTCTGTATCGCAAGAAAAGCCTCGTTAGCTTAACGACCAGCAGAACTTGTCATTGACCTGTCACCAGTGAATACGTTTTCTTATGTATTGATTTTATTTAAGAAAAACTATTGCTCCTTGATGCATACATAATACAGTTAATATGACTTTATGACTTAGTTAATAATAATACAGTTTAAAAGCATAGGAGTATGACTTTGGAAAGATAAGGATTCACTGTAACATATTTAAGGTTTTACTGCCATATTGAGAATTTGGTCAAGGCCACACACCCCCCTCCTCAAAAGCTACAGACTCAGAAATGGTACATCCTAAGGAAAGCTCATTGTGGGACTGGCTCTAGTGACTGTAATTCTGCACCAAGGCTGAATTTTGGGAAAGAGACTGCAGATACAGTATTAGGGACCACTAAGGTCTATATACCCGGTAACCTGGTAGACCTGGTAACATGAGCGCAAATGCACTTTATGATTTACAGAAGTGATGATGACCAGGACACGTGCAACCCAAAAAAAACGGATCAACGTTTCTAAACAGCAGCAGTGTCTCCAATCACAGTAAAAACACTGTTTTTAGTGTTTCAGGGAATGTGTTAATGGAAACCCACGCTCTGATCCAAATTATTGACAAAATCACAAGTTGCACATGGAAACAAAATCTACCACAGGGTCCTTCCCTCCCACCTGTCTGCATATCGATATTCAATCACCTGTTCCATCTGGTGTTCTTCGGACAAAGGTAGGCAACATTTTGACTGTAGCTTCCTTGTGGGTGTCCTTCTTGAGGCCTCTTTCAATCTCCACCTTCATGCGCTTCTTCACTTCTAGCAGCTGCGCTTTGCTCAGCCGGAACTCTGCCATCGTCTGCTGAATCTGGCGCGCCTGCTCCGTCAAACGGTACGCCACTGCTGTCACCATGGCGGCTCCTTTCGCACTCCCACTCTCAGACAGCAGGAAGCGGACATCTGAGTCTGGGACCAAGCGACGCACGGTCTTGTGCAGACGGCGGGCATATCTGTTCAGAGAGCAGAAGATATTCTAATGAGAGAGGCTCCATATCGGTATAACATCTAATACAAAATGTTCATCTTTGCTCCTCATCATTCACCACCAAATCTTCTCAAGATGACATAGACAGGGTACAGAAGTTTGAGATGGTCTTACACATAAGTAGCTCTTTTCACTGTGAACTGAAACTATTTCATATTATTGCACTGATACTTTACTTCTATTATTGTATTGCCTCCGCAAAGAAGGCTGACTGTTAGTGGGAAAATCTTCCCACCACTAAAAGGAATGTCTGGTTTGCATCCTCTATATTCCTCAGAGGATCTTGTTTGCCCTGATCACTGAGTACCTTATTCTTGTTTTGATGTAGTTGTGTTTTTTTTAATGGGGAACATTTAGGCAAAAATGAAGGTTAATTTAGAGCCATGACTACTATTCACTATTCAGCATTACTGTCTACACACTTCTCTACAAAGAAAACTCACTGAGGGTGCATCTTGTAGAGCGAGCCGTCGATGCCCACAGTGGTGCGTAGGCGTGTGACTCCTTTGTTTTCCTTAAGACGACAGAGAATGCCTCCCAGTGTTGCAGCAATTAGATTTGCTGAACGGAAGGACACGATGGTGCACACATGCTGCACAGCCAGACAGTCTTCATCTGAAGGCTCCACCCCGAGCCTTGTTAGGATTTCCATGCATTTCTTCAGCCCTTCTTTACTCCTAAAATGACAAGTATTTTTTTGTGATGAAAGATCTCATCCTTGCTGCTGAAGAAAAACAACAAACCAGTATTTTTTTATATGTCCAGATAGGTCTGGGCAATATATTGACTAGATATCGTCTTAGATTTTGGATGTATTGTAATATCGTAATATGGCAAGGGTTGTTTTTACCTGGTTTTACAAGCTGCATTACAGTAAAGTGATGTCATTTTCTGAACTTACCAGGCTGTTCTAGCTGTTCTATTATTTACCTTTACCCACTAAGTCATTAAATCATTTCTGGAGAATATTTATCAAAAATCTCATTGTGTAAATAACATTTTGTTAAAAGCACCAATGGTCAACCATACAATATCGTTGCAATATTGACATCAAGGTATTAGGTCAAGAATATTGTGATATTTGATTTTCTCTATTTCGCCCAGCCCTATGTCCAGATGATCATTTTATGCCCTTTAAGGCAACAAAAGGAGCTTTATTTTTTAAATCCTGTGAAAACTTTCTGCAGACCATTCCCAGAAAACTCCAGATTATATATTTTTTCTTGTACCTTACTCTAAAAGTCATTTTCCCAACTCACTTTTCAATGGCAGAAACATGTTTCGTCTCGATCTTTCCTTTCGTCAGGAGCTCGGGGGTTATCCGTCCCTCAAATAGCAGCCCCTCTTTGGCCATCTTGACCAGTATGAGTCGAACCAGCTCTCCTATGTACATCCCACTGGCCATCTTTTCAAAACTGAGCAGAGAGAAACACAGAGCGTGTCACAGATACAGTGTGCGTCATTCCATCTTCTCTTCAAAGACCCGACATTCTGCATTTCAGAAGACCTGTAACCTCTTTCTCTATTTCTAGGAGGAATCTTAAAGTTGCACTGTAGAAACTGTAAACAGATCTTTTCTAGAATAATGTGTACTTAACACAGAACAAAGGGGCTCGGATCCCCAGTAAAATTAAGCTTTATTGCAGCGGATTCAATTTGTTGACGCAGCTACACAATTATGAACGTGACATTTATTGTAATGTACACTGGTAGACATTTAAGTGTACACGAACATTTCTGTCACAAAAGTACGTAAGCCACATAATGTCCTTTTAAGTTCTACTGCACTTTCAGGGTTTTATTATTCTGCAACAATGGACTTACCAAATGGTAGCTCTTTACTGCATGTTAAAATTATACAATTTCAAGTGTCTTTGTTGCCGTATTTTATACAGCAGGTACTGTGTATTTTGGAGTTTGAACAGTATTCGGGTGGGGAGGGGTATCCTAAAGTTAAGCCTCACGTTGTCCTCGGGTCAAATTGACCCGTTTTTCTATATCAATGTTCTTTTTAATTCCCCAAAATAACATGATTCATTCCACACAACGCTCTTTGCAAGTACAAATCTCTACTTTCATTAATTTTAGGGGGTCTTGTTCAATTTTATAGCATTTGGAGAAAAAAATTGAAGTGGTTTTGAAATAGTATTGAGTAAAAGTTGACATAATCCAGTCTGTGATTATCCATCAACATGCATTGCTTTAATTTTAGTTCAAATAATTCCTATATAATAGATAATAATTTCTTATAAATAAGATTTAAGACCATAAATTCCAAAAAATAACTGTAAAACTAAAGTTAGTAAGTTAGTGTAACGTAGTGTTAAACGTCAAAAAAAGTGACAAACGCTGAAAAAAAGTTGAAAAAGGGACAAATGTAAGAAAAACTTAAATACAACAAGTGTTGATTTTCATAATATAATAATAACTAGAATCCCTAAACCCACTTAGAAAATATGGAATGACAGTTTGTATACAGTTTTCACCCTGGATTCTTCAAGCAGGACATTCCTCCGAAAGACTATGCTTGCTTGGTAAAACTCTTGCTTGAATAAATAAACTTTTGAAGAGAAAAAAACCTTACAGCTGCTTTCCTGGGTTGATGGAGCCTCTGTCGATCTCGCGGTCAAACTCTGTGCGAATGTCCTCCAGGGACCCATCATCCCCGAAGGCACCCCACTCAGTGTTTATACACATCCGGCCTTCGTCTCCTTCCACCTGGTCAATGTGCCGCAGTTCCTCCATGTAGCAGGCATTTGTTCCCGTTCCTGAAAGGACGCAGAGCTGCATGACTCTTTTGCTCTGTGGAGCTCAGTAGGCAGATTGCATTGTCCTAATGATGCCAGGGTTAGTGTTAGAATACCTTTGGCGCCCCCACATGTAGAACTGTGCTTATGAAACTGTAAAGTGCCTTGATACATGTGTTGACTTTGTCAGTTTTTCCAAAATAGACCGCATGAGTGAACAATATTAAATCGGTCCCCAATGTTGTTGTTTCATCAGTTTGTATCAACTACTTTATTATTTGCCCTTCCAACGTTCTTTTAAAGAAATGTAGTCTGTGTCTTTACCTATGATGATGCCCACTTCACAGCGCTGATCGTCAAATCCGCAGGTCATCATGGTGCCAACTGTGTCATTCACCACCGCCATGATGTCTGCCTCATAGTCCTGAAAACAAGATTCTGTTTAATAATAATAATAATAATAATAATAATAATAATAAAATCACTAAGTTTGGACTCAGACATTTTAAAAAGTATACCATCATTATATTTCATTTTGACTGCTTAAATTCAAATATTTTGCTTATTTTAAAATGCCTCAAACAATGAAACATGACAAACATTTATGTTTTATAGTTTTGTTAACCCTACACAAATGGTTAAGTTAAAAGAAGAAGAAAAAAACCTCACCCCTCGTTTCTTGATAGCCTTGTTTAGAAGACTTACAACATCTACGCCTTCTACACCACTGACTTTAAACTTCTTTGTCCACGTCAGTAAAACCGCCTATAAAACAAGGACAAACTTAAAGTCACAGGAAGACGGACATTTTGGCAAGTCCAAAATGTCCGTCCATTGCTATTCCAACCACGGCATCACCTTCCAACAACCCTTCTTCCCAGTGATACTAACAATACAATCACATTAAGATTTAGCTTTTCTGAGAAAGCAAACATACAGTGGTGCTTATGAGTTTATGAACCCATTCTAAAGTTGACAGTTTGGATATTGATCTTAATGCCTTAATTAAAAGAAATTGGAAAAATTTGACCAATTTTCTTTGTGAATAAATAATTTATTGTAAATAGATAAAATGTTCTTCCTTAAAATACAGGGGTATAAGTATACACCCCCCTATGTTAAAATACAGGGGTATAAGTATACACCCCCCTATGTTAAAATACAGGGGCATAAGTATACACCCCCCTATGTTAAAATACAGGGAGCATAAGTATACACCCCCCTATGTTAAAATACAGGGGGTATAAGTATACACCCCCCTATGTTAAAATACAGGGGGCATAAGTATACACCCCCCTATGTTAAAATACAGGGGGCATAAGTATACACCCCCCTATGTTAAAATACAGGGGCATACAGTGGTGTGAAAAAGTGTTTGCCCCCTTCCTCATTTCCTGTTCCTTTGCATGTTTGTCACACCTAAGTGTTTCGGAACATCAAACCAATTTAAACAATAGTCAAGGACAACACAAGTAAACACAAAATGCAATTTGTAAATGAAGGTGTTTATTATTAAAGGTGAAAAAAAATCAAAACCATCATGGCCCTGTGTGAAAAAGTGATTGCCCCCCTTGTTAAAACATACTATAACTGTGGTTGTCCACACCTTTCTCTAGCCACACCCAGGCCTGATTATTGCCACACCTGTTCACAATCAAGGCATCACTTAAATAGGAGCTGCTTGACACAGTAAGGTCCACCAGAAGATCCTTAAAAGCTACACATCATGCTGAGACCCAAAGAAATTCAGGAACAATTGAAAAAGAAAGTAATTGGATCTATCAGTCTGGAAAGGGTTATAAAGCCATTTCCAAAGCTTTGGGAATCCAGCGAACCACAGTGAGAGCCATTATCCACAAATGGCGAAGACATGGAACAGTGGTGAACCTTCCCAGGAGTGGCCGGCCGCCCAAAATTACCCCAAGAGCGCAGCGACGACTCATCAAGAGGTCACAAAAGACCCCACAACAACGTCCAAAGAACTGCAGGCCTCACTTGCCTCAGTTAAGGTCAGCGTTCATGCCTCCACCATCAGGAAAAGACTGGGAAAAATGGCCTGCATGGCAGAGTTCCAAGGAGAAAACCACTGCTGAGCAAAAAGAACATCAAAGCTCGTCTCAATTTCTCCACAACACATCTTGATGATCCTCAAGACTTTTGGGACAACATTCTGTGGACCGATGAGACAAAAGTGGAACTCTTTGGAAGGTGTGTGTCCAAGTATATCTGGCGTAGAAGGAACACTGCATTTCATAAAAGAACATTATACCAACAGTAAAATATGGTGGTGGTAGTGTGATGGTCTGGGGCTGTTTTGCTGCTTCAGGACCTGGAAGACTTGCCGTGATAAAAGGAACTATGAATTCTGCTGTCTACCAAGAGATCCTGAAGGAGAATGTCCGACCATCTGTTCGTGTACTCAAGCTGAAACGAACTTGGGTTCTGCAGCAGGACAATGATCCTAAACACACCAGCAAGTCCACCACCGAATGGCTGAAGAAAAACAAAATGAAGACTTTGGAGTGGCCTAGCCAAAGTCCTGACCTGAATCCTATTGAGATGTTGTGGTATGACCTTAAAAAGGCCGTTCATGCTCGAAAACCCTCTAATGTAACTGAATTAGGACAATTCTGCAAAGATGAGTGGGCCAAAATTCCTCCAGGACGCTGTAAAAGCCTCATTGCACATTATCGCAAACGCTTGGTTGCAGTTATTGCTGCTAAGGGTGGCCCAACCAGTTATTAGGTTTAGGGGGCAATCACTTTTTCACACAGGGCCATGATGGTTTGGATTTTTTTTCACCTTTAATAATAAACACCTTCATTTACAAATTGCATTTTGTGTTTACTTGTGTTGTCCTTGACTATTGTTTAAATTGGTTTGATGTTCCGAAACACTTAAGTGTGACAAATATGCAAAGGAACAGGAAATGAGGAAGGGGGCAAACACTTTTTCACACCACTGTAAGTATACACCCCCCTATGTTAAAATACAGGGGGTATAAGTATACACCCCCCTATGTTAAAATACAGGGGGCATAAGTATACACCCCCCTATGTTAAAATACAGGGGCATAAGTATACACCCCCCTATGTTAAAATACAGGGGCATAAGTATACACCCCCTATGTTAAAATACAGGGGCATAAGTATACACCCCCTATGTTAAAATACAGGGGCATAAGTATACACCCCCTATGTTAAAATACAGGGGCATAAGTATACACCCCTATGTTAAAATACAGGGCATAAGTATACACCCCTATGTTAAAATACAGGGCATAAGTATACACCCCTATGTTAAAATACAGGGGCATAAGTATACACCCCCTATGTTAAAATACAGGGGCATAAGTATACACCCCCTATGTTAAAATACAGGGGCATAAGTATACACCCCCTATGTTAAAATACAGGGGCATAAGTATACACCCCCTATGTTAAAATACAGGGGCATAAGTATACACCCCCTATGTTAAAATACAGGGGCATAAGTATACACCCCCTATGTTAAAATACAGGGGCATAAGTATACACCCCCCTATGTTAAAATACAGGGGCATAAGTATACACCCCCCTATGTTAAAATACAGGGGGCATAAGTATACACCCCCTATGTTAAAATACAGGGGGCATAAGTATACACCCCCCTATGTTAAATTTCCATAGAGGCAGGTTTTTATTATTAAAGACCAGTTATTTCATGGATCAGGATACTATTCATCCTGATAAAGTTCCCTTGGCCTTTGGAATTAAAATACCCCCCCCCCCACATCATCACATACCCTTCACCATAGATATTGGCATGTTTTATTTCAGTTTGATTTGCATTGAGAGATGATTTTATGGAAAGTATCCCATGCCAACCTCTAGGTATGGTGAAGGGTATGTGATGATGTAAGGGGGAGGGCTATTTTAATTTCAAATGATTTTCCTTATCTTTTTAATTAAAGCATTAAGATCAATTTCCAAAAATCTTTTTAGTCAACTTTAGCATGGGTTCATAAACTTATGAGCACCACTCTATTTTGTCTCCACAAGAATAAAGAAAATGAAAAACATCCTCCAGCTCACATTTGGTCTTGGAACCTCAACATCTTGACATGCAATGGTCTAAAAGTTGATTGTGGCACTGTGTGTCTCTTTAACTTCCAGCTAAAAGACACAGTTGTTTGAGTGTTTACCTCATCTAGTTTGGTTTGGGCACAGGGGAAGGAGAACGTAAATCCCACAGGAAGCTTTTTATCCTTGATTTTTTGCTTCTCCATGAAGTCGCCCAGGCAATCTGCAACATGGCCAAAGAGCTGCAGACAGAAAAGAGACTTTTACACTGCTGAATACCAAGATACAGTACCAAACAAAACCCTTTGACTAACATTATATCAACACACATTTCACATTTTTCTTTAGAAGTATAAGTTCAGGAGCTAATCTCTCATAACCATCACTTTTAAAAGCTAACCTTAGTTAAAGTAGGATTTATTGCAGGACTGGTGCATTAGATGTCATTAGTGTTTTAGTTAGGTGTACCCATAGACTGTTAATATTAATGGACAAAGCATCCGGTCTCTGTAACCTGCATGATATCTGAATTCCAGCAGGGGGCGACACATAGGGTTGCTAAAGGTGGTCTGTTTCTGTAGAAGTCTATGAGAAGGTGACCCACTTCTCACTTGATTTATTACCTCAGTAAACATTTTCATAATGAGTTTAGAGTCTCAATCGCTAGTTTTAAATCTTCTGCAACACAGAATGATGTTAAGTTTTTGAATTATGGCCTCGTTGATTTTAAAATCGGCGATAAAACGGGGTGTTTTAGGGCGTGGCTTTGATGTGATTGTGTGTAACGTAGAGTGTAAGCTGCTCCTCCCTCACTCCCCCCTCTCGTCTAAAATCATCCCATCCGCCAACCAGGATGGCTGCGCCCGTAACGGCAAACTCGACGACAGATAGCAGACCTCCACAAAGCAATGGGTGACGTCCCACATGCGCTGTCCATTAATTTTGTACAATCTATGGGTATACCTCGTAAACTGGCAACAGAACTGAATTGATGAAGAAAGAACATCAACACGTAAAACTCAACAACGCTGTATTAATAACTTAAAACGGCTACATTTCTTTTGAGAGTTTCCCTGCGTTGAAGGCCGCTTTGCTTCATATTTGTTTATATTTTACCAAATCGCTCTCTTTTAACCTGTTCATATAACACATGACATTTGTGAGCAGCTGTCCCCTTGACATTTCATTCAACAGCATCTGTCTTTGCTCTGTTTGTTCAAGTCATGGTCTAAACCAATCACACAGCCTCAGACAGCCTCTCATGTTTTGGTTATCAAGTTACAATTCGCGTGCCAGCTGTTCCCTATAAGTTCAGTGAAGGTCAGCGTCGGTTTTGACTTCACTGGCGTTACCCTCAGCGTTATTAGGAGGGTCATTTTACACATATTGATCCTTGACCTGACCTCAAGCTACTGAGCTCTGTGTCTGGGTGGAACCAGTTGTGTGTCTGACCTTGGTCGTGCGGTATTTGCTAAGTATTTGTTGATGATAGGGATTACAATGTGGACAGTTTATATAGATGGATTGCTGTCTCCATCCAGGTTTTTTTTAAAGTGTAAGAGGAGAAAGAATTCTTGATTTTTCAAAAAGTCAAGTTTGGGATCACTTAGAAATTTCCATTGCACTCCATTATAGACAGAATAGCAGCTGAGATCAGTTGCGTTGTTCTTTTAACCAGGATAGCAGTACATTATTACATTATGTGCTTACATAACTGCAAAGGATTCTCCAATGTTTCCTCAGTTAATTTTTTAAAATGAACAGAATGAGCCTTTGGGACATCGGATGAATGGTTGCTGATAATGGGCAATGTGGATATTGCATTAAAGACCCCAAACTTTTGACCAGTAGTGCAAATATATATATATATATATATATATATATATATATATATATATATATATATATATATATTTTTTTAAACAGAAAAACTAAAGAAGAAATTTGACTTGTAGAGTATTTTGGATCATAGAGGAAGAGACAAATGTTCTCCTAATCCCTTAAACTATATAATAAATAATGCAAGCAGTCTGGAACACTGATTAAACAGACGCTGACCGAGGTTTCTGATGCTGACAGATGTTTCTGATGCTGACAGATGTTTCTGTCTGCCAGCAACAAGGACAGCCACCCTTTGGGATGCAGGGGTGCAGGATTGAGATGCACCAGATATCTGCTACTGGTATATCCAGTATCTTCCACTGGAGGGCGCCTGTCTGTCCATTTAGAGAGGGGAGAGAGGGAGGGATATAACAAGGGGATATTTGTGCTTACCCTTGACCCGTTGCCGTGAATGATGTCATCAGGGGTCTCATAGACCTGGCTCTCCATTTGAACTGGCTGCTTCTTGTCCTGCGTCACTTTGACGCGCAGGATCCGAAAGTTCGACCCCCCGAGGTCCAGCGCTATGAAGTCCCCCTTTTCTGTCAAAACCAAAATACAGATAAACGTTAGAGATTTAAAATCTCTGAAATTCTTTATTTTATGAGTGCTTATTACTTATTATTTAACAATTGTCAGCCCAAGTTGAGTTTCTGTATGTGGAGCTTTTCTTATTTTCCTGTACAACTTTGGTGGCTGTTACATCCGGCCTCCTTTTCAGCTCCGTTTTAGACTTTGCACCTTACCATTAACATGTTCTCTGACATTGTGTACATTTGGTTTTTGCACCTTGTTGATAATCTTCACGGTTTATATTTTGTTTAACCCTCATGTTGTCCTCAGGTCAAATTGACCCTTTTTCGTACACCAATGTTCTTTTTAACTACCCAAAATAACATGATTGATTCTACACAACGCTTTTTGGCAAGTACAAATCTCTACATTCATTAATTTTGGGGCATCTTATTAAGTTTTATAGAATTTGGAGAGAAAGAATTGAAATAGTATTGAGTAAAAATGTACATATTCCAGTCTGTGATTATCATCAACATCCATTCCTTTAATTTTAGTCTCAATAATTCCTAATTTCTCCTTTTCTAACTCAAACATAAAAAGGAAAGAAAAGAGACTATAAATAAATTACTGTAAAGCTAAAGTTAATAAATTAGTGTTATGTGGTGTTAAACATCATAAAAAGTGACAAACATTGAAAAAAAGTGTTGAAAAAAGGGACAAAAACATAAAAATAAAAGTTAAAAACATTGATTAAAAAGCATCAACAAAAGTGTTGACTTTCAATTTTGACGGGAAGACAACACGAGGGTTAATCTGCACTCCATATATCTGCACGCTTTCCTACTTTCCCTCGGGATAATAAAAGTGTCTTATCTAGGAGTATAGTATATCATAACGTAAACATTGTTCGAATTAATATCCTGACTATAGCAATATTCCAACTCGATGACGTGCGGTAATTAACTGTTATTTGGGGAGCTGTTTAAATGTGCACTCCTCAAATGCAAGAAGATGCCTCATCATTTTTGATATTTTGTGTCGTGGCTCGCTTGAAAAGCAGTTTGAATTTAGAATACAATGATTAATTTAGCTTTCAGGCTGATACGGATCTAGAGTGAGTTACAATGAACAAGTAGAGAAGGATTAAGTTTCTTGCAAAAGGACACTGCACCAGAACACATGATAGTGTGCATGGATGTGCATTTACTGTTGCAAGGATCCAACCTGCTGTGGCCTTTCAGTTACAAGGAAACAGCCAGGACATCCTGCCTCCCAACTAAACAATGTGCTTCATTTAGTAGTTTGCTGCATTGAGCTCTTTATCTCTTTGACCTGGCTGGAATGAGATGTTATCACCACTGGCATATAGAAGTGTTACTGATTTGCTGCCAAGCATGTGTCCATTTTACAGTCTGTGTCCCACTGTATAACCTCAATGCTGAGTTTTGTACATGTGACATATGGAATAATGTGTATTACCTTAGGAAAAAGTAAAGTGTATTAGCCTACCAATAAGTCAAAGTTGAGTCATAGCAGTTGATGGTTCATATTGAGTCATTTTGGCATTCTCATAGTTTAATGGTATGTCACAGTTTATGGTTAAAGTTGTTACTGTCAGTTGCAGCGGTTACAGTATGTTTGTGAACTCTTATTTTTAATGTGCAAAATGTCATTCACCAGAAGCAGGAAGTGTGAAGAAGAGCATTGTAGTTACTAGAGGGCTCCAGCAGGGGGAATATAAAACTGTCATCACACATATGATCTGAGTAAAGTTCATTTCAACTACTCCCCTTTTCAGGGCTATTACATATACATTATTTTATTTTTTATTTTTTTACATTATCTGAATGAAGTCATGTCAGTCATAAACTATTGCAAAATAAAATAAAGTTGTACAAGGATTTAATATAATTTAGTTTAATCCTGGCTTTAATTTTGGCAACAAACCCAGGGGTTTATTCCATTTTTAAGAGATATAATCCCAAACACCAGAGCCCGCCAGAGCAGGAGCAGCTGAAGGTGTGCTCACTTTCTATTTGTATCCCAAAAAAGTATCCATGTCTTCGTCTCCTCACACTTTCCCAGAGTTCAGGCTTGTGAACTTGTAAATCTGAACAATCAAAAACCCACTTGGCCGCAGATCATTGTTTCCCGTTCCACAGTAAACTGGTCACGGAGTACTGATTATGTCTGGCTTAATGCTGAAACCTTTGAGGACACTCACTTCTGCAGCGTAGAATCTATTTTAGGGAACAGAGTGAATTTGGTTGCACAACTGGCGATGTGACCAGTGTTGAGTGGTGAATTGAAGCTTTGCAAAGCCAAGCAATGTATTTTGCTTTGCTTGTTGTGGTCCGGGGTAAGAGATATCATCAATGGACGTAAACCACGATTACGCTGCAGCCTGTCACCAATCAACAGATGGATTCCTTCAGATGAAATAGTAACATTACTGTTTCTGCCTGTGAAGGCATGAGCGTCCCACTGAGTGGGAAGTTTTGGCTTTCTGTTTTCAAACTGGATGGTATCTGATCCTGAAAGTAAAACATCTCTTATATGACAAATTGTAAGCATGATTTTGAATACAATAGTTTGACTATTGAAAGCTTTCTATTGCATCTGTCGCTGTTAATATGTGACTGATCTCCAGCCATCTCCATGATATTTCAGCAAACTCCGTCCTCTCAAACGTAAGATGTGTTGGTTGAGCACCTTGAGTTAAAAGGTTGATTTATTGTGCTGTGTTTGCAAGGTTTCTGGCCGTCAGCCTCTATAAAAACGTAGCGACCAGATTGTAAGCACACATCTAAGTGGAGGCTACAAAAATGGAGGACACAGCGCTGAAAAAACACAGATGTGGCGAGTTATAACGTGAACGAGAGTGAATCTGGGGTTGGCTGTCACCTGCGGACTCTAACCCTCGTAGACCCCGAGTGAAGGGGCTAACCTTTAATATTGGTTACAAATCACACCTAACAAATTCTCAAAATTCTTTTTTTAAAGATATTTTATAAAGATATTATATTAAACCCCATTTTTGAAATGGTTTATGATGCATTTTTTTCAGTTACAGTCATTCAGTGTACATGCAACTCAATAAAAGCTGAACTCAGGAGGTCTAAGCTGGATCTATGCAGCAAAAAGGAAATTTTAAGATTTACATTTTTATCATTATGAGCTTTTCCTCTTAGCGTGATCTTTACTGTGTAATTAGATTACAATGTACTGACATCATTAGAGCCATGATTTCACTTACTCATTCATAGAGTCTGCCCTGAGGGATCAGATTAACTGTTACTGAAACTAGCTTACATGTTACAGTGGAGGAAAAGTTATCTTTTACTCTTGTTGCTATGCTTATACTTCCCATCATGTCAGTTGTTGCTGATTAGGCTTTCAAATGTTTATCAGTTTTAACTATCGCCGTGGCTTCAACTCTGCCCTTTGCGTGATCCTTTTGACAACATGTAGATTTTGAAACCTGAGGCTATTTATAATGTAAGCGCAGGCAGGACGGGCAGCGCGGCCTCAGCCTCTCTGCTGGCCTTGTTCGGGCCACAGTATGTCTGACAGCCACTTGATGTTATTTCTGTGCGTTGTTTACTATCTGGGGCGAGCCACGCTAGGCAGCAAACAGGCCGGTTTGAGGAGCAAGCCTCTTGACTTTGGCCAATGGGAATCTAAGAGTGGTTCTGAAGGGCGTTTGGTTTCACTGAGGACATTTAGCTCATTAAAATAATCCAGCATCTACACAGATTCAAACTAACTTCAAAATGATAACACCATTCATTTTCTATTTCTTTATATTTATATTTGTTTTCCCGTTAACTACATTACTGTCCCCTATGACGCAACCAGGCAACGTTTACACGCCCGGTGTGGGCCAGCTGGTAGACTGAAATATGAGGCTCATAATACATAAATATTCACCGTTGGTGCGCGACCGTTAATCAAGCTAAATCTCAGCCGACAGATGAAACAGGTGGCTATCAACAGGTTGATTATTTACACACACACTAATGATACCTGGCCGGAAGAAGACTGAAGACACATGATGGCAATCAACCTTAATTAATTAAGGTATTGTAAATCCTCGGGTTCAGGAAAGGTCGCCAAATAATTATTACACATGTATATAAAACAATTGTTTGTTGTTGCATACAAACTTGTCAAAAATAGTATGCAAACATATGTGAAATGACATCGACATCTATAAGAGCTTCTGTTTTCTATCCCCCCAAAAGGGCGCCGGTCTTATGTGCTGAACTGGTTCATTACATATTATGACTGACTCCTCATCTTAAAAGGTCCAATGTGTAGGAATTTCTCCCATCTAGTGTTGAGATCATATATCGCAATCAACTCTCTTGCGCCACACAGTACATATTAAGTACATATTACAGCTACGGTGGGCTTCGCACTTCAAAAAGCCGGCCTTTCGCTCTTTTCAATATCATTTTTCTTTTCCTGGACGAAGAAGAAGACTCCTGTTCCTGGAATTTGGATTTCAAATCTGTGTGGTCCTCCATGTTTTCTTCTTCAATCTTGCCGGGGCCGGGAAGCGACGATACCCATTAGCAGCACCTGTGAGTCACCTGTGACAGCGAAAACGCGAAAGGCGGAGGAGTACGTCCTGTATTTCCCTTATCGGCTAACGTATTTCAAGATGGCGCATGAACATGGAGCGTCTAACCCAGCTCATGCAAATGGAAATGTAAAATTCCATGAATACTTGGAATTGAAAGGGAAAGGCAACACCCATTTTGATAACGAACAACTAAACACGTTACACACTAGGCCTTTAAAGACAATACCTGTAATATTTAAATGTGAACTATTCCATGTTAAATTACCCTGCAGCTTTAGTATATTAGAGAGCCTTAATCAGAATACAACACCATAAGTATAGTTAAACTAATCTGACATTGAATTTGCCAATCCTAATTTTTAACAAAATAAACATAATGTAATACAGTTTGTATGCTACTTCTGAAGCGAAAGCTTTAGCTTATAACAGGCCAATCCCCACACTGACAGACATGGATATTTAACGAGCCAAAGGTTTTGAATGGATCATATAGGTCATTAGATTGTCCCTAAATTCAACGCAATAAATCTGACATTATGAGGTCTTCATCCGACGGCGTTGGCCGCATGTTATCAGATGGATACAGAGCGTGAAAACAGTGATCTACTGAGCCCAGGTCCAGAGCACAACACAAAGAGGCTGTCGTCACACAACAGGCCTGATGATTTCACCACATCAGCACATTGTTTATAGTCAGACAGAAACAGGATGCAACAGGCACGCTTACAGTATAGAGGGACTGCATATAACCTCACAAAGACACTATAGTCGTTGTGAATGGGATCACTTTGCCTTCAGTGGGATTGATTTTGTCATCCTCATGATGTTGCTCCTTTCGCAAAAACCTATTAATTCCTTCCACTTTCATTCCTTCCTTCCCCAATCCTCAGTTTTCATTGTTGCTTATTCAGTTTTTAAATTATGGGCGTTATTACGTTTTCTTAAAACAATATGGTATTTAAAACTCTTAATACTTGGGATGTTTGTATTTTTGATACTCGTATGGTCATTTTATATCATTCTGCCGAAGTCATCTCAGTGTATTACACTTGAGCACAGTTTGCTTTTTTTGAATATACATTATTCATTTGACTTTTGTACTTTCTAGCTGTTTGCTGAATCAATGGGCTCCTCCTACCATGGGACACATCAGTCACACGACACCAGGAAGTGAGTGGCAGGTAATTCGATATTGACCCAATACTTAACCTCCTGCTGAATATTTTAAACCGAACATGACCACACCAAGTTCTTTTTTACATCAAGTTGTAATTGTTTTTTCTTTAAGATGCACAACATGTTAAATTTTACTTTATGGGGTTTTTCTAATATTGATATGTATTCCACCAGCCTGCCTATTGTCCCCCAGTGGCTAGAAATGGTGATAGGTGTAAACCGAGCCCTGGGTATCCTGCTCTGCCTTTGAGAAAATGAAAGCTCAGATGGGCCGAGCTAGAATCTTCCCCTTATGAGGTCATAAGGGGCAAGGTTACTTCCCTTTCTCTGCTTTGCCCACCCATGAGAGAGAGAGAGATCATGGCTTTCAAACGAGCAAAGTGGCAGTTGGTCAACTTTACCATTATCAGGTATTCTTACACACACACGTTTTGTTGTCATAATCAGATTTTCTACACTGTACCTGATCCGTCAGGGATGGACCTGACAAAGGTGGGCAGCATCTTGATGGAGGCGGTGGGGCTGGTGTCACGGCCGAGCCCGTTCTCCATTTCCCTGCGGAACCGGTTCATGATGTCCTTCAAGGTGTCATCCGAGAAACGCATGGAGTACAGGTACTTATCGATCTGAGGAACAAACACAGGGTGTCAGGGAGTGATCGTATATATATATAAAAAAAATAAAGTAAAAACGGACAAAACACCCTTCAACCATGTTATAAATGTTGCTGTGTAATAGTTTGTCCACCAGAGGGCGCTCTACAGCGTGCCTGTTGGCATCATTGTTAATGTGTTTTTGTTCAAAGGACTTTAAGTTTCATATCTTAAGTTTGTATTTTTATACATTTTATTTATCAGAACTTGACTATATATGTTCTCCTGTTCTGTTGTGACAATAAAACAAACAAGTTTATTTTTAAACTGCATAATCATATTATTTTAGTGAGGACTCATAAAAAACTACAAATAACTACTTTTAGGGAAATCTGTTTGTTTTGTTATGCTTTCTGGATTTTATATATATATATATATATATATATATATATATATATATATATATATATATATATATATATATATATATATATATATATATATATGCCAATATATCGGAATATCGGATTTTTAAATCACCAGTATTGACCTTAAAAATCGGTCGGGCTCTACTGAGGCAGAGGGATTTATCAATTTATAGATTATCCACTTGACACGAAGGACACGGATGCACAAACACATAAACGTGGGACATAGGTAGCAAAATCACTGCAGTACAAGAAAATGTGGCGATACTTTTTCAAATCTAATGATTAAATAAGGTGCCTTTTGTAAAATGCAATAAAAATCAATGCAGCATAATAATCAGTTTGTTTAAAATAGCAACATTTCATGGCGATTAATTGCAGTTAAAGCATTACATTAATGTAATGTTTGTTCGGGGGGGGGGGGTTTTCCCCTGCACATTCCCCGTTATTGTTACGTAATTGCACAGTCATGCCATCAGGCACACCACCGTTCAGGCATCCATTCTGTGCCATGAAACACAATCATGTGGACTTTGTTTCTCATCAGGCTCTGTGTGACATTGCTATTATTAGCCTCTGAAAACGACTAACGCAATGTGGAGTACAACTTATTGATTGCATAGTGTATTTCTAGGACATCTATTCCTGTCTTTCACTGTCAACCTAGTGTTGCTGTGTGCCAAGACAGTAATTCTTTCTATTATTCAGCTACTTTAACTCTCAAATTGTTCTCCTTTCACTTGAGTAAATAAACAGTATCACCAACATTTAATCAAAGATACACTTCCTCACAGTGGGTTAGTGGGTGACATGTTATTTATGGCGGCACCATTACGTCAAATGGACATTTTACATTTCCCCCAAACTTTAGCCTGACATATTTACCCAGGGTAATTTTGAATCCCCACCACTTTTAAATAAATTATGTTGTACAGCGCTTGGCTTGCTTATTGGCTGCTGCTGAATTTCTGAATAAGATATGCAGTGTAAGTTTCATCCTTTCAAGGACCCTCAGTCTCCACAGTAGACGCTGTTGTAAATTCCACTTACCCAGAGGCACAGTGCATTGAGTGCACTGTGACATCACAAATCACCCACTACCCCTCGGGAACATCTCACTTGTCGCTCATCAGCCCATTTCTACTAAACCAAAGGTCAGTTTATTTACATGACCAGAGGTGACAGTATTTTTCCAGCTAGGGTTTCATTCGTATGTGTTCTGCTAATGAGTGCATGTTGTCTTTGGTTTATTCTCAGCAAATGGGGCCATTTGAGGGTGGTAACCTTGCCAAATTTCTTTTCCACATTTTCATTGATTTTATCATTTCATCTGATGAAGGATATGTTCAACTATGAGACAAATATATTGGGCTTGTTCAGGATGTTATGACATCTGACAATATTGATCAGATTTCATTTATACATTATGTCTACACACATGTCGTCCCGCGTTACTGGGCAGTTTAATCTCTATTAATGAATGTTTTTAATGGACAGTTATTATTGTTATTATTATTTACATTTTCTAAGGGACGTGGCATTTTAGAGTGCTTGCACCACAGTCAGAGTAATTATTTCAGAGTTAATAAACCCTGATGGCGTAAACCTTATGTTACATAGTGGAGAAGGGTTTCATTTAGTAAGAAAGCTTGAAAAAAATAAAGTATCACCCAATTGATTATATCATGGGGACACAAATGGCACCAAATGCTAAGAATGACCCCTCTGCTAGAGGCAATAAGAGAATGGAGAGGAGAGATCCAAACGGGAGAGGAAGAGGATGAGTGGTAAGCAGCGAGGAAGGGAGGGGATCGCAGAGCTCACGACTTTCCCCAGAATGCTCTCACAGACACCTGTCTGCTTCAGACGCCCCAAGGGGGGAAAACCAACCTCTCCCTTATAACGAGGGTCTGTCTCCACCATCACTGAACACAGCCCTTCCCAAGGACGTCAATGTCATGCACTGCTAACCCCAGAGCAAGCTAAAACAGAGTCAAATGCAAATTAGAGTTCATCATGGCCTCCTCCTCCCCCTCCTCTACTATCCAAATGCTGCATCCTCCTCTCCCAGCCTGATACGCCCCACAGACCCAGTGCTGGCATGCAGAGCACTGGGTCTCTGGGGCGTATCAGGACCGCTGTGGCACTTTACTTTCACTCACCTTCTTGAGCTGATCATCCTTCAACTCGGTGAAGTAGTAGGCCAGAAGCTGAGCCGCTATCATCCTGCCTGCACGTCCGCCAGGAGCTGTCAGCGACTATGAGGCGGTAAGAGAGTGAAGGAGGAAGGGGAAGGAAGCCTGCCGTGCGTTCTCTCTCCTGTTCCCCCTGCGCTGATCCCTCTTTATCCCTGAGGTGGAGGAAGAAGCAGGCCCAAGCTAAGCACCGTAGCAAGGCAAGGTTAAAAGGAAAAAGTCTGCTAAAACAAGAGTGCAGCAGCAGAGCAGCCGTTCCTGCTAGTCTGCAGCGCACACACACACACCCACCCCCACACACTTAAACACACAACACACACACAGAGGCTGCGTTTGTCTCCTCCCTCTTGTGCTACTAGCTCCCTGTTAGCCCTGGGGAGATGCAGCAGCTCTGCTCTGGAATGGTGGCTCTACTAAGCCCTGCCCCCACCAAGCACTCTGATTGGCTGAGCTGGTGAACGTGAAGGCGATAACGAAGGGGAGGAGTGGATGAGGAGGAGGGGGCTTCTCCTAAAGCAGAGGGGGGATTGGAAGCAGAAGCAGGAAGTTACATCTGCACAATAACCTGCTGCTCTCCTCCCAGCAGCACACAGAGCCAGAGGACCCCTCCCAAACCCGGCCGGCATGTCTCACACGTTGCCACGGTACCCAGAAGTGTACGTGCAGATGGACAAGGCAGCTACACAATGATGTCATAATCCCTCTTACTGCTGCATCACAAGCAGCATCAGCTACAGGCTGAAGGGCATCAGATACAAGCTGCAACATCCAACTGTCAGCTCCACACATAGTCATAGACAGAGTAACCGGCCGGCTGTTTCTTATCTCCTGCAACACTCTCCCCTCCCACAGCAACTAGTGCCATGTTCCCTTCAGCAAGGCGCCCCAAAGATACGCTGGACACATGCTGGCACGTAATTGCTTAAAATTGTGCTTGATAACTACAATATCCACACCTTTTACAATTGATTATTGAGCATTCATTCTTGACCATGTGAAGATGTGAAAGACTCTAAATGCAAGGTTCAATCACTTAGCTTTTAATGGGAGTTTTCAGCTTCACCCTTTCTCTTGTTGTATGTTTTTACTAACTCACCAGTATGTGGTGTTTAGACAAAAAAGAAATGAAAGAGGAATAACTAAGATAACATAAAGAGGAAAAATATCTGCTCTTCTTTTCATCAGAAACAGCTGTTTAGGGCTATGTTTCTCGCTTAGGGGTCCCTGGTTCAAATTACAGACAAGCCCCAAATTCATGTTGCATCCCTGACTTAGGGTGACCTAGACATTACTTGTGGTGTTGAGACTTTGAATGCTTTTAATAACTTTGGAAGACTAGCTTAACATAGGAGCAAAAACTAAGAAAAATGCTCAAATTAACACATATATTAAAAAAATATATAAAATCAACATATTTCAATTTATCAACAGACCTAAAGCTCCTCAAACCAAAAACCATGAGAAAGATTTGCTTAAACAAAAATGGATACTCAGTTATTTCTTGTTTCCAATAACTTCCTTGATATTAACTGGAGCCTTCAGTGTACGTATGTTCACAATGAAAAGTTTTTTTTTATATATTTGCCACCAAGCCCAAAAAATAGGCTACCTTTTTACCTTTTAGTAACCTTTTTGTCCCATATAACTATAAAAATAGGAGCTACTCACAACTGGGAAAAAGTAAAAAAAGTATGTCAAAAGCAAACAAAACAAAAACATGCTACTAATGCTACTAACGCTGTGGGAAATAGAAATAAATATACATAAATAGGCAATGTTAACTAATTCCACACATTGTAATGAAAACAACACACATACGGTTGTGTACTATTACATATTACGTTTATTAAATGAAGCCCAAAATATGCCGCAAACTAGAAATTGCTAGTATCAGCTAGCCCCTAGCTAACACTAGCTAGGAGGGTTTGTGGTGACTGTCACTCCCCGATGTGAGTCGAGTGCAGATGTGAATCGTGCATGCCTACAAGATGCTAACGAGAGACTTCTGTGATGTCAATACAGTAAAAATGGACCTACTTAACGAAGTTCATTCAATGCTGGCTACAAGTTAGCATCAAACGCAACAAAGGCTGTCAGTTGAATGTCGTTTTGAGCTAACGTTAGCATCAAACAACCATAGATAGCTAAAACGTTTTTGAAAGGATTTCCATCTTCTGTTATTGTTTGTAATGAGAAACGTTTATTATTTCATGGATTTCACAAATTTCAGTATGACACGTTATGTCGTAAACCGTTTAAATCTGAGCATGCGCGACTCACATCTGCACTTGACTCACATCTGGGAGTGACAGTGACTCACTACCAAGTCGTGAGTCGTGACATGAAGTTGTAACTTACGGGCTAAAAATTGTGTCTGGAAAATTGTGTCTTAACTATACTGCCGAAACAATGCAGTTAACATTTGTAGGTGACTTTCTGTCCTGCCAGAAAGTTAATTACATGTAAATCAGGGACTGATTAGAAGACGGTGGGCCTGTAGAGCAGAACTGAGAACCAGTGGCAAAGGACACAATTTTGTGTAACTATTTTGTTAGACTTTGAGGTTATCTATAAAATCAGCGCTTACTGTTGTCTACAACGTTTTTAAGCCCAGGTTGAACTCAGCCCTGCTATAGAATGAGGTGGAGCTTTATTGTTATTCAAGACTTTATAGTGAAAGAGTGCACCACAACAACAGAGTAAAAGCGGGGCGTATATTCCTGATCAAGCCTCTAGTAAATCCTTTTATCTGCGTTATATTTTGTGGGTGAGCAGACTGTAACAATGTTGTCATATTGGTTCCTGTAAGAAACTACAAAAACAGAACAGCCAGATGTCAGTGAGACAAAAAGCATCCCTCCATCCTCTCCAATGTGCTGATGTACTGTCCTCAGTAATATTAATGAAATGCATTAAACTGTATCCCTTTTTTTTTTTTAAAGTCCCCTTTTAGTTAACAGAAGGATTGAAGCCCTTATTTGAATTGCTGATGTGGCCTGATGCAACACATCTAAGCATTGCTTTGGTCAGAGATGGACCCCCCCTTTGCAGCTCATTTGCGTCACCGGACTCTACGTAAAATGACCCATGTCTGCTGAATCAATGACGTGCAAAGCCTCTGACATCCTGCTTTTTTTCTGCCATGAACTGCTGTGATATAGGACTCCCTCCTTCATTCCCCTCTATCCTGCCCACAACCCCCCTCCTCCTCCTCTGTTACGTCTTCTGCCCGCTACAACCACGAGTAAGTGAGGGCATGAATGAAAAGAACAGTTTCTCTGTATTGCCCCCCCCTTCCCTGTGCCTCAGAAGAGCAGCTCGATAAGGAGGCCGAGAGGAGGGAGGGCTCAGTGTTTATTCAGACTATCCTGCCGGGTGTCATGGCTGCTTCGGACTGACTTTCTTTAGTGACCTTCACTTTTGTAGTGAAGATTGCAGACACACAAACCCAATACACTGTTATAGAAGTAATTACTTGATGCTTCGGCAATGAAAAGAAGTGTCGAGGTCATGAAATTTGACTGACTGTAATTTCAGTTTTTAAATGTGAAAAATTCAGCTTCTCAAACGTGAGGTTTGGCTGTTTTTATGTTTCGCAACTTTAAGTATCTTTAAATTTTGGGAGTGTCAGTCTTGGGCGCCACAAAGTTGTGATGGACAATTTTAACTATTTTCTGACACAAACAAGTAATCAGTTAATTGAAGTAAAAATAAAAAGTACATTAAATTATAGTGAAAGATTATAAAGCTATATAATAAAGTATACAGTTGGATGTTTCTCATCCTCTGGGAGAACCTGAATGTGCTCAGTAAATCCTCTCAGCTGATTGTGATATTTTTGGTGTACATGTGGAACAATTTATCTAGTGGCACGAGAGAGAGAGAGAGAGAGAGAGAGAGAGAGAGAGAGAGAGAGAGAGAGAGAGAGAGAGAGTCAGGGAGCCACAAAAATCAATAGGAATCTTTCTCTTGTAGAAATATATATATATATACAGTGCATACACAGTAAAGAAAACACATTGAATGAGAAGGTGGTTCCTATATATATATATATATATATATATATATATATATATATATATATATATATATATATATATATATATATATATATATATATATATATATATATATACTGATGGACTGATGAATGGCCCAAATGACAAACCAAAGAAGACAAAGAAAAAATGATTGACCTATTCATTATCAAATTACAATATTGTACCTTATATATGTGCATATATATGTATATGTCCATATATATATTTTTTATTATTGTGCTTGTATTGTGTTATCTATTTATTTATTTTGTATTATCTTTTTGTGCAGCACTTTGGAAACCTTGTGTTTGTTAAAATCGTGCTATATAAATAAAGTGGATTGGATTGGATACAATATACTGTATTGGAACGTCACAAACAAAATAGAAAAACAAAAGTTATCGAGCATGTTTGGAGTGGATGCTCCTCTTGACACTAAAACGGTCCAAAAGTCCAAGAGAATGTGGTGGTGCAGTTGTGAGGCCCCTCAAACTTGTGAACTTGCTGCTCATCATGTTATCATGCTCCAGTAATCTCTTTTATTCCCACTACAAACAAGCTGTGCACTGGGGCCAGAGAGAGGAAGGAGACTGGAATCCAGTGGGATATCTCTCAGAGACACACACACACACACACACACACACACACAAACGTGTGTCAACCGGCATAAATACAGGGGGTGGAAAAAGTAACGTGACCTAAAAATTCAGCAGCACTGGACAAAACAGCAATTAGTTGACGCTGATAATGGTCAGTTTTTGGAAGACAGCTTCAACATGATCACTTTTTTTTTGCAGCCATGCGTCCTTATGTTAAGCACATATCAGTCCGTGTTACAGAGGTTCTGCGTACTGTGAGCATGGTCTGCACTGCAGTAAAAGGAAAATGCCTGAGAGAGCAGGGGTCAAAGGTTAAAGCAGCACTAACTATGCACCACACTGCTCTCTGCCTCTCTGCCAGTACAATGGAGATAAATGGGATTTTGTTCTGTGATGCTCAAAGCTTTGAAAACTCACATTTAAAAAAGGTTGTACACAAACAGGTCTATCATTATGTATATCATTTTAGGAAATGTTTATTCTCAATGTCATTTAAACGTACATTAAATTCCTAAATTGTTCAATTTTTTCATCGTTGTATTTGTTTTATGATCATAAAAATCATAATAATCAAGTCCTGGCAATTTCCCTGTTTTCTATGATCTTCATGAGTAAGAGAGACAAACCAAAACATAATGAAGGCAACAAAGGATTTATTTCTAAGCTGATGGTCCACCATAACCTCTACAATTTAGACACCAGGTGGCAGCATTTAACAGAGAGTAACACCACAGTGGATTTAAAGGGGCAGTCCTCTGATTTTAAACATGAAGCTTAGATCATTGGTCATGGTTACTGCTACTACTCAGCCTATGAAAACAGTATAATAATACATTATCATTTATTAGTTGATTTATATTTTGTTGCAATCTGAGTCTGAAAAGTATCTAGTAACTCATTTTATCAAAATACATGTAGTAAAGTGCAATATTTCCCACTGATGTACAGTGAAGTAGAAGTATGAAGTTGAATAAAATATGCAATTTTTATAAATATAAGAAATGTTCAAGTACAAATAACAGTGCATGCAGTACAGTACTTTGATTAATGCAGTTAGTTGCACTCCACCAACGCAAGTATGGATTAAAAGTCAGTTTATCTCGGCCTCTGAAGTGATCTTAATTTATTTTTATATATATATATTATATATATATAAGTGTCAATGCATCATTTTACCACTTTAATACACTTGGTGTAATGCTGTATGTATAATCTGTAAAGTACTGTGCAAACACTGATGTGTACATCTGATAGGAATTGCCCTCAAACATTATCTTTGTTCATTTTTGTATTTGTTTATTAATGTATTAGGATAATCCAAATGTATTAGTGGAGAAAAGTGTTTATGTAGAGTTTCCTGCACTATATATGTGTGTGTGTGTGTGTGTGTGTGTGTGTGTGTGTGTGTGTGTGTGTGTGTGTAAGAATCGACTGTAAAGTAAGTGTGTTTCTTTGCAGGAGTGGCATCTTGTATACAGGTGGGAGGTAGATGATCCTCTGGACTTAATTCATCAGGACCTTGCAGTAAGTGCTAGCCCAACAGTAACTGATCTAGCATGGGTCTCTCTTCCTCATACTTAAAAAAAAATCAGCATCAAAAAGAAAAGCCTTGATGTGAAAGAACTGAGAGTTGCAGCGGATCTGCAGTTTTCTGGGAGTTAGTTCCACATACGAAAACGCTGCTTCCTCCATGTTTAGTTCTGACAACCTGAGAGGTCTGAATGGTTCATAATGTAACAGCAAATCAGAAATGTATTTTGGCCCTAAACCATTCATTGCTTTATAAACCAACAGTAGTATTTTGCAAACAATTCTTGGAGGGACAGATGCCAACCAAAGACCTTACAATGATGTGATCCACGTTCCTGGTTCTTAGTGAGGACCCGAGCAGCAGCGTTCTGAATCAGCTGCATCTGTCTGATTGATTTTTAGGGAGATCTGTAAAGCGAGTCTACTGAAGAGAAAAGCTCAACTTTTTCCAAATCCTGCTTGAACATAAGTCCATTAACCCTTGACTTTGGAACTGTCTTAATGTGGTTGTTGAAATTCAGGTCTGAGTCCATGACTACACCAAGATTTCTAGCTTTGTCTGTTGTTTTTCAACTTTGCCGATTGAAGCTAAACTCTGACTTTTATTTGACTTTTTTTGTTCCTCTTTGGCTTCAAAAACAACCACCTCAGTTTTATCTTCACTCAATTTAAGAAAGTTTAGCCATATCCAATCGTTGATTTATTCAATGCACTTACTAAGTGTTTGTATTGGACCATAGTGCCCTGGTGATATGGTTGTAAAATCGGTGTGTCGTCTGCATAACTGTGCAGCATTCAACAAACTTATTTTGTTGTTTCCGTTATCTGAGCCAGTGGAAGCCTGTAGGTATTACATAGAGGAGGCCCCAAAATGGAGCCGCCATATCGGTTTGAAAACTCCTGGGTTGTGTTTTAGTCTGGACGGACACAAACAGATATCTTTGGAAACGATGAAGTCAGTCAGTCTTATTGGTTAGGTAGCTCACATATTTTTCAGTAACAGTTCCGCCTTGTTGCTGGCCCGAGCAAATAAATCCCTGGTCCTACTTTTTGCCATTGTTGTTCTTCCTCAAAAGTTTTTTCTGTATTTTCAACTTATACATGAAAGCCACCATTTGTTGAAATAAGGCTCATCACAGCCTCCCGTAGCTGTAGATAGGTGGGCCAACCCATTTTTTGTCTCATTGCATGCATTGTTTTAACACTGGCAGCGCCACCGCTAGTTAGCTTAGCGTAGTGAATGGAATCGTATGTTAGCATGTTGTGAGTAAAAGTGAGCCAACAGAATAACAACAACAAACTAATTACTTCTTGTGGCCTGCATTTTCACACCGAATAACAAATAATAAGCAATGCAGATAAAGACAAGACGATTTCCTAGGCAGATATTGATTTGGGACTATATTGGGTGGAAGCATAGCCAAAGCACTGCTACATGGACGCAGAGATCACACAGCACCTTAAACCCCCCCGCCCAACTTCCTTCAACATACCCGACGTGAATAGTTGCTATTTTTCCTACAGTAGATGGTAAATGGCGATGAACATGGTGGATTTTGTGAGCGACAAAGAGGATGACTTCTCAGACAGTCAAGATCCAGAATCATACCTGTATGAACCAGAGTTTTCAGAAGAGAAGCTGCATGCTTTGGAAATAGAACGAGAGGAGGAGGAGGTTGCGATCACTCAAAAGCACCGAGGATATGAGGCATCCTGCAGTCCTCAACTTTTTTTCAGTGTGATGAAGTCAACTGGGAAAAAAGGCCAAATGGACCCACCCAATTTAGTCCCAAATCGATATCTGCCTAAGAAATTGTCTAGCCTTAATCTGCATTGCTATTTGTACTCATTGTGAATACGCAGGCCACAAAAAGTAATTTGTTTGTTGTTGTTTTTTGTTGGCTCACTTTTACTCACAACACGCTAACCGGGAACATAGGATTCCATTCACTACGCTAGGCTAACTAGCGGTGGCGCTGCCGGTGTTGCACCGGACTAAAACAATGCATGCCCACCTATCTACAGCTAGTGGAGACCATGATAAGCCCTATTTCAACAAATGGTGGCATACTCCTTTAATGATTTTCAACGACAGAGTAACATCTGACAAGCCGCTTCCTGTTAACATCGGCACGCACATGCCCAGTCTGTGTGAATGGTCATGTGATATGGGTCGTCAGCCGTGTTAAAATGGACAGTGATTAGTTGAAAAAAATAAAAACATAGTAGTGTAGATGTAGTCTCAGCCACTTTACCAGTCTGGTTATGTGGTGTCCGTGTGGTGATACTACCACTAGGAGTGGTAGACAAAGTGACATTTTTAAATGCTTTACTTTGGTGCTTTGGGTAGACATTTATATAATGAAATACATGTTTTAAAGGTTCATGATTACATGTTTTTTTAATAAAGATTATCCTTAAAATGTGAGCAAAGCTGTAGGCCCAGAAGGGGAGGCAACCTTTTCAGTGAAGCCACATGGCAACAACTGTAGGTTAAATGGTCAATAAACCCAAGGCCTGCTATGTCTTTTGAATTCACTCTGATTTTTTTATCACTTCTGACTTTCACCAAATCGCCTCATAAGTTTCTTTCTCTGTGTCTTCAGTCATTTTATTTTTAAATGGACTTCTGTGAATGAAAATAGCTGCGAGGGTTCTTGTACAGTAAGGTATCACTGTTTCGGAGGACTGGCTGTTAAAAATAGCCTGACTGCTGCCCACAAGTGTTGAGCCAAGAAGGACCGGCTGTTTCGAGAAACCTAAAAAGGTCTCATGAGGCTTTCAGTGTTGGGATTTGCCAACAAATTGTCTCAAAATGTCTTTCTGGTTCTTGAATATTTGTGGAATCTAAAGGTGAGGTGCCTCTTTATTAATCTTGCTAGAAAAGGAAATCCTTCATTCCAACACAGAGAGGACTGGCAATATGCCATTCAAACATTGATTTAAGGACTTCCAAAATGAGTTTTTGTGTTGTGGAAACACTATATCATTTAAGAAATCCAGCCCGCGTAAGCATTTTACAGACATTTAAAATCTTCTTTTAACATTTCACTAAATGTCTCTGTAAAAAAATCTTTAAATGTAATAAATGCAGGCGAGGAAACATACCTCTAAATAATACAATAAAATTGCCGGTAGGATGCACACTCTTCATCTCCAAAGTGCAGAATGAGAACAAAATTTGGGGGTAAATGCTATATATAGTCTTAAGTGCATCCATACATGGGGTGGAAGGGGAACAGCATTCCCTGGGTGAGAGGGTAATATTTTTGTTACCATCAGCAAGTGCTTCCCAAGCGGCATCAGGCTGGTCTTCCACCGCTTTGTGCTGATTTGATCTGTCTGGGTAAGTCACTTTTCCTAATATTTGCTCACTAGGCTAATTAGGAGAAATAACTTTAGCAAAGTTCAGAGTAGGAGAAGTTATCGAGTGTGGAATGAGTGAAATGTGTTGCTATAATGAATGGTTGTAATTAATAGTTCTCCTGTGTGGGGAAGCAGCAGCAGTCTGTTGTAATCTCCCTGGTCATTACTTCCTTACATACCAGGGCATTAAGAGGTTGCTGACCCTCTTATCCCAAGTTGTATAAGCTTAAAGAAAACTCAGGTAAAATATGCTTGTGCTGAAAAAATTGATTATACAGAATGGAAACATAATTAGCCAGAAGTTTGTACTTGACAGCTGGTCTGGTTAGTTAGTCTTGTTCCATTTAAAAAAAAAAAAAAAAGCCTGTAGAGTCTGATCAATCTCATTTCCTGCATGATGGTTTTAATTAAATAGAGAGGGGGCTGTGTACTGCTGGTAATGACTCTATTTCCTTCATTTCTCCAATCATGGAATAGGCAGACTGCTGCAGGCTATTCATAGCTGAGCTGTGTGAGGTTGTAAGGTGAAACATTTGAAGTGCTGATCTCTAGTGTATGTTGGAACTGTCCTAATGCCTCTTAAATATTGGACTTTGACATGTGTGCCTCTGAGATACACACGTTCTAATGATATTTATGTATTCTCTAAATATCTGTGTTTTAGCACTGTAAAAGAGATTGTACTACTGAGGTATACATTTAAAAGATGACAGCGCATGTAGCAAAAAAAAAAGTGAATCACAGAGACTTCATAATGGCTGCAGTAAAAATAATGTTAAAGGGACAGACTTGTCTCTTGTTTGCTGTCATGGCTAACACATGTTTGGTCTCCCCCTCCCCCTGGTGCTCGTGGCTATGTCTCCTTGAAGTGTTCCAGTCATGGCTTCCAAAGTCACACCTTGGTATAAGAAGAAGCGTGTGAGCCAAGTTAAAACTGATTACGCTTATGAACACACTAAATGCGTGTCTGCCAAGCAGCACACAGCAGTAAGGTATGAAGGTTGAATTCACCTGCTACTTTTAGCTGCTTTGCCAGGTAGCGCAACAGATATGCATAGAGCCGCTGCTGACAGGTGGTCTTCATCATCATGCTGCATATGCGTCTGCTTCCTAGGTGGCCATCCATTTGTCCTCGGGTGTCAGATAGAGACAGAGAGCATCCTCGTCAATTCTAACTGCTGGCAAACAACAGAAAAATACCTAAAAGCTGCAATTTAAAGAACCCATAACTTGGGCTTTTATAAGCTGCTGACACAATAAAAACTAAGCTTTTATGAAGACAAAAATGGCAATACATATTGAGTGGGAGACATTAGAGTTATATTTGGATTCACATGCAAAGTATTTGTCCTTTGTGGCAGCTATATTTTTAGTTTTCAAAGTTTTTTTTTTTTTTATGGGACAGTTGACAGAGAGAGGAAATATGATGCAAAACAAAGACTCCCAGCTGGAATTAAACTGGAAATTTTGCAATTATATGGCATTTGGCTACCAAGGCGGCAGCTTTTATTGATTGTAAATGTCAAATATTGTAAAAGCAGACTTTGGGGTGTTATGTTTTTGTGTTTCTGGATGCAAAAACAGGTCTAGGAAACCGTTACCCTTACCTCTCACTGCCATTTGGAGTCACCGACCATACATTATTCCATGACTCAAACTTCAGGCATAAATGTTGGAAGATTTTTAGAGAGAGCGAGACTGCATAGTGAACTCATTGTTCCAAAATCCAACTCCAACTTTATTTCTAAAGCCCATTTAAAAAAAACAAACAGATGGCCTAACGCTGTACAATGAAAAATAAAAAAGAACACAATATAAAGACAGAGACCATAAAAAAAACACAGTAAAGAATGAGAGGCTGATCCAGTTTTGAACATGTTATTTGGACCTAATGTTACTTTACTTAGTAGTATTCATTGGGAATTCATATTTATCCCTCTGTGTGATGCTTTTTGTTCCTCTGCCAAACGTTGATTTAGTTTGAGATAAAAGATGACACGTATTCAGTCTAAAGCACTCAGGAAGGTACCTGAAAAAATTGCATGTCCCATGTCGAAGGTGCATAGCTTGAAGATGCAGACCTGCAAAAACCAAACAAGTGAAAACATGGAAGAACTCTGAAAATGGTCACCAGCGAGTTTTTCCTAGTGGAGTCCAGAAGCTCTGGAGCTACATCCCGGGACAGGGCTACAGATAATGCTACTGCTATTGATGCTCTGCAGCTTTTGGCTGGTTTTATTACACAGGTCATAAGACATATCTGTATTTTACTAGATTGCTGTAGAACACTTTTTAGTCCAGCTCTGCTATACAACATTAACATGCTGAACTTGATACTGTGCTAGCTTTGTTGTCACTAGTGATGAAGGCAGGATATAAGAGTGCCTCAAACGTCCACTTCAAGCCAAGTTCAGCCCCTGCGTTATGTTAGAGGCTGCATGCCACTCCCTTAACCCTGACCTACATCTGAGGCCAGTGGTCATGGCTGTAGGGATTCATTTCTGATGGTTTCTGACCAGGTTTATCAGGATGTTTCCCATGAGAGACATATGAAATGAAAAACATGGAGAACTAAGTGTTAGTTTTTATACAGAATATGTCAATTTTCTGTCAATTTGACCAACTTAATTTATTATTTAAATAGAGTTGTTTAGGGCGCCCGGATCGCTCAGTTGGTAGAGCGGGCACCCATATATAGAGGTTTACTCCTCAACGCAGCGGGCTCAGGTTCGACACCAGCCTCTGGCCCTTTGCTGCATGTCATTCCCCCCTCTCTCTCACCTTTCATTTCTTCAGCTGTCCTGTCAATAAAGGCCTAAAAATGTCCCAGAAAAACTTTAAAACAGAATCTCAAATTGTCTTCATGTGTATCAGACACTTATTACTATCAATCTTTTCACAATATTTTTAAAGTTCACAGTGCATGAGGATGTGGCTGCAAGCAAATATTTCTTTGTGGTTGCTATTCTGATCAAACGTTGATTATTTGTTTAAGATGGCCAAGATGTCTTTATGTGTTTCGTCTTTGTGAATCAAATATGTTGATATAATATGAATGGCTTCATCCAGATACTGTATAGATAGTCGAGATTGCATTATATTGGCAATGCAAAGAAGGTACCTGGGTCTCCAACAATGGGTACATGAGGAGGAATAGTGTAGACTTCTAATATGAATTGGCAACATATTCTGTTCATCCATATTAAAGACAAAACATATTACAGAGAAGGAGACCTTCATTTGCAAAATTTGCAATGCAATTTTTACTAGTTACTTAAAACTTGAGAAAAACCTCAGGTGGATCTTGGGACATTTCAGCGCAGCAACCTGCTTCTGCAAAACTAAAACCCCCAAAGTCCGTTATGGGTATTCTTTCAATGCTTGTTTTATAACAATGAACATCTTCCCGACAGGACATCAAGCTCTAAATCGGTGAGCCAAGTGCAGGCCCAGGCCACAGCGGCTATGGCAGAACCAACCTATACCATACCTGCGTTCCGGCAGAGGTGAGTTCCCATTGGCTGCTGTCATATGTCAGGCTATTTTAGATGTAAGGTTATACTGAACTACAGTCTCTACTAACTGACTCCAGTCAAGACAGCTCATTTCCTCAGTGTTACTAGAAGATTTTTCAGTCATTCTTACTCTTTAGTTTAACCTTAATTTATATTCTTATTTACAACGGCGGCCTGGCAAAAGCCTCTTGAGGGAGGAGTCTCTGTCTTTCAATTGTTTTGAATCGACAACGGTTCATCTGATCAGCTTCACACTTGGCATGTGTATCGCGCGAGCTCTTGAGATCCACAGGACACATTTGTTAGTATCTAGTTATGTACACACTGTGTAGTGTATTGAGAGGGCAACCCTATTAACTATTACACTGTAAATGTCGCAGGAGACTGTATAAGGCTGAGTCTATTTTAGTCTTATTTAATGTACAGTAACTTTAATTTTATTTTACTATAAGAACGGTACTTCTTTGTTTGACACTGGTTTACGCTACTTGTACACTTATCTATCTCGGCTTTTGTCTTTGCTGTTGCAAACTGCAATTTCCCCAATGTGGGACAAATTTTCTTATCTTATCTTATCTTAAAACAGCATGCTGGGCACCGCTTGATCTCTGTACTAGTATTTATAAATCCCAACAGGTTGAATCTAATCTGCAAATGAACTGTATTTTTCCAATTCCAAGGTTACTTTTTACTTTATTTGTCATTGTGAGATCGAAACTGCCATGAAGATTAGGTCAAAGGGATCAAAAGGAATTAATTTAGTGCCCATTTTGCACACAAAAAAATAAGTAAAAAGAGTGCTGTCTACTGTAGTCACACTGAAAATATGAAATATATGTATATAGCTGGTTCCTAGATTAGTAGTGGATCTATTAAAGCTGTGTTGTTACTGTAGAACTGCTGATGAGGGGACTGAGGAGTACCAGCGGGTGAGCACGAAAGTTGAGAAAGGACTGACTGTTATTCAGGAGGAGCTCCACAGGATGAGGACGGCCACCAAGGCCCAAGTGGATAATATTGCTATCCAGAGAGAGGTAAGCAGCTCGGAGGTATTTGATGATATTTATACTGTATGTGAAACCAAATCATAAAGTTCATGACACTATGTACAGTTATGTTTTACAGACCACCTTGTCTTGTTGAAACATTGCATTGATCAGATTATGATTGGATATGTCGTAATGTTCCCCGGTTTAATAGCCACAAATAAATGTATTAGCTGCTAATTCATACCAACATAAGTCCAAAACTCTTTTCTCTCTTCCACCCTGTTGCTGTTAAATCAAACTCATTGCACTGCCTCTTAATGTGGGGGTGATGGCGCAGTGGCAATGACTCCCACCCTTGGTGTGGGAGATCTGGGTTTGATTACCACTGCGATACATCAACCAATGTGTTCCTGAACACTTATTTGCTCCAGAGGCGTGCAACCTCTGATATATAACAAATTGTAAGTTACTTTGGATAAAAGCATCAGCTAAATGACATGTAGTACTAAAGTAATGAATGTGTCATAGAATAGAAATTGAGTTACAGTATGATGAATCCCTAGATTCTGCAGCTTTACAGCAGGAGACATGCTACGGACCTCTCAAGTCATCGTGACGTGGTTGCTTGTTGTTTTTAATGTGAGAATAAAGGGGTGGGAATCTTTAGGCACGATTCGGTTCAGAGGGCCGCATTGCGATTTGCATCTTGACGCATCAAAAACGTTGATTTCTATACATGATTTGTTATTTCTCACTGTGTGACTTGCTACTACATAGAGTATTTGTAATGATCCATAATTAACCTTAACCCATTCTCACCAAGAAGTAGCCTGGCTTAGAACGTAAACGTGTCCCACATGTTTGCGTCCGTTACGCATCACCATCAAATAGGTTCAGCCCAATGTTTAGAGAGTCTCTCCTTCAATAGTGCTGGTTCGGCCGCAAGGAACTTACAGCCCATACTTACAAAATGGTTACAGGCTATCACAATTTCGAGGATTGGGTTATAAATTTCTGAGGATTTTTTTTTTTTTCTGCATCGAGACATAGCCTTTCAAGCGAGAATTGCGTTGGATCTAAGAATCAATTCTTCCCCGTGTCTGCAGAACAAACTGCCAGTGGATCTGACATGCACCCACACCTTGACCCCCTTCAAAAGCAGTCCTATAAAAGTTTTTGTTTTCCCGTTACCTTTTCCTTAAATAATGTGTATTTCTTTATTTGGTTTTACTGCATGTTTGTGTTTCCTTTATTCTGTTTAAAGCTGCAATCCATGATTTTCTGCATAGTCTATACTTAGCAATGCTGATCAAGCATCTAGCGTTCCCTTTATTAAGCTGATTAAGCTCATTGTTGGTATGTAGTGAAAATATAACTGGTCTGCTAACATGAACTCTAATCTAATACATCATTATAGCATTACATATGTCCATTTCTATCGTATATTTATATTCTGTATTTACAGTATATTAATTCAAAACATGATGAAGTACTGGGATATTCCCACTCTGTATGGATGGTGCTTATATGAATGAATGTGTTTTGCCCTGCCTCATCTTGCTGTAAGAATGCACACGGATGATGCTGAAGTTAAAAGTTCTTCTGCCTGCCATCCTCACCTCTATAAACCTTCTGGTCCAGGCAGATTCCAGATCTGTTGATGGTGACAACATGTTAACATATTCTAATGTTGTCTTCTTCACTGTGCTGTATACATTCACTCTCTTCAGGTTAGGGACATGATGTACAAGAAGACGGATGTGTTGGGAGACATCCCAAAGTTGCCGGACTTCCTGGTTGCCCTACGGCCCCACACTGTGTGGGAGAAGACTCCCGTCAAACTGTTCTGCACCGTGCAGGGCAACCCGAGGCCCATCGTCAAATGGTCAGAATATTCACATCTCACCAGAGTGGGTCTGGGATTTGACTTCATTTATGTCCGAATAAGCAAAGCCACATTTAAAGTATGTGTGTGTAACAGCTGATCATGAAGTGGTAACACTTAATTATTCAAATAACAGAACATTACATACAGAAGACGAGCTACAAAACACACCAAACAACATTCCAAATCAACTTAATTACTTACCGTATGTTTACTGTTAATGATTGTTCTTGTGTTTTCTTTATAAGGTTTATACCTAATTTTGATAGACTTAGATATCTTGTTTAGCTGTTATATTATATATTATATACATGCTATATTATGCTGGGATGAAATACAGCATGGATGCTTTGATCTCCCCCGAAAAAGGCATTCCTTTAACCCCTTTAATCTGTAATGTTCAGCATATTCATGTAGCCCCACACACATGCTTCTTTTACCAAACGTGAGAGCGTGGAGGTGTGAACAACACTCACTGACCGCTGGCTGTTTGCAGGTATAAAGGCGGCGTGCCAGTCGACCCACTGACCGCTCCAGGAAAGTACAAGATTGAAAACAAGTATGGAGTCCACAGTTTGATCATTAGCAGGTACGGTTTCTTCAAAACACACTTTGATTTGAAGAGGCAAGGATATAACGGTATTAAAGACAATGTCAAGTGGGTTGCAACAAACAAAAGGAAAAACAATATATATAAAGTGTTATAAAAAATATGTGCAATATTTCCAAAAAGGAGTGGGACGAAGCAAAAGCTTGTTACTTTTCCCACCACTTACTATCCTCTAAAAAAATTCTGTAAATGTGTGTGTATATATATATATATATATATATATATATATATATATATATATATATATATATATATGCACACATATATATGTATATATACACACAGTATATATGTACATATACTATGTATACATATATATATATATATATATATATATATGTTTGTACCTGCCAATATTGCAATATTTCAAAAAGGAGTGGGATAAAGCAAAAGCTTGTTATTTTTCCCACCCCTTACTATCCTCTAAAAAAAATTCTGTAAATATATATATATATATATATATATATATATATATATATATATATATATATATATATATGTATGTATGTATGTATGTATGTATGTATGTACCTGCCAAATGTACCAAACAACCCATCACCCTATAATCACCCATCCCAGTACAGTCAGTATTATAACCCACACTCAAAATCACATTTCTTGATTTATTGTTTTTATGCAACTTGTTAAACTTGCTTTAAAGTTGCTTTACACAATAAAGTTTAAAAAAAAGAAGAATAAAAGAGTAAAGTTACATTTAAAAAAAAGTTTAAAAAGACATGGGTAAACACAATAGAAAAATATACAGTTGAATTAAAAAGAGTTGAATTTAAAAAGACACAGATATGAAGACTAAATAGTAAAAAAGAAAAAAGTTTCAAAAGGCTAAATAATTGTGAAATTGTAGTGCAGCTCTAACGACTTGCAACTTCAATTAAAAGGCACTAAAAGCTGGACTTTCCCAAGTTTTACTGTAAAAAAGCACTTTTACTGCCTACCACACACTGCAAGAAATACGATAAATGCAATAAATCACATCAACATAAAGGAAGAGACTCATACCTACACTGTCTGTACCTCTTGATGCCATTTGGAGATACAAGTGCATCAACACACAACCTTGTCTTGTGCAGTTTTACATACACAAAACGTATGGATCCTTTGTATTTGTAAATTGTAAAACAAGCTGAGGTGAGGGAAAGTAAAGCAGCAGAAGAGGCTTAGAGTTAACTATTGCAAGATACAAGATAATAATCTCCCCTGTGAATCTTTACTGCTTTACCTAGACTTTAAAGACGGGTGGCTCGAGTGGGAGAGGGAGGGCTGTTAGATTGAGGGGAACGGCCCGGCCTGCTGGCCTGTACGTCATCTTCAAGACTCCTCAGCTGTTTGTGTCGAAGTGCTGACCTTTGCGTCATTCGAGCCATGAATTCCTCCCACTGCTCTCTCTCTCTCTCTCTCTCTCTCTCTCTCTCTCTCTCTCTCTCTGTCTCTCTCTCTGAGGCATTGAATATTCTGGTCGTCAGTCAATACAGTGTCAGCTAGGAGACCTTATGTCCCTGACTTTGTAAAAATGAAGGGTTTTCTCATTCAGAGTCCAAGCGAAAAGCTCTATTGGAGGCAGAGCACAGTCTCTTATGTCCCCCACAGCTGAGGAAATGGATCATCTTTTAAAATAGTCCAGTTCAGTGTGAAGGTCACATTTCGTCCATCTATTCTCACCAGCCCAGCAGACTTCTGCCTCTGCACACCTTCTTTTCAGCACTCTCCCAATATGTGAGGTCATTTTTTAAAAGCTGCAGTACATGATCTCTTGTGCCGTAGTCGAGCATTGACTTGGGGAGTTTATAGCTGCCCTTGTACTAATGTTTGACAAAACTTTAACCCTTGCGTTGTCCTCGGGTCAACTTGACCCGTTTCAAATTGTATTACAGTATGTCCGAAATATGGATTTCTTTCAACCAAATTGCCCAAACATAACATGGATGATTCCATACAACATTCTTTAGGTAAAATTAATGATTACTTTACTTTTTTGGGTGTTTTATTTAACCTTATAGCATTTGAATTCTTTTTTTTTTTTAATGGTTTCAAAACTGTATCCTGACTAAACTTTGACATCTACCCATCTGAGATCCACTCAACATCCTCTGATCTTAACTATTAGTCAAAATAATTCGTAATTTCTGCCTTTTTAACTAAAAATCTATGTATAATTGGATATAAATGAGGTTTGTTGACCATGAATTCCAAGAATAAGTGTAAAACCTGTTATTAAACCAGCTCAGGTTTTTAAAAAAAGCACCAAAAGTTGGAAAAAGTGACAAATAAATTTAAAAAAAAGCAACAAAAACATCGGAAAAGCACAAAAAAATGTTCATTTTCAATTTTGACCTGGAAGGACAAGTTCATGGTTAACGGGAAGACAACACGAGGATTAAGACGGGCCTCTCTTGCTCAGACCCTTTTTATCTGTCAAGTTAAATGTGGATATGCCACCCACATTAATATGGCAAAATGTTCTTTGTTGATGGCAGGGACATGTTATAATTCATCAAAATCCTATTTTCACCCTCCAATTTGTACAGTGACAGCATAGGTTAGAGCTCGTTTCACTTCTCAGGACACATTACCGCCAGTCCTACCTGTGATTAGTGTAGCTTTTGGGTCAATATGTAGCCTGGGAGAGTACAGGGCTAAACAAAATTCCTTCATCTACATTACGATTCACAGGAAACATTGTGTAATTAGAATATATGAAAGACATGGCAGTAAAAGACGTGGCTCCCTTTAGTAAAGATGCAAACTTTTCTAATTATGTATTTAAGGTCTCTGTAAATGGGCTGATTTGGTGGAAGGAACAACTAAAATCTAAGTAACACTACAAGTTCATTAAAAATTAACTAATTACAACAAAATGAACAGTGTGTCCATTTTTCTTATAATTAGTATCAAAGGAAGTTTTTTCAAGGAACCTTCAGATGAATTCACAGTTAAATTACAGAAATTACAGAAACTTATGGGACCTCTAAAATAAAGTGTAACCCATATTTCAATGTTATCCCCTTCTATTTCCCATTAAGTGGCATTAAGGTCGAAGAAATCCTTATATTCTGTCTAACATCATCACATATATACAGTATATATTTTGCATTGGCTTGATCGTCCCATTAAGGAAAATTGGCCTTTGCCGGACAAGAGTTTCTATTAACATCTGATATATTAATTTGAATTGAAAAGGGAATATCTCAAGTAAGAAAATGCTATTTGAAGTTTAAAAAAATATAATGTCAACCACATCAGTGAGTTTATTGAATGCACATACCTGTAAAGACAACATTACAATTGTTTTATTGTAAAACATACAAATATAGAATATTTATTGGACATGGAAAAGCTATGGATACGCATTTATACAGTTGTTTAAATCACGTTATGACATCCTTCCTTGCTGTCTGGTCTTGCAGGTGTGCTGTGAGTGATACTGCAGAGTACAGCGCCGTGGCCACCAACATTCATGGGACGGCTACCAGCAAGGCCACAGTTACTGTAAAGAGTGAGTTCATTATCTTACCCTGTCTCTGACATTCATATTGTTATGATATTGTACCATTATTCAGCTCATGTTCCTCTCGGAATAATCATAATTTTCTTTCCCTTCACAGGAGCATCAGGATCCGGGGAGTCCTGCCTGCTTGGTTTAGGTGAGATGGGAGAAGGGGGGAGCAGTGGCTGAGGATCTAGCTGGAAGGGGGGGTCGTTTTAATTTGTTGTAATCAGGCCCAGACACAACCAGTCCAACCACATGGGATCACTTGGCTACAAATAGCAGAAGCATGTGAGAGGCCTGATAAGCAGTGGAAACTATTGTAAGAAGCTGTTGTCGTCATGTGTGCACACAAGAAACCTCCCGCTAAATATTTCAGCCCCTGATGATCTAGTTGAACATTAATACTTTTACTAAATGGGTTTGTGGTTCAGAAATTAATTCATGTTTCAAATTAAGCAAATCATTTCCTCCACCATTGTTATATACAATTATTCTGTTTGCCCCAAGTCCACAAGGAGCCGTTACGTTGCTCTCATTAGGCAAATCAGTGATTTTTTTTAAAATGCCAGAACAGGGTGACAAAACACATCGATGCTTTCATTTTCCTGAAATTATGACGATATTGAGTTTTAAGTGACAGGTGAGTGGGGACAAACACTCTCACATGTGAAGAAACCAAACAATCCAGCACACTCTTGATCACTTAAACTTACTTTATTGACACTTTCTTCTCCTCGCCCTCACCTACACTAAGTAAAATTAAAAAAAAAACTTTAATTTTTAGAATTTAAATTTTTTATTTTCCTTAAGGTTTTAGGATTTGACCATCAGGTTCGGATCTATGGTATCCTTTTCCATGTTCACAACAAAATAAAATACTACTCTGTATAGTTAAACATGGATATTAGTACTGTATGTGGTGTATTTTATCGATAACATGTTAAAAACAGTAAAATTATAAGTAGGCTAAGCCTGATAACTATTTAAAAAGTTAAGTGTGTTGGTGTGTTTTCATTGGTCAATGCAACATCAATGTAGCACTATTACAGTCTGGTGCGAAAACAAAAATATGAGGAAGTTAATCCTAGTTGGAAGTTGAACGAGTAGTATCTTGAACGACAAAAAATGATAACCTATCTATAATGATTTCCCTTTTTTTCCTTTGAGCCCTGTGAACAGTTTTTAATGTTTCATCAGGCAACTCAAGACTCTGCTGCTCTAGTCAAATTTCCTGGATTTGGCAAGATTTCAGGACACCCCAGATTCAGGGCCACCTCGACTTAATCCAGGCCCACCCATCTGACACGTTCTGCATCCGCCACTGTACTATATTCTTTAGTTTCATTCCTTTATTTCCTTAAAAATTCACAAAACCTCCACTGTCGCACGATGTTGCACATGATATACTGACTATAAAGCAAATATTGGCATGTGTGGCATTCGAGTCTGACCAATGAACCGGGGATATTCTCTTAACTATTCTTTATTTACCTGGGACCCCAATGGGAGCCTCTCAATAATCTCTTGTGCTCCTGGACCACACCATGAGGACCAATTGCGTAAGATAGCAGTTCCTAAACAGAGGTTTATCAATTCCCAGGGGTCCTTGAATCAAACTTTCCACTTTCATGGAATACATTTCAAGCAATATTAAATCAAATTTTGGTTGTTTTCCATTCTGAGGAGGTATTTCTGATGCCACTGATTTGGGGTTCTTTGGCATTCTTGGCTGGGTTTAAAGGTATTTTACCTTCAGATTAGAATGCAGAAAATGCAGAAACATTACAACATTACAACAAAAATTACATTTACTGTATCATTTAAAACCCTACACATCTACATCATCTAATGTGTACATTTAAAATAGGCCATTCTCAATGAATATGTTCTGAAATGTTAATGAGTATTAACAGTGATGTTTCACTTCTTGCCCAGTGCCCCATCTGACTGAGATCCATCCCAGTAAGCTGGAGGTCAGCATGCTCGATCGGTTCTCTGTGAGCTTTGGTGTGGAGGGCGGCTCCATCAGTCTGGTGTGTACCCTGGTTGTCGTGCCTGACCTCCCCAACCTACCCCCCCTCGCCCAGTGGTACAGAGATGGTAAGACATTTATTCTCTTGTGAGTGTGAACAAATTTTGTTCCTTCATGTTTTGTTTTTTTATCATGCTTAAAGGAACACGCCGACTCATTGGGACTTTAGCTCATTCACTGTATCCCCCAGAGTTAGATAAGTTCATATATACCCTTCTCAACTATGGAGACATGTGACACAGCCATCTTCTAACATCACACAAACTGGGAACTATATTCTCAGAAGCCAAAGCACTGCTACTTGGGCGGAGTGATTAGCGCAGCACCTGAAAAGCATCGTTGTTACTCTCTGCTCCCCACCACGGGGCTTCTTATGTGCTGCTTGCAAATCACTCCGCCCAAGTAGCAGAAGTTGCAGTGCTTCGGCTTCTGACAATATAGTTCACAGTTTGTCTTATGTGACCTTGTTATTTGTACACGCTGTGACTACACAAATCACAACATGTAAATAGGAAAATGTTGGCGTAATTTTATCCATTATTGGGAGCAGTAGGCTAGTTGGAGCCGGTCACCTCCAGCATCTGTGGTAAGCTAGGCTAGCGGTGCACCAGACAGAGTTACGACACACATGGAAATGAGAAGGGTATGTATGGACTTATCTAACTCTGGGGGATACAGTGAGATAAGCTAAAGTCCCAATAAGTGGGTGTGTTCCTTTAAATTACATTAAAATGAATCTGAATCATCCAGGAATAGAGGTGATGTCTTTTTCAAAGACACATCAGCATTTTTATTAGTCTTCTTTTAATTTGATTAAGTCTGTTTTCCTTTATTCTTAAGCTATTTATGTTTATTTGTATATTAGGTTTCTACGTATCTATTTATTTATATTATTTTTCTCCGTAGCTACCTCAGACACAGGTTGTGTGTTAACTGTGTATCTCGGTCACTTCTTACTGTGTCTTTCATCCTGTCTGCTGACAGATAAACTGCTGAAACCAAGTAAGCTGGCGGAGATGTCGGTGGGTGGAGGTGCGGCCCGTCTGACGCTGCCTCACCTGGCCAAGGACGACGAGGGCCTCTACACTCTCCGCATCTTCACAAAGGATGGCACCACCGAACATAGCGCCTACCTCTTTGTTTCAGGTAGGATTCATCTCTCTGCATCATGTAGCTTTTTAACATGCCCTGCTACGCCCTGTAACGCCCTGCAGTACCCTGCTACACCCTGTAACGCCCTGCAGTACCCTGCTACACCCTGTAACGCCCTGCAGTACCCTGCTACGCCCTGTAACGCCCTGCAATGCCCTGCTACATCCTGTAACGCCCTGCAGTACCCTGCTACACCCTGTAACGCCCTGCAGTACCCTGCTACACACTGTAACGCCCTGCAGTACCCTGCTACACCCTGTAACGCCCTGCAGTACCCTGCTACACCCTGTAACGCCCTGCAATGCCCTGCTACATCCTGTAACGCCCTGCAAACCCTGCTACACCCTGTAACGCCCTGCAGTACCCTACTACACCCTGTAACGCCCTGCAATGCCCTGCTACATCCTGTAACGCCCTGCAGTACCCTGCTACACCCTGTAACGCCCTGCAGTACCCTGCTACACCCTGTAACGCCCTGCAATGCCCTGCTACACCCTGTAACGCCCTGCAGTACCCTGCTACACCCTGTAACGCCCTGCTACACCCTGTAACGCCCTGCAGTACCCTGCTACACTCTGTAACGCCCTGCAGTACCCTGCTACACCTGTAACGCCCTGCAGTACCCTGCTACACCCTGTAACGCCCTGCTACACCCTGTAACGCCCTGCAGTACCCTGCTACACTCTGTAACGCCCTGCAGTACCCTGCTACACCCTGCAGTACCCTGTAATGCCCTGCAGTACCCTGCTACACCCTGCAGTACCCTGTAATGCCCTGCAGTACCCTGCTACACCCTGCAGTACCCTGCTACACCCTGTAATGCCCTGCAGTACCCTGCTACACTCTGTAACGCCCTGCAGTACACTGCTACACCCTGCAGTACCCTGCTACACCCTGTAATGCCCTGCAGTACCCTGCTACACCCTGTAACGCCCTGTAACGCTTGGCAGTGTCCTGCTACACCCTGTAGTGCCCTGCTACACCCTGTAACGCCCTGCAGTGCCCTGCTACACCCTGTAACACCCTGTAGTGCCCTGCTACAGCCTGTACCAACCTGTAGTGCCCTGCTACACCCTGTAACGCCCTGCAGTGCCCTCTACACCCTGTAACACCCTGTAGTGCCCTGCTACAGCCTGTACCAACCTGTAGTGCCCTGCTACACCCTGTAACGCCCTGCAGTGCCCTCTACACCCTGTAACGCCCTGCAGTGCCCTCTACACCCTGTGACGCCCTGAAGTGCCCTGCTACACCATAAACTACTACAACTACTATTTCGAGTCATAGGTCCATTATCTTTATTGTGACTATTATTGCCATTGTTCATCACACCCCCAACCGGCACCGTCAGACACCGCCAAGAGCCTGCATCTGTTCGAAGTTTTTCCTCGCCAATGCTTGCTCTTGGCAGAATTACTGGAATTGTTGGGTCTTTGTAAATTATAGAGTGTGGTCTAGACCTACTCTATCTGTAAAGTGTCTTGAGATAACTCTTATTATGATTTGATACTGTAAATAAAATTGAATTGCTACATAATGCACATATATTTATAAATCATCACCAAATTGGGTCACATTTTTGGAAATCTACACCCAGACTTCAAACAGACAGAAATGGAAGCTTAAAGATATATGTAGATCTGTTTACTACCCTAAAAGAAATGACATAAATAGATAGAAAGAAGCCTACTTATCAATAATTTCCTCCGAAATTCCTCCTTCCTTTGTCTGTAAAACATTTTCTTTACTTTTTTAAAGCTGTCTTTTCTTCTACTGAAAGCTGCATCAACTACTGAAGAATTTCTTGTCAGTAGATTAACGATAGAAGTATAAACAGAAGATGAGGAGGGATGAGATTTTAATGTTGTCTCTCTATCCAACTTTCTATCTGCATCCCCTCTTCCTGTCTTCTATCGTCACTCCTTTCTACCTTCCTACCTTATGTCCTTCCTTCCTTTCTCCCTAGATGCCGCCCCCTCTGCGCCCGGGGCACCTGGTGCACCATTAAGCGTAAAGGCATACGACATCAACGCTGACTACGTCCTGGTTGCCTGGAAACCCCCCAACACCGTCAACGAGATGGCAATCACCGGATACTTTGTGGATCGGTCAGTCCGCACCCTGAAAACGCCTCCGGCTTTCTTTTTATAGCACAGCACACTAACATGAAAACAGACAAATTACACTGCCCGTTAAGCCAAGGACATATTTTAAAGGTATGATGTTATCGTTTTTATTTAAAGATGCGCTCATCAGTATAATTAATATTAACTTTAGATCAAATGACTGAGTGTTATATAAAACTGGTTGCTTATAATCACCAACTGCAGCTCTACGGAGCCATTTAGCTTGAAGCTACTGTTCAATTTGATGATTATTCAAATAGTTAATCAAGAGAATCAAAAATAATAATACTTGCCGATCGACTGTTTAATTAGGCCAAATAAAAAAATCAAAATAATGTAAATGTAATCCTTGTGTGGTCTTCACCGTTGTCCATAAACTTGTCATTCTGGCTCAAAATTGAAAATGCTTTTATACATTTTTGTCCCTCTGTTTCAATGCTTTTTTTGTATGGTCAATAAACCTAATAAAATGACATTATATCTAGTTTTTGAGTTTGAAAAAAGCAGATATTATAAATTATAATACCGGATATAGACTGGTTTATGTCAAAGTTTGATTTACACATTTTTTTCAAATGCCATGAAATTAAATAAAACAAACCAAAATTCAGTGGAAATAATAATTAATCTTACCTGCGAAGAACGTGGATGCATGGATGTGTACGTTTATATATAATGCATATATATTTATGAATCAAGAATGCATGGACAACGTACATGCATGCATCCAAGTTACTATGAGGCAATTTGGTTGTTAAGAAACCCATATATCTGATAGAAAAAAATTTGAAAACGGGTCAAATTAGGCTTAAGACGTTATCGGTAACTGCTAATCAGACTTCTGTGACATTTCATAGATTAAATGATTGATCAAAGACGGGATCGACAGATTGTTTCAGCATGTGCTCAGCAAATTAATATTTTTATCAGAATAAAAAATAATACAATACAAGGAATTTCATGAAACCATCAACACAGTAAGAGAAAAAAACAAACAAAACAAAAGTACTGCAAAATAAAAAGAAAGAATTATAAGAACTATAAATATATAATTTTGAAATTTAGAATTAAAAATATGTTTAAAAAATATTTGTTTTAAAATGAAAATAGCTATAGTGTTTAAAATGAAGAGGACGGAACTTGCAAAAAAATTACTAAAGAATATGTGCAATGTAATAATAACATATTGTATATGTAATCACTCTTTCCTTTACACAGTGGCAAGTTGGAAAAAAATCTTCAATATGTTTTTATTTTATTATTATTATTTTTTTATGTATGAGTAAAAATGAATTTCGGATGTCATTACACTGACCATGTGTTCTCTGTGTAGGTGTGAATCTGGCAGCGACACCTGGGTCCAGTGCAACGATGCCCCCGTGAAGGTTTGTAAATACCCGGTGCACGGCCTGAAAGTGGGCCACTCCTACCACTTCCGGGTCAGGGCCGTGAACAGCACCGGCGTCAGCAGGCCGTCCCGCAAGTCGGACAAAGTGACCGCCCTGGACGCTGCCGAGAGCGAGAGGCTGCAAGGTACCGACGAAGGTAAATAGGAAATACACACCGGCGGGCTACGACTGTTTCCTAACAGGCCTGTTGTTGTCGTTTCCTGCAACAGTGATTAAAATCGAAGGGAAATACGACATAGTGATCAAGGCTGATGACCTGGAAGGTACGGTAGTATCCAAAGACTGATCTGGGTTCAGAGATTTGCTTTTAATCCTCCTAAAACTCCTTCTTCGTAATCTCACACAAATACTAACGCGTGTCCCTCTTTCCCAAACTCATCAGCAGCATTACAGCCGACATCTTAAAAGAGGAGTTTCACTCTACATAAAAATGCAGTGAATAAAAAAATCATAATTTTAAACAATTTAACGCATTCTTATCCACCTTAAAATGCTATCAACATCATTATACCAGCTGCACTGTTAAAGTGATTTATACATTAATGTCTCAACAATTAACATCCAGTGATATAGTATAAATGATTCTGAACTGGTTCATTCTGCATCCTGAGGACTTCTGGGACTTAAGGTTAGGGCTGCACAATATGAGAAACACATCATATATGTATTGCAGTATTGCAGAATTGCAATAAAGTTATTGCAAAGCTATATGCAATAACTTTGTTGAATGGCGCGACACCGATAATATTTGTGATAAAGTGTACTCAGTTTTGCTGCATTCAGTATTTCAGTATTTATTGAACACTGATATAAAAGGCACCACTAAAAAAGTGACAGTTACATTTTAATCTGCAGTTGTTTTTTTTTACTCATATTTTCCGTCAACTAACACGAAAAACCTCGGAGTGTCTATTGCGATATACTGCAGCCTTTTGCAATGTGTTTATTGCGCCAGTTGATATTGCGATGATGATAAAAAAAATAAAAAATAAATATATCTCTCACACAAAAAAAACTAGATATTGTGCAGCCCTACTTAAGGTCAATTTAACCCTTGTATTGTCTTCACTTTCGGGACCCTCTCGGGTCCCTCGGGTCCCTACTCCGTCTGTGGTCATATCCGGAATAATGTTCTGAATTGAGTCAGGAATACATGTTTATCACAGAAAATAAGGTCAGGCCGTTGATTTTTAGGTAGAAAAATGTAACTTTTTCTTGTAAAAATTTGAAATGGGTCAATTTGACCCAAATACCATACAAGGGTTAAATGCAGGACTTTTACTAGCGTATTTGTACACTGTAGTATTACTACTTTTACTTAAGTAAACGATCTGGGTATTTCTTCCACAAATGGAAAAATCTGGCAACCCTGCTCACATTTTTCATAGAACTCTGAATTCATGTTTTACATCTAATCGTTTTCCCTTACTCATATAAATGCTCCTTGATTCCTTAATTATTTCTTTATTCTATGGCAGTGGTTCTTAACCTTTTTGAGTCGCGACCCCCCAGAATAATGAAGTTGGTGTTTGCGACCCCCACACACACACACCACACCACCCTCAACAACGACGGAGAGCTTCTAACCGCTGTAAACAGCTGTTTCTACACGCCTCCCCCTGTGGATTTGGAGCTAATTTTTGTAAATGCTCTGATTATTAAACAAATGCTTTACTTTGAGTTTGAGTTTTAGCAGCTAGCACCTAGCCTGTCCGATGTGCTCCAGGCTCTGTGGATCTTTGATGCGTTTGTGATTTGTTTCCTCCCCCCAACCCACCTTCAGACCCCTTTCTGTGTTTCAGGACCTCCTGATTTAGAACTGTAGCTCTGAGTATACTACATGGAGCATAACAAACTCACACAGTAATGTAAAAGCCATTCCCCAGTGTAGAATATAATATTTAACTTAATTTCTCCCCAACTATCTGGCGACCCACAGAAATTCTCCTGTGACCCTCTTGGGGCTCCCGACCCCCAGGTTGAAAACCACTGTTCTATTGAATGCTTGTAAAGAAAAAAGGGCTTTTTTACACTCTAACACCAAGAAATCTTCTCTCAAATGTTAAAATTAAAACATAAAACTTAACTTAACGTAACCTCGACATCACGCTGGTCTAAAATGTATCTGCACTTTCATATCAAAACTAATCTGTCATCTGTTTTAACGTCACACAAAACAAACCATTTCCCCCGTCTCCTCCGCTCCTAACTGTGTCCCATCTTTGATTTAACTTCAGCTCTTCCATTCATACTTTAATCAACTGAAGTGTTTTTTAATCTATTTAAAAGATACATTAAAACCACTTAACGTGTCATGGTTTCTCTTTCTCTACTTTAAAACAACCCTTTAACACAAAAACTAAAAAACAACGTTGGTGTCATTTTACACAGGAGTCCGTTGTAGAAGTCCCACATTTTGCTGCAATGCACTTCACTATTTTACAAACTTCCTTAGAGGTTATAAGGGTTTAAGTCTCTCTCTCTCTCTCTCTCTCTCTCTCTCTCTCTATCTGGCCTGGAGAGTTTTTCTTCCGTTGTAATTTCTCATCTTTCTGTGAAAAAGCTGGAACATGTTACTCGTTCATCTTCCTTTTTAACCCTCCTGTTGTCTTCGGGTCATATTTGACCCCTTTTCAATAAGTTTCTATATCAGATATTTGGGTTTCTTTTAATCTAATTTTCCAAAACGTAACTTGGATTGTTCCCAACAACGTTCCTCACAAGTTTAAAGAATAATACGTTCACTACTTTCATTGAATTTGTGTGTTTTTTGTCAATTTTTATAGCATTTGGAGAAAAAACAATTGGTAAAAGAACTTGGTAAAAGTTTTTAAAAATGTGAAAAGATGGCAAAAAAATTACAAATGTGAAAATGTTTTAAAAAAAAAGTGACAAATGTTAAAAAAAAAAATTAAATTTGGGGGGGAAAAACGAAAATTTCAAAAGGTTCAGAAAAAGTCGAAACGTTGAAAAAGTGACAAAATCATTGAGGGAAAAAGGGTCATAAAAAAGGGTCGAAAAAGACAGCCATAACCTTAATAAAAAGGTTTTTTATTTTAAATTTTGACTCAAAGACTTCCAGGTCGGCGAGTATTAAAAAAGCTTGCTATGGGTGTCATCTGTCCATATTCTGAGATGAACGAGTATCTTCTTCTCCACCGCCGTCTAAGATTTGAACATCTTTTTATCTTTTCAAAGCTAGAAGATGATTTGTTTCCTTTACATGCAACAGTCATCCCTCATGAGGCTTCAACAGCTCTTTAACAGCAATGGATATATTGTTAGTAGATGAAAATAACGACTAAAATATTCACAATCTTTCTAGAAAGACGAGAGAAAGAAACCCTGAATTGTCTGACTTATAGAGTATATGTCAGCTTGAAGGGGGACAGGACTCCAACTCTTTATTCAAATAAAAAAAGCTATGCTTATGTCAACCAACTAAGGATTTAGCTCCCTAACTAAATCCATTTATTAATATAACATTGCAAAATACATTCTTTAAAACACTTAAGGTCAAAAAATACATACACGATGTGGGACTTCTGCAACAGGTGCTGCTGCATGTACTTTAGGCCTCAACACCGTTCACTCCCAATCTAGGCTATGTAACGATCCCGGGGGAGCCCACCGATGTGCACGCATCGGAGATTTTCAAATCATACGTCGTGCTGAGCTGGAAGCCTCCCAGCCCTCGCGGACGAGCTCCGCTGTGGTACGTCATCGAGAAGGTGTGTCCCTTCACCTCTGGCCATCCATTTCCATCAATGTAGCCGCTGTTAAGCTCTGCACTGTACTGAAGAGATAAAGAAGACATTGACCTCTTAAACGCAGGGTCTTCCCTTTCAGTGTCCCATTAAGTTTTTATATTTTTATATACACTGAACAACATTATAAACACTTTTGTTTTTGCCCCCATTTTTCCTGACCTGAACTCAACGATCTAAGACTTTTTCTATGTACACAAAAGGCTATGAAATATGAAATTGTGTCTATGTACACAATTTCTCTCAAATATGGGTCACAAATTTGTCTAAATCTGTGTAACACTAACCATAACACCAGACTGGTTTTCAGACCCCCCCCCCCAATACAGTAAAACTGCACATTTTAGAGTGGCCTTTCATTGTGGCTAGCCTAAGGAACACCTGTGCGATAATCATGCTGTCTAATCAGCATCTTGATATGCCACACCTGTGGGGTGGATGGATTATCTCGGCAAAGGAGAAGTGCTCACTAACACAGATTTAGACAGATTTGTGATTTTGCTGCGCATCATTTGACACTCACATTCCCCCAAAATTCAAACTTTTTAGACCTCCATTAGGAAAGGATATGTAGGTTTGAACAGCAGTTTTTTGTTACAGATGAGAATGCAACGATGGACTTGCTGCTGAGTCCATCCGAGTTTAAGAGGCTACATGTGTTTTTTATACTTATGTTCTAAGCACATGAACATACACAAAGCTCACCAGGTGTCACGTGCATTGTTGGGACTCCACTTGTTTGCAGTAAATGCAAAAAAACAAATATGGCCAAAATAAAACTCCATGTGAAGGTCACATCCAATTTTCCATAAATAATTGACATTTAATCTGTAAATTAGAAATGTAGATAATAAGGTAGCACTATATATATATATATATATATATATATATATATATATATATATATATATATATATATATATATATATATTGGCAGGATTGACTGGGACAGATATATAGGTATCTTCATACATGGCAGATATGCAAACAATTGTTCATTTAGTGTATAGTTTAACCCTTATTCACATTTAATATATTCATGTTGTATTCAGTTTTTTTTAATTTACAGTTATTTATAATAATTGAATTTTATGTTGAAAATGTGCCCTTGTCTCCTCACATACAGTGTCCTTGTTACAACTCTTTAGGTTCAGTCAGGTTTCCTTACCAAAAATGTCAATGAGAATTACTGTTATTCTGACACATGCACGCACACGCACACACACACACACACACACACACACACACGCACGCAGGCAGGCACACACACACACTTCCTATCAATGATTTACTTTATTCAGAGTATGGCCAAACTTCATTACTTAACTGAGCCCCAACTATGCACCAACACACCCTGGAAGCTCCTCTTTGTGTTTGTGCTACATTGATGAGGTTGTCGCAGATGGCTGTACCTTCTCATACCCCCACCCCACCCCCTCCACCCTCCCCGACTCTTCCACAGTGCTTAGCGGGCACTGGAGCATGGCAGCGGATCAACACGGCAGTCAAACTGCACTCCCCTCGTTACCCGGTTTTTGATTTGCAAGACGGGCAAAAGTACCAGTTCCGAGTGTATTCGGTGAACTTGTACGGTTCCAGCGAGGCGTCCGAGCCCTCTGAACCCATCCAAAAGGTGGATGAGGATGGTAAGGGCTGGGATCAGCGCGCAGACTCTCAGACACACTGTCATATATACGACAAAGTACAATACACACAAATACAATCATGTGCACACAAAACAAGAAAAGTAAGCGCTGATGCTTTTATCTGTTTTATTTGTTTTAACACTGCTGATAAGTCACATTTTCTATACATTTTGAAATATCTTTAATGGCTAATTGTTTTTAAAGTGCCCAATGGTGGCCCCAGATCCCATATTATTCTTCCATGTCACCGTTGAACCGGGATGACAGTCAAAAGCAGCTTGGAAAGGGGTCTTAAAGGGTCCTGAGTGAAGACATGTTGACATGTTGGTCGTTTTTTTTTAAAACACATGGAAAAAATGAAATGTGGTGAAATTAAATTTGAAAAGAAAAAGACTTTAGGTTGAAACATTTTGGTGTGTATAAAAGATTTAACAAACTTTTTTCTAAGGTGGAAATTGAAAAGTGATGACAGTCATTAGTCAGTAAAACAAATGAAAGATCTTAACAATTTCTTCACAATAAAATATATTGACTATGAAACAAAATCCATATTTAAGGGGAAACAAATCTCCAGTGTTCTGGGAAAAAATGTTGAAATATCGGGTTGCTTTCAAGCGTAAAATTGGGGGATGTGTCACATTAGCCAATTATTATTTCCCCGAATTTTCCAGAATTTAGTTTCTGTCAAAATGTTAAATGATAAATATTTTCATCAGTATAAACACCATAAAAAAACACCCTGAAACACAAATACATGATATTGACCTTCTGTTAAAAGTGAATCACTGTTTATTCCAGGTACGGAGCTGCCAATTGGTATGTACAGTTTAATGGAAACCCATTTTTATTTCATGCTGATGTAACAAATTAGTTCACTTGTCCACTGTGTGTGTGTTCTAACCATGAGTGATTAGCAGAGCACACAGGGAAATAAATAATAATAATAGTTATTTGTATTGTGGCCTATTTACACTTTAAAACCACACTTCATGATATATTTCAGACATCCTTTCTCCTTCAAATCCAGTGTCTCCAATGTTGTAAGCTTCAACCCTGCATGAATTGTTTTGCATTTATTATATTTCAAAAGTAGTATATGTAAAACCTGATTATACTTGTACTTTTATATCAAAACCTTCTTTTCCCATTGAAGCATCAAAACAGATATTTTCTGAACTCGACGGTATATGAAGTTTACAAAAAAAGTGCTTACATTTTATCAAGAGGCCAAGTTAAACCTCAAATCTCTATCACATACCTCTGATTAAACCCTTTCTAATGTCACATTGTTAAGTCATTCCCATAGACTGTTAATATTAATGGACAAAGCATCCGGTTCTGCGAAGTGCTGCAAATGCAAAAGTGTCTTAAACCTGCATTATATCTGAATTCCTACAGGGGGAGACTCCTTAAACCTGCATTATATCTGAATTCCTACAGGGGGAGACTCCTTAAACCTGCATTATATCTGAATTCCTACAGGGGGAGACTCCTTAAACCTGCATTATATCTGAATTCCTACAGGGGGAGACTCCTTAAACCTGCTTTCTATTGGATTTCCAGCAGGGGCAGACTCCTTAAACCTGCTTTCTATCGGATTTCCAGCAGGGGGAGACTCCTTAAACCTGCTTTTTATCGGATTTCCAGCAGGGGGAGACTCCTTAAACCTGCTTTTTATCGGATTTCCTGCAGGGGGAGACTCCTTAAACCTGCATTATATCTGAATTCCTACAGGGGAAGACTCCTTAAACCTGCTTTCTATTGGATTTCCAGCAGGGGCAGACTCCTTAAACCTGCTTTCTATCTGAATTCCAGCAGGGGGAGACTCCTTAAACCGGCTTTCTATCTGAATTCCAGCAGGGGCAGACTCCTTAAACCTGCTTTCTATCTGAATTCCAGCAGGGGGAGACTCCTTAAACCTGCTTTCTATCTGAATTCCAGCAGGGGGAGACTCCTTAAACCTGCTTTCTATCTGAATTCCAGCAGGGGGAGACTCCTTAAACCTACATTATATCTGAATTCCTACAGGGGGAAACTCCTTAAACCTGCATTATATCTGATCTCAAGCAGGGGGAGACTCCTTAAACCTGCATTATATCTGAATTCCTACAGGGGGAAACTCCTTAAACCTGCATTATATCTGATCTCAAGCAGGGGGCGACGTGCGGTTGCAAAATGAGGTCAATTTCTGTAGAAGTCTGTGAGAAAGTGACCCACTTCTCACTTGATTTATTACCTCAGTAAACATTTTCATAATGTGTTTATGGTCTCAATCGCTAGTTTAAATCCTCTGAAACACAGAATGATGTTCATTTGTTGAATTATGGTCTTATTGAATCACAGCAGATCTCCACAGACCGTGACGTCACACATGCTCTGTCCATTAATATTAACAGTCTATGGTCATTGCACATGATCTTTAAAACCACCACCACATGTTGCGTTTAACCCAGTTTCACAGACTCAAACTCACTCTGTTCTTGTACAATGATTGCTCACTTTTCATTGAAAACACCACAAAGACAAACAAATGCATGTTTTTTTTTCAAGTGGCAGTCATTTTGTAACCTTAAGTATGTGGTAGATACAAATGTGCGGATCAGACCTGAAGTACGTAAAGTGAAAAGTATTTAGATGGAAATCAGCACATTGCTTCCAGAAAGTGTAGCTGGTGTGAAAAAGTGTTTTAAAAAGTCAGGAGATATAAATTCCTGATGAGTCCGTCTGAGTCACACTGATGTGGATGCATACAGATGTTCCTGTTTTTTTCACTTCAGTTGAAATGTTGAATGTTGTTTTTGATAATTTTGATTAAAGGCAGAACACATACTTCAAAATGAAACCATTAATATAATTGATTGTATCATCACTGGGATTTATTAATAACCCTATCCCCTCCCCCCCGGTCAGGCGTCCCGTCTGCTCCCGGTCAGGTCGTTGCCACCAGAAACACCAAGTCGTCTGTGTTTGTGCAGTGGGATGCTCCCAAACATCTGAAAAACCTCATGGGCTACTACATCGATGGCCGCATTGCAGGATCCAAGGAGTGGTTCCCTTGTAACCACAAACCCTATAAACACAACAGGTGAGTGTTCAGGACTAACAGAGTCCTGCTGTGGTTCAAAAGTAAAGGTTTTACGAGACCTTGCATAGCAAAACGTCTCCTGTGAAATGAGAGAATGAGAAACCTAGAGAAACCAAGTCAGGAGTCTGAGTTTTTAATCCAGTTATATCTTGGACTCCTTTTAGTTCTTGTTAACAGTGTTGGCAATCAACTATTTTGTGGCTGTGGTCTGATATAATACCGCAGTGATTTATTGTGATCTATATCCAACTTTACAAAGCTATTGCATTTATTCCGACTTTGTGATATCAGCAAATATCATAGTGTTGGCCAAAGAATCAATATTCAAGATTCAAGAACTTTATTTGCCATTTGTGTTTTCACACATAGGAACTCTTGTGCGGTTATTACTCAGGGAGTCAAATAGAGTTTAAAAAGACACACAAAACATTTACATCACAGGTAAATAAAATTGCACAAAACCATCAAAAAGTACAAATAAAAACAAATAAATTTGCATTCCTAAAAAGTATAATTGCACATTGCCCCTGGCCCCCAACGACAGCCCCCTATAAAATATTAAGTGCAACCTCTTCTTTGGCGGAGGGGGGAATGTACACAACACTCACAATAATGCATTGCAGTTCAGTGCAATGCAATGTTGTATTGTGATACAACTTGTGATTTACACCCCTAACTATCAGGCACCAAAGATCATCATGGCAACAACTTTTAACTGTATGTGATTCAATTGAAAAATGAAATGTGTCTTAGGTTTGTGGTCCACGGCCTGATCCCCGGGGAGAGCTACACGTTCCGTGTCCAAGCCGTCAATGTGTACGGCCTCAGTGAGGAGTCTCAGGAGTCCTCCTCCATCACCGTGGAGCCAGCCCTCGGTAAGAGCAGCGTCACGTTCACGATGAACTGTTACATCAATGTAAAGGCTTTAACGTAATAAAACCAGTAGGTTGTAAAGAAAATGGTGGATCCATATGAAAAGGAACTCATTTAATTATGTGCCTGAAAACAAGACGTGATAAGACTACCACAGTGTCAGAAACGTCATCAAAGTTTATGCTCATTTCATTATTCTGTCCAGGCAAGGGGGTGGAATATGGTACGTATGAAATAGTAGATTTGTAGATTTTCTCCCACCTGACTTACCCACAGCTCCCACTTTGTCCACTTTCACTTTGCATTATGTGTTTTAATCACAAAACTGCATATTTCCACCACAAAATGCACTGCATGGTGCCAAAAAGACAAAAAAAACTTTATATATATATATATATATATACTGTTGTTATACAAAAGCTAGGTGTTTTTTAAATTACACTATTGTTGTTGTTGAGGTTATATGAATCTAGTTTGAAAAAACAAAATCATGAAGGGCATAAATAATCAAACTCAGATGTATTTTCACATTAAAATACTTTTTACAGCTCTCTATAAAGGTGCCAGTTAAGTATCTTATCTTCTTATCTTATCTCATAATAAACATTCAATATGTTATGTGATTCAGCAACTCCCAGCGCTCCCTTTGGCATCACTCTGCTGAGCTGTGACGGATCCTCCATGACATTGGCCTGGAAGAGTCCCAAACACTGCGGCGGCTCCAAAGTCAATGCTTACTACATCGACAAGAGAAACGCCGACTCTTTGGTTTGGAAGGAGGTCAACCTGGCGGCCGTCACGGAGAGAGTCTGCACTGTGAGTGGCATCAATCAGACGCAAAATCATACAGCAAAAGAAAACAATATGCGTGTGTTTGTTTGGGGGAACATTTAAAGATCTGAATGTAATGAGAGTTAAAATTAGCACAACCTTTAACATCTACCGCATTAAAATGCAACATAGACATTAACGCAGCGGTAATATTAATCCAGAAACATCAGATATGATAGGAAAACACTGACAGGGAACATTTTACTGCAAAATGAGTACTGTTAATACTTTAATAAGTTTTACTCTAGTAAGGTTTTAAATGCAGGACTAGTAAAGTATTTTAACACTGTGGTATTCATACTTTTACTTTATAAAGGATCATAATACTCCTTCCACCTCTGGTATCGGACCAGTTGTTCATTGAATCTTTGTATATCTTTAGGTTGACAATCTGACCGAGGGAACCTTCTACGAGTTCAAGATCCAGGCCGCTAACATGGCCGGTGTCGGCGTGCCCTCTGCTCCCAGCACCCCAATGAAATGTGAAGCTTGGACCATGGAAGAGCCAGGTGGGAAAGCCATCACTTCTGGTTCATAGAAACCATACAAGAGCAATACAAGTCTGAACTAAAGAGTGTGTGTAAATATATGTTTCACGTAGAGCGGTAATAGCGTGCACATCCCCACCGGTGAGGTACAGGGAAACCAGGAGCTGGATACAACCCAAAAGAATGAGGTGTCCGCACTCAGCCAACTCTCCCACACATCCATCGTGCTGCTATGCCTCGACGATCAAGGCGTTGCGGCATGGTGGACATGTGGGAGAGTTGGCAGAGTGCCGGCACCTCATTCTAATAAGTATGTTTTAACATGTTTAACATGCAAGGGTTTGATGGGGTCATTGATCAATAACAATAACTTAACATCCCTGTTTTAAAAAGAATGTTAAGCCTATGCGCTTCCCTTTGTCATGGTTTCAACTTAACTGTGCTTAATGAGGGTCACATTTCATTCAAATTGTTAGCACTGAAAAACTGCCCTTAGTGTGTAAGCCTGAAGGTTATAGATATGGCTCAACCTCCAACTGAAGGCAGAACAATAATATCACCTAAATGTATAACCCGTTTCACAGACCACAGTATGCAGCCAAACTACAGACAGAACTCCAAAACAGACTCCTTTTCTCTTTTGTCCTGCTCATGTTTTTTATTTTTTTTACCTGACCTGCAGGCCCGGCCTACGACCTGAGCTTCAGTGAGGTCAGAAATCAATCCCTTGTCCTCTTGTGGAAGGCTCCAGTCTACACCGGAGCCAGTGCCGTCACTGGATATTTGGTGGACATGGCCAAGAAGGGCTCATCAGAGTTTGTTACTCTGACTCAGGAAGCTGTGAACCACCGTTACCTGCAGGTAGGAGACCGACTAACCGTCCCACCAAAGAAATGATCCTGTGACTTAAACAGTTTGGTCTTTATTGAAAGTTTGAATGATAAACTTGGGTTTAAGCTAGGACTGTAACGACATGCGATACCTGTGTCGGGCTCTGAGAAGGCAGAATCGCGACAGACCCCTTCCAACTCCCAGAGTTCTCCTTCCTGTCCAGATCACAAGATCACATCGCAAGTTGCATTTTAAGCTCCGCTTTTTTTCTACTTGTGGAAAGCTCCTTGACACATGAATCTATATTGATGAGGACCGGAGAGTTAAGTCGGCCGTCTGAGAGTAAACCAAGCAGACACACAGCTCACAACCTGCAGGTGGAAGCGGTCATACACGGCGGCGGCTGCTGTGGACTTGTGTGAGTCCCGTAAGCGGATTCCGGAAAAGTGGTTGTGTTGTGTTGTGTGTGTCTGACAATGCAACGCCAAAAAAATCACACCATACTAGCTAATTAATTAGCCTGAGTTAAACGCTAAACCGAAGGTAGTGTCTGGTGTGTTTATGCGTTTGTGTGTTGGCCCGTCCCCACATTTGGCGAGTGTTAATTTTGGACCCTGCACAGTAGCCTACTGTGAAACAGGAGCCATCTAATTTACTTTGTAAATGTAAGAGAACTTGATTGAAGAAGAATTTATTTATACTTAGTTATGTTGTTAATAATTTGCATAGTTAATATTGTATATATTGTATAGGTTTTTCAAATGTTATTTAATAAAAAATATCTACCCATTAAGAAAGCTCCAGAATTTCCATATATCCTCTTAAAATTGCCCAACAACACACTTTCTATTATATCTTTGATATATTTTGAATTGTTAGCTGTGTTTTTCTTCTTCGCATAGGCAAAATAAAGATATTTCCACAATAGATTGTTGAATAAGAGTTATCTGAATGCAGGAAATGAAGTCGCTCAGAATAACCCTGAGGGAGAACAGCCAGACCCCCCCAACTATGATATGCCCCCCTCCCCCAAAGGCAGATTCTGGCCCATATATATAGGTCAATATATTTATATACAGTACAGTATACTCACTACAATACATTAGACTGCACCACTGGGTTTAAGTTAATATAGTCGTGTCACACTGTTCATATAAAGGTGTTTCCATGGTTTCCTGCAGGTGACTGGTCTGAAAGAAGGTGAAACCTACGTGTTCAGAGTTCGTTCTGTCAACGCAGCCGGTGTCGGAAAACCTTCCCAGTTGTCTGAGCCGATCTGTGCCAAAGCTCTTCCAGGTAACAACAGCCTAACACTCTCATTGATACTACAACTTGATTTGTGTATAAATTAAATAAAAGTGAATAATATGAAAATCCTGGATCTTGGCTCAACTAACTAAGGTGCAAAGACCAAATGACCTCAGAATGCACTCTTGTTGAATGTGGATCTGAATGTTATATTTAAGATATATTTCAAAATTGTCCTGTGTAGTTTCTCAGACAACCGTGTTGTTCATGTTCACAGGCACTCAGGAGATTGTGGCTGGCGTGGACGAGGACACTGGAGATGTCTTCCTGTCTCTTGAGGCCTGTGAGATCTGTGAGACGTCCAAGTTTGTGTGGTCGAAGAACTACAAAGCCATCGGCGAGTGCCCCAGGGTGGCCGTCACAAACAAGGGCAGAACGTAAGCTCGGAGCCCAGTGTTTATTTCTTTAGTAACAGAACGGATTATTTATTTTTAAAGGTCCCATATTACGTGTTTAGGTGCTTTAAATGTAAAAAAAAAAAAAAATTGTCAGTCTGAATATATCTGTATCAACCTCTGTTTGAAACACTGCGCTCTCTGAGTCTTTGCACCGTCATTGCAGCCGGGGAACAACTGTAAAGGCACTTTCTACATATTTTAGTGTAGTTATGACATCACAACCATACAGAAGTCCTAATGGCTCTTTTAAAGGTCCCTTGACATGGTGGGTCACGGAAAGGTAGGTAGCGAGGCCTAGACCCAAATGCAGAGAGAGCAGGTAAAGCAGGTTGAGCTTGATAATTTATTAAACAAAAACAAAGTACAATTCTACTAAAAGTGTCCTGAAGGCAGCAGGCAAAACTTACAACAAAAAGTAAACCGGACAGGAAACAAAATCACCGGGAACACGAGACAAATAAATCCAAAAACCAGACAGAACACAACAGGCCTTGACAACACCAACCAGCAACAGAAACGTGATCCCACACAAGACAGAGACAGCACAGAGTCTAAATACACAGGTGGACAAGGACTAACAAGGAACAGGTGACACAGCAAGTAAAACACATCAGGACGGAGCTGAACATTCAAACAGGTGGGAAAACACAAGACGGGAAGTAAAAACAGTCAAGACAAGGGAGAAAAGGCAGACTTCAAAATAAAACAGGAAACACCAACAACAAGAAATAACAACTGTGATTTTTGGATGCTTTTATATAGACCTTAGTTTTCCCTTAATACCATATCTGAAGTCTTTTATATAGACCTTAGTGGTCCCGTAATACTGTATCTGAAGTCTCTTTTATATAGACCTTAGTGGTCCCCTAATACTGTATCTGAAGTCTCTTTTATATAGACCTTAGTGGTCCCCTAATACTGTATCTGAAGTCTCTTTTATATAGACCTTAGTGGTCCCCTAATACTGTATCTGAAGTCTCTTTTATATAGACCTTAGTGGTCCCTAATACTGTATCTGAAGTCTCTTTTATATAGACCTTAGTGGTCCCCTAATACTGTATCTGAAGTCTCTTTTATATAGACCTTAGTGGTCCCCTAATACTGTATCTGAAGTCTCTTTTATATAGACCTTAGTGGTCCCCTAATACTGGATCTGATGTCTCTTACCCAAAATTCAGCCTTGGTGCAGAATTACAGCCACTAGAGTCAGTCCCACAATGAGCTATGATGTCTCTTTCTTACTCTTGGGTGGGCCAAATTCTCTGGGCGGGCAAAGCAGGGAAGGGGAGGTAACCATTAGGGGTGAGCCGGATACTCGGCTGAAACGAGTATCCAGTACGGATAAAGCACTTTTGCAGAATACAAGTATTATATGAGTAATACGAGTCATTATCTGTACTCGGATTGGGTAGCGGACCGCGCGCCCCGCCCGTACACACACGCTCTGCTCACTCACACATAACACGGAGAAGTGAACAGCGCTCTCTCTCTCTCTCTCTCTCTCTCTCTCTCTCCTCCCCTCAGTCAGGTCTTTTCCGTTAACGTTCAGGGTTTCTTCAGCTTCAGGTTTGTTTTTACTTCGGTTTGTAGTACTTACTTAACCAGTAGATTTCTGGCAACGTGGGGTTTCAGACAGCGCGTGGTAGAAAGCGACTCGCGCTGCGTCTCTGCCTTCGGAGTTTTTTTGTTTTTTTAAACCTCTGCACACACCCCCCCCGTCCGTCCGTCTGCCCGAGTAGACAGATACGGATACAGATAATTCATGTGGTAAACAGATACAGACACAGATACAGATAATGCTGTACTCGCTCATCCCTAGTAACCATGCTCCTTATGACCTCATAAGGAGCAAGATTCCAGATCGGCCCATCTGAGCTTTCATTTTCTCAAAGGCAGAGCAGGATATCCAGGGCTCGGTTTACACCTATCACCATTTCTAGCCATAGGCAGGCTGGGGGAACTCATATTAATGTTAAAAAACCTCATAAAATGTTTCATGTTTCATGCCATGCCCAGTTTCTTAAAACGTACTGTGTGCATTTCTGTGTGCAGTGTTTTGATACTCCCAGTTGTTATACAGCACCTCAACCTGCTTCATAAACAAGAAATGGAAATCTCACTTTTTACAATACGGGACTTTTAAAGAATGAATTACAGCAAAGAGGCCCTCATTCAGAAAACAGAGCAGAGCAAACAGTGTGTGTTCCCCCCTCGAGGCTTCGTCTGGTTCGCTCTGTCAGCTGACTCACAATGACAACGTGCTGCTGAAGTGAAAAAAGCTTTCTCTGTTTCCTGTTTTCAGCGTTCACAATCAAATATAAGAAGTCAAAGGTTAAAGACAAGCAGACACTATTTGCATTCAAGTGATGTTTAACATCTGACCTCCAGATTATCGTTTTACTATCTGCAACATTAAAGTGATTAATTAATGCATCAATACTTATAATCCCATAATATAATTTACATTTTTCTAAGAATGGGCCCTCTGCATTTACATGGTTTCAATGCATTACAATTCAATTTCATTTATAGTATCAAATCTTAACAAGACACTTTTAAAGATAGAGCAGGTCTAGGCCACACTCTATAATTTACAAAGACCCAACAATGTCCCATGAGCAATCATTTGGTAAAACAGTGGTGAGGAAAAGTTCCTTTAAGGCAGAAACCCCGGACAGACCCGGGCTTTTTGTCGCTGCCGGTTTGGACACAGATACAGATCTGTTTGATTTTTTTATTTGGCCCTTTAATTATTTTGAGTTGCTAATACTGTTGTTATTTTACTCTAATTAAAACTTAAATAAAAGTTTTACAATTTTGAATGCATGAATTTTATCTTTTTACACTTTGCTACTAGCATTGCTACTTAAGTACATAAGTAAAAGCTCTGTGTACTTCTTCTACCGCGGATACAGGCCTGTAAACTCACTTAAAGACTTGGGATCCTATTTTAACGATCTAAGCACACGGCGCAGGTGCGTTTAGGGTGTGTCCAAATCCACTTTTGCTAGTTTGATAGTGGAAAAAAGGGTCCGTGCGCCGGGCGCATGGATCAAAAGGGCTGTACTTAGTGTCTTCATTAATTCATAGGTGTGTTTGAGCGTAACATGCAATCAACCAATCAGAGTGTCATCTTCCATTCCCTTTAAAAGCCAGGCGTGTTCGTAACCTTGGTGCATTGCCATTATGATAGCGGATTTGCACCGTAATATTTTTATATGTAATCTTCTGCGTGTGTGCTGCTATGCGTCCCAGTGTGTGTAACAAGCATAGTGTGTGCACACTGTGCATAAGCCTAGGCATATTATACTAATTTGCTGTTAAAATATCAATGAAATGTTAAGTTATTGACTTTAGACCACGTTGTTGTTGGTCAATGACGCAATCACTTCCCGCTGCCTCAAGATAGCAATATGCCAAGAATGCACCTGAACCCACCTCCCTGTAAGACCAGCACACCCATGGGCGCAAAAAATATGGACACAGGTGCATTGGCCATTTAAACGACATGGCCGCTGGACAGGAAATTGACAACTGTGTTATCTTAAACTAACAAAGACACTCGGGTGCAAGATAGGGCCCTTAAGGTCATGTTAGCTTCACATTTGATAGGAATTAATTGACTGAATGTGTACTTACTGAACACCTTTTCTATTTTCTATTAATTAAATGACTTGGTTTTTTTTGCTTATTTGAAATTAAACAACTTTTCAATATCATAACATTCAATATGCTTCACAATTGCAGTAAGAAAAGCGTGTAAACCTTGTTTTCAAATCATTATTCTTTTTAATTGGATTGTAAAAACAAGTGGAAAAGAACAGCGCCGTCTCAAAACATTTTTCCCAGTTTAATCCCTGCAGAGTTGATGGCTATTGTTGTGTTAACCTTAATGAATATTAATTGGCTTCTGTGCTGTATTTCTCAGTTCCAGACTGACTTTCTCCAGCCCTGATAAAGACGATCTCGGCACATACTCTGTGGTCGTCACGGACACCGATGGAGTCTCTGCCAGACACACGCTGACTGAGGACGGTGGGTCTTTTCAGTCCTTCTCGTTAAGCTTTGTTGTTGTGGATTGTCCGTAGCTCATGTTTGTTGTCTTGAATCCATTCTGCAGCCCTGAACACCATGCTGGAGCTCAGCTATGCCATCAGACATCCAGGTGAGTATTGTGCATTAGCAGCAGACCCCCTGTATCACTTTAATGGACACTGTGTCATAAGGATCTAATTTTTGTGTGTTGTTTGTTTCTGTGCAGTTGTTCCTTTGAAGCACGGTCTGAACTATGAGGTTTTGGAGAAGGGTCACGTACGCTTCTGGCTGCAGGCCGTCAAGCTGTCCCCCTCTGTATCCTACAGGTTCATCGTTAATGACAAGGAGGTCAAATCTGGGGAGGTATTAAATCACTGTTTTAGTCTTCAACATTATACAATTCCAGCTGTTTTTTGTGGTCTGTAGTATTGACACAATAATGATCTTAAAGTGCTCGTATCATGCTCATTTTCAGCTTCAACATGTTATTTAGAGGTTATCTCAGAATAGGTTTACATGGTTTAACTTTCAGAAACACCATCTTTTTGTTGTACTGCACATTGGTAGCAGCTCCTCTTTTCACCCTGTGTGTTGAGCTCTCTGTTTTAGCTACAGAGTGAGACATCTCACTTCTGTTCCATCTTTGTTGGGAGTCACACATGCGCAGTAGCTAGGTAAGGACTACTAACCAATCAGAAGCAAAGTATGAGGGCGTGCCCTGACAATGCCTAAGTCAGGACTACTAGCCAGTCAGAAGCAGAGTATGAGGGCCCTGACAATGCCTAAGTCAGGACTACTAGCCAGTCAGAAGCAGAGTATGAGGGCGTGCCCTGACAATGCCTAAGTCAGGACTACTAGCCAGTCAGAAGTAGAGTATGAAGGCGTGCCCTGACAGTACAATAGTAGTACATTGAGCACTTTATAGGTGTGACAGATTTGAACATAATTTCTGGATGTATTGTGCATATGAATCTCCTTTTCCTCTCAGGGAATCAAGATCAGTCATGATGTGGCCACAGGGGTCATCCAGATGACTTTGGATCAGTTCACCAGAGCCAACGAGGGCACTTACACCGTCCAGATCCACGACGGCAAGGCCAAAGTCCAGAGCTCCCTGGTCATGGTGGGAGACGGTGAGGCTCTCTTCCTCCTCACGTCACCGTCCCAAATTTGCTGAGTCATTGTTATTTATCAGATAAACATAATCGTACAGTATATTAAAATGTGAAAAAGGAGTTTAAGTATGATTTATATGAAATCAACATCATATGAGAACATTTTTGATTTTCTGTGTCCAAACTAATTTTAAGCTAATATACCATATAATTCTCTTATATAATTAGCTTTATCATAAAAGGTTGTTTTTTTTAAACCAACCCAAGTGTTAATAGTTTTACTTAAGCAAATTAGTATTAGAGGAAGCCTCATCAGAAGTAAAGAGTACTCATATGATATCCTATTTTAAATACATTTTGCTGATAATACATTTATAATTCTACTTGAGGAAGTTTTTGACTGCAAGAAGACTTTTACTTGTAGTGGAGTAACATTACCCTGAGGTACTGCTATCTGAGTACCACTTTCACCACTGATCGGGACTGTTTGTTCCAGTTTTCAAAGCTGCTCTGAAGGAGGCTGAGTTTCAGAGGAAGGAGCACATCAGGAAGCAAGGTAACAACACACACACACACACACACACACACACACACAATGACCTCAAACACTTCACTGAGGCTGTCACTATGCGGTAAACATCACTTACTCAGACTGAAGTGTCTTATGGCCCTGACACACCAACCCGATAATCGGCCGTTGGACAGTCCGGCGAGGTCGGTGACTCGAGTCTGGTTGGTGTGTTCCGTGCCGTCGTCCGTCGGGGGGGGGCGGCGGTCTTCATGGCCGACCTGACATGCTCGGTCGGAAGGACTCAAATGCCCAATCTGATTGGTGGAGTGCTAACCCGGAAATGACGAGCGGGATGAGCATGACTAGAGTCTCTCGAAATCTGATGAATATCTTTAAAACTGACCTTTGTCGATCTGAAATGACGACAGATACGGTCAGCTGTCTGGTTGGTGTTACAGGGCCTTAAGAGTGTAATTTTCAGTCTAATGTTTTGTTAGCAGGAGGCTCAAAAAACTGTCAACAGATGTCAATGAAGTCTGGTGTGAAATAAAGCCTCAGACAAAAAGACAAGTCACTATTGTCTAGTTTAGGATTGCACTTAAATGAAGGTGAATCTGATTTCAATTCAATTTTATTTATAGTATCAAGTCATAAAAAGAGTTATCTCGAGACACTTTACAGATAGAGTAGGTCTAGACCACAATCTATAATTTACAAGGACCCAACAGGTCTAGTAGTTCCCTCCAGAGCAAGCAACAGTGCGACAGTGGCGAGGAAAAACTCCCTTTTAGGAAGAAACCTGGGACAGACCCAGGATCTTGGTAGGCGGTGTCTGACGGTGCAGATCGGGGTTGAAATGAAGAGCGGCAATAACAGTCACAGTAAAGATAATGGAACAGTGACTAAAAATAGTAGTTTGTAGTAGTTCATGGCATAGCGGGGCGCTGCACGGCATTACTAGATTTCATCAAGTTTCTGTATTTGAATGCCGACTCAAATGCATATTTACCAAGAGGGGCACTTGGAGAGCACAGACCCCTTCCAGGGCTCATGCCCTGTCACGCAATGTTAAGAAAAGTGAAAAATAATCTGCCTGTCATCAGGATCCGATGATATTTTAATGAATTATTTCTTGGCCCGTGCTACACCCTGACAGACAAACAAAAAAACAAAAACAAACAAACCACAACCTGTGGGAGGTAAAAATGAGTAACTATTTACATGATTTAAAAGAACTCAAGTTGTCTATTTTATTAATATATTCAGTGTTTCTCCTTCTGTTCTTGGACTGATAAAATCCTAATTTACATGATTCCACTTTGTCCTTTTAGGTCCACATTTCTCTGAGTATCTGTACTTCACTGTCACTGAGGATTGCACTGTTATGCTCGCCTGCAAGGTAACAACTAAATCCTCCGCCCTGTCACCTTTCTTTTCACTTCTTTTCCTCTCATTAAGACTAATATAAAACTAATCCTTGTGTTTGTGTGTCAGGTGGCCAATGTGAAGAAGGAGACGTCTTTCCATTGGTACAAAGAGGATGAGGAGATTGTTCCAGAAACTCCTCCCAATGTTATGTCTGGAGCCTGCGCTCTTCCCATCCCTCTGGTAACTGCTGCAGCATCCACACCAAAATACATTCATTCTTACTGCATACTGTACATCTCACCTTATGTATTTCACACTTATTCTATATGTTACTCTGCACTTATCTGCGTTTTTATTGTCTCAGTACTTTTATTCTGTGCAATGACAAGCAAGTTGAATCGAATATGATCTCAAAATTTTCATTTTGACAGAAGCATAACCAAGGGTTTAAAGCCGAAATCTAACTCTGAGAGAGCATTTAGCATTCAATATAAGTGATTGAAGTTGATTTGCATTTAATAAAAACAGAAAGTAATAAAAATAATGTCTAATATCCTTCCTTCATTTTGTTTTAATTTTTTTTCCAGATAAAGGCCCAGAACCAAAACGTTATTAAAGCTATTAAATGTATCTTTGCAAGTTACACAGCGTGTAGGAGTTTCATTGCAACTTTTGACCTACTCGTCTCACTTTGACACACCTGTCTCACGTTATAGATTTATTTTTTATTATATATATATATTTTCCTGTTCTAAGGAACGTTTTAACAAAATGTTGAAGATGATGAAGCCCTGTTTATCCATGTCCTAGGGTAGTAAATGTTTAGCTTAGCTTTAACTCAGCAGATGAAGCATATTTGTTCACCTGAAATACTGTAGTTTACAAAATAAACATATGCAACACATAAATCTAGAGAAACATGAATAAAAAAACCACAATGTAAAATGCATGAACTAAAATCAAACTAAAATCAACATGAAGCACATAAACCAAGACTCTACCATGGATTTTCTTCGAGATTTTTGAGACCAATTACATCTACATCTTAACATATCTTACAGTTTTTAGTGTTAAAAAAGACAGAATTCTTTTATATTACTGCTGCTGGTTGAAACAATATTATTATTATTTTTTTTTCCAGTTCTCCAGAAAAGATCATGGCATCTACAAGGCCGTGCTCAGTGACGACAGAGGGAAGGACACATCTTTGTTTGACATTTCAGGCCAAGGTGCGTTCTCTTTGTTCCGAAGGAGTGACTCACTTTAATATCAATTATTATTATATAAACATGTTGTAATGTATTTCCTGTTTTCTCACTTTGATTTGCAGTGTTTGATGATATCATCAATGCCCTCGCCAAGAATGCTGGTGAGTGTGAGCCGCTAAATTATACATCAGCTCAAACTTAGTTTCCTTGTGTGTGTTGTGTATGACAGGATGTGATGAATGTGTTTAACTGGTACAGTTGCATGAACTAAGCAAGCGTGATTCCTGACAAAATCTACTGGAAAGTGTGTCCTCAGGGTTAGCAATGAATCCAGTTCTACCTCTCTGCTGCAGTGCATGCAGCTGTCTCTCGATTTACATTTAGGTCTGACCGTCTCCCCTCCCCCAAAGAAATGTGATTAACCCTTCAACAAAACTCAACTGTGAGAACAGGCAGCCTAGCGTCGTGCTCAGACAGAGTGCGTCTGCAGGTTGCATAACACTAGGCGCCCTAGCCAGCCTTTTTTTGTTAAAGACGACCAATCAGACCAGTTGCGTCTTTTTGTTAGTCAACCATTGAATCACCCATCCTCAGCCAACCGTTATTTTGCTGTGAAGTTAAATGACAGGAGTTTTTTTCCAATCTGAGTTGTAGTTTTTTTTGTAACTGGTGGCGTTCAGGGCGCTCGTTCTCATCCACTCATCAACGCAAAAGCAGCGAGCCAAACCACTTTCTCTCCATAAAAACAAGCCACATCAGGCTGCTACAACACACTCTGTCTGACCAGGGCCTTAGTTAGGGGACTCCTTGGATAACTATTTGAAAACCAATCAGTCAAGTAGTTTGACCGGGAAACAAATGGCTTCTTCCAGGGTAGAAGTGCTTGGCAAGGGCGCCCGGATAGCTCAGTTGGTAGAGCGGGCGCCCATATATAGAGATATACTCCTCGAAGCAGCCGGCCGGGGTTCAATTCCAACCTGTGGCCCTTTGCTGCATGTCATTCCCCCCTCTCTCTCCCCTTTCATGTCTTCAGCTGTCCTGTCAATAAAGCCCCGAAAACGCCCCAAAAATGATCTTAAAAAAACTGGTGTGGACAATAGCTAAATGCATTTTACCATGGACATAAGTAGGAGCTGTGCTAAAGGACAAAATCACTGCTAGTGCATAGCATATGCTGTTAAAGTAGCACAGAACAATCTCTATTTTCTGTTGATTATTTCCCTTGACAGTGTGTTCATGTGTGTTTGTTGCCGTTAGGTGCGTCTGCCTCTGAGCTGGTACTGCAGTGCACACCAGAGGGCATCAGGCTGCAGTGCTACATGAACTACTACACAGAGGAGATGAAGACCGTCTGGAAACACAAGTACAGTTTAATTAAATGCTTGTCACAGAATAATCAAATATTTACATGTACAGCTGAGACGTAACAACATTTTGCCTGCTGTCTAGCTCTGTTTTGTGTCCCTGCTCAAGGTTTGTTTGAATGCAGATTATAATGTAGTCACCAGACATATGTACACATATGGCCAAAACATATTCAGCTTCTCATGCATTAACGTTGATGAACTATTTTGAAGTCTCAAGGTTGGAGAGTATGGTTACCACAGACAAACACACACTGTGCGGTACAGTACGGTATGTGCTGCACTCCCTCAGACGACGTACACAGTTGTGGTATTCAAAAACTTAAAACAACAACAATGTGTGCCCTCATTCTGGCTCCTCGCCATTTACTCACTCAGAACGTGTGTTTCCTGTCAGCTGTCAAAAACTACTCAGATGATTTATCATGTAAAGCTTATGTTTAGGTAATGTTGTGCTCCCTAATTAGGCTGCAGTAAAAACCGTTGGCTGAGAAAAGCACGCCATCCTGCAGCCATTGCTCTGTACACATTTAAGTCTTTGATCTTGTATCATCAGTAGGAATTGTGAAGTGACTCCTGTGATGTGAACCCTGCAGGGAGAGTAAGATCGCCTCCTCTGAGAAGATGAGGATCGGAGGCACGGCGGAGATGGCCTGGATGCAGATCTGTGATCCGTCTGACAAGGAGAAGGGTAACTACTCCATCGAGATCTCAGACGGCGTGCAGACCCACACCAGATCCTTCGACCTCTCTGGACAGGGTAAACATCTTACTTTATTACTCTAGGATTAGATTATTTTCCATTTTAGAAATGGAAAATAATGGATACAGTTATGTACTGTATGTATTTAAAGGTCCCATGACATGGTGCTCTTTGGATGCATTTATATAGACCTTAGTGGTCCCCTAATACTGTATCTGAAGTCTCTTTTATATAGACCTTAGTGGTCCCCTAATACTGTATCTGAAGTCTCTTTTATATAGACCTTAGTGGTCCCCTAATACTGTATCTGAAGTCTCTTTTATATAGACCTTAGTGGTCCCCTAATACTGCATCTGAAGTCACTTTTATATAGACCTTAGTGGTCCCCTAATACTGTATCTGAAGTCTCTTTTATATAGACCTTAGTGGTCCCCTAATTCTGTATCTGAAGTCTCTTTTATATAGACCTTAGTGGTCCCCTAATACCATCTGTGAAGTCTCTTTTATATAGACCTTAGTGGTCCCCTAATACTGTATCTGAAGTCTCTTTTATATAGACCTTAGTGGTCCCCTAATACTGGATCTGAAGTCTCTTTTATATAGACCTTAGTGGTCCCCTAATACTGTATCTGAAGTCTCTTTTATATAGACCTTAGTGGTCCCCTAATACCATCTCTGAAGTCTCTTTTATATAGACCTTAGTGGTCCCCTAATACCATCTGTGAAGTCTCTTTTATATAGACCTTGGTGGTCCCCTAATACTGTATCTGAAGCCCAGTCTGGTCCACAATGAGCTATCTTTAGTATGGGCCATTTCTGTGTCTGTAGCTATTGAGGAGGGGAGGGGGCTTGACCAACTGCCATTTTGCTTGTTTAAGTGATGATGTCTCTCTCTCATGGGGGGGCCAAATTCTCTGGGCAGGCAAAGCATAGAAAGGGGAAGTAACCTTGCTCCTTATGAGGTCATAAGGGGCAAGATTCCAGATCGGCCCATCTGAGTTTTCATTTCAGGGCTTGGTTTTATCGCCATTTCTAGCCACTGAGGGACCAAAGACAGGCTGGGGGAACGTATATTAATGTTAAAAAACCTCATAAAGTGACATTTTCATGCCATGGGACCTTTAACTATGTAACTTGTATTTTACTTTTTGTTATTTGGGGTTATTTTAAAACCTTTGGTGGCTTTGAAAAGTAAAGTCATAACCTTCTTCTTCTTTTTGCAGCATACACCGATGCCTATGAGGAGTACCTGAGACTTAAGTAAGTTATTTGACATAGACATTAGTTGGTGAACGTGTATCTTTAAACTGTATTTAAATGATATTAATAATATCAATAATCCTTTACCTTTCAGGGCAGCGGCATTTGCAGAGAAGAGTGAGTATAATATTATTTATTCACCTAACACACACTGGTATTTTATTCCATCAGACATATTTAGGGTTTTATTTTATTCCATGAATCACGTCATAATGTTTTTAAAGAACCGAAGACAAGTTATTTGCTTTTGAGGCAAAGTATGAATTAATGTTTAACTTTGAAGAGTTTCGGCTTTACATTCCTCCTCTTTCTTCTATTGTATCTCAGCCTTGATAACACTGCGACAGGCAGAGTCTTACATGACAGGGTGATATACAGGCTGAGTTTGTTTAGTCATCAGTACATTAATAATCCATTTTGCCGTCTCTCCTCAGACCGTGGCAGAGTGGTCGGCGGCCTGCCTGACGTCGTCACTATTATGGAAGCAAAGGTGAGGATGTTGAGAATGTAGACATGAATCAACCCTGCAAATAATATTTAAAGTGACATTGTTGGACCATAATTTTAGAGGTTTTTGTTTGCATCGTTACAAGCACGCAGTAATAAGGGGGTCAACGAGCTGTACTGCCCTCACAGCATTCCTTTGTGAACAAAATGTAACAAAATGAGCTCTGTGGGCTGCCACTTGCTCTTGTTTTGGCATCCAGCCATGCAGGTACTTTAGGTGTTATAGCTTTACAAACATGTTTCGACAAAACAGTCCAGACTCCATTAAGGAAAGTCTTTGTCAGTAGATGCTCAGCTGTCATGGAAAAGAAGCTTTTATGATTTCATGCGCAGCAGTTATCAGACTTTTTTGGCATGAAAATATAAGCAACTAAATACTTGATTTTAAAAAGAAGTCCATCCCAACCCAAGGTCCACTTACAAGCTTGTTACAGAACAAACTGCATCTCCAAGGACGAGGATGAACATTTCCATACTTATTTTTATAGCAGCAGAAATATATTTTCTATACTTTCCTTTCTGTTACACATCTTGGGACCCCTCAGATTTATCTTACGACCCCTCGCGGTCCTGATCCCCATGTTGGGAACCAGTGCTCTAGGGAGAAGTGGTTTATTATAGTTTAACTGGCCCCTTTATTGTTTTTGATTCAATACTTAAGCAAACCTACATTTTGAACACATTTTGACTTGAGTTGACTCTCGACCCTCTCCAGTCCCTGAGCCTGACCTGCACCGTGTGGGGCGAGCCGACCCCTGAAGTCTCCTGGTTCAAGAACGAGCAGGAGGTCGCCTCCACCGAGCACACCAAGGTCACATTCGAGGGCGGCAAGTTCGCCAGCCTGGTCATCACCAAAGTCACTCCGGAAGACTCCGGCAAGTACAGCATCAACGTGCGGAACAAGTACGGCGGCGAGTTCGTCGAGATCACCGTCAGCGTCTACAGGCAGGGCGAGCAGGTCCCGGAGCCCAAACTGGGACACCCCAAAGCGCCTGCCGCTACACCTGTATCCGCGCCTGTGCCGCCAAAGTCCCCAGCTCCCCCCTCCAAGACCCCAACCCCTGTGCCTCCTAAGTCCCAGACCCCGGCATCCATGAGGAGCCAAGCCTCTACTCCCGCTTCCACCCCGGTCCCCAAATCTCCAACCCCGACCCCGAAGTCTCCAACCCCGACCCCGAAGTCTCCAACCCCATCTCGCAGCGCCAAGTCGCCCACACCACCCAGATTCATGAAGTCTCCCACCCCACCGAGGAAGTAAACAACGGTGGTGACGTCTAAAGGGGGCGGTTGCTGTTAGCAACGCTGATTCATAGCATGAGTGTGAAACAATGAGGTGTTAAAGTTTATGTAGATGTTGTCACTGTTAAAACTTCCTGACAACCACTTACAAAGGACGGGCTTCCGACCAGTTGAAGTGAAGGTTTTTTGCGTTCTCTATCATTTCTGAGAGCCAGTTGCAGTATATACAGTATATACACACCAAAGAGGGTCTTTTACAGTAGCTACTAACATAGTCAACTTCCTTTTCAGCTTCCTTTATCATTCAACTGGGCACTGGGCTTTTGACACAGGTGGAGAAAAGGCGCAAAAAAAACAAAAACAAAGAAAAGAAATAAAAAAAACAGGATAGATATTTATGTTCAATGTTTTAAAAGCTGCACCTTCCACTATGCAAAAATAGTGGAATGCCTGTATACATTTATGTTGTGGATGTTAAAGGATAATTCCTGGTTATTTCAATTTGGGTCAAAATTACGCAATTTGATTGATATCAGTCGTTATGAAGAGGACGTATAAGTCGAGAAACGCGAGCAGTCAGACAGGTTGTAACAAAACCTTCAGGTTAGACAAACTTATTTGGAAGAAAAAATAAGTTGAAAAGAACATAAGGCTGATCACCTCAAACTGTTTGTTGTAAATGTCCAAACTGACTTGTACGAACTGTACAATGTGGAATTATTACCAGAATTTTAGGTGTGATAACCTCCAAATAAAGTGGTTTGTATTAAGGTTTCTTCCCAACGTCTCTAGCGATGTCACCGTGTTCCCAGATTTTGGGGTTTTCCTCTACTTTGTAAGACCAAAGTTGTTATAAACCGGAATTACCCTTTAAGCTGGATGACCTGGGAGTGGGCAGGTGCAGAGCTGGGGTTATGTTGTCAGTACCTGGGTGGGAAATTAACACCAGATACCAGATTATTTATTTATTTTTGCTCTGGGAAGGTGACGTTTTCCTCCTCTATCAACAGCTACTTTGATCCCAGGTAGCTGTCATCATTTGGAGATCCTAATGAAGCCAGTTAGTGATCCTATGAATGAAAAATATCCACTTCCTGCCCTGGTCTCTATGCCAGAGAGCTCTGTCTGTCTGTAACATGTTGTATTTCCCTCCAAATGCTTTGTGATGGCAATAAACTTTACTTATCAACCTCCTCCTGATCCGTCTTTGTGATGAATCGCCTCTGAATCTTGTGAATTAGCCGTTGTGTTGTTTTTATCTTTCCTTCAATAATATGTTTTTTTGAACAGTGATTAAACAGAATAATTCAGACACTATACCTTTTACAGGATGTGAAATAGTTTTAGTCCCAAATATTCATATTTCCATTTAGTCAATGCCCCACAGTGTTGCATGATGGGAGAATCCTGTTGGAACTTGGATGTCCAGAAAAGCGTAAGTGACCCTTGATCCTTATTGAAGCAGTGCATTGTGGCTCTAAATAATGAGTTGGGCCTCCTCAGTGATTAGATTGAAGAAGTTTACGCTGGGATCTGTGAGTCCTGTTCAGCTAATATTGCTAACCCTAGACTAACCGGTTTCTGTTGTGAAGTTTATAGGCTGCATTATTGTGCACTTAACTGTAACAGGAATCTGCACACATTTTGATGCTAAGCTTCTAGTTTCTTTTACCAATGCCTGCTGATTTCTTCTCATTCACCTGTTGCTCAGGGTTTCTTTGTCTCTTTCTGCCCTTTCAGTTGTCATTCTGATTGAACCATTGTAGCGTGTTTTCTCCATGTAGAAACCTAAATATAGCTCAGCGTAAAATCTGTCAGGGAGACTTCAATAACTTTATCACTTATATTCTAAACTGATGCGCTGTTTCAAGGCGCCACCAATCAGTTTCGGCCATGTGTTCACAAGCCAATCACAGCGGGACATCCCTACTTTAAATCTCTTCTCTGCGGCTGTCAGTTGTCATTTCAGGAAGAGTGCGGCCTTCCTCCTCCTCTTCTTCCTCCTGTCATCTTCGCTCACGGCACCCAGGGTCTTCTTCCTGCTGTTGGATCCGTTGGATCCTTCGTTCCCATCGTCATGCTCCTTCTCCTCACCGGCAGTGTCTAGAGTCCATCGGGGGACATGTCTGGGTTTCCCTCACCCTTGAAAACATATTTCATACGATGGAGTCTAATCTCCAAAGACTTTGTACATTTCATATTGTTCAGATGTAGCTTACTAATACAGTCTCTCCTGATTGAAATAACATTGCAGGACTTTCTACAACCTAAAAGCATGAAAGACCATTCAAACATACTGAGTGCAACAGACTGGACATAATCAAGCTTTGTGGCAGGAGATTACAAACTTGCAATGCATTTAAGGAGGAAACATGCAGCACTGAATAAAAATGTGCACATATTGTGTTGTAGCCAGGCTCAAATTCAGCTGCATAGGTAAACAGAGCTGCTCCGGCTGCTGAAACCCAGGTGAGCTGAGAGGGGCGGGGCTTGGCACAATATGTTAGCTGTCAGCGGAACCAACAGGGCAGGTACAACAAGCTATTAGTTTGCATAAAGACAGTTCAGATCCACACCTTAATTCTGCTGCAGAAAGTACAGACAGAAAGGTTGAATGAAGAGTTTGACTTTGTTTCTTTTATAAGCTGTACAGGATTTCATTTCATTTTCCAGTCATGACGTAAGTCTGTTTAAGAACTTTAATTTTTCATCATAACGTTAAAGGATTGCTAACTGAAAAAAAGTCACCACATGCCTTGTACTGTTTACCTAGACTAGCTGTGGTGATTCACACCTGACGGACAGGTTTTTGATTTTGTCACTGAAAGTGAACTGCTTGTTCTCACTCAATGAGTATGTGTTGCTTCGTCATAGTTTAGTTTTTAGTCTGAAACAGCATGTCTCACAATTAGTCCCACTCCATGTAAAGGAGAGGCCTGTTGCGCATAGAGACACTAGAGGGGATCTGGCACCTAATGGAGTCCAATCTGTCCTGCCTGTCTTCACTGAAAGATGAAGACAATGTGGTTTACATCCAGCCACATTACAAAGAATCCTACCGCCTGGCCATTTATGCCCTCCTCTGTGGAGGCAAAGAGGCCTACGAGGAGTTCCTCCGAGCCGAGCAGATAAACCACTTTCTATCAGAGAAGGAGATCCTGTTCATTTTGGACAATGCAGAGTTACCAGTGGTGGAGGAGGAAGACTCGTCTGAGGGGAAACGGGCCGCAGACGAGGACAGACCCTCCACCTACTTCCCAACTGAGTCGGATGAGGAGGTGCCCGATCTTGACCTGGGATGGCCGCAGGTCTCGCTGGAGGACATGGACACCAACATCAGCCTGCTGTTCCACCCGCCCAGACAAAACACTCCGACCATTAAAGAAGTGGTTCGCAAGCAGATACAGAAGGCGAGGAAGGTGAGGACATAACACTGTTGAATGCTTTAAAAAAAAAAGTCAGAGTCATCTCAACTATTAATCTTCCTGTGTTTGGTGCACACATATTTGAACACTGGACAAACTGAGGACAATAGCAATCAATCTACAGCACACACACACAATGAAAGGCGTTGCTATTCACAGAAAATTGCACATCACACTACATATTTTTCTGCATACACAACCCTCTGTAGGACATTTACTACGCAAATCCATTCCTAATTAAAGGGGAACATCTAAATTAAGATTTGCAAGGCCAAGAAAAGTTCAATATTTGTGAACATGAACTCTCTCTCTCTCAGGAGCTGCTCCATATGTGATGAATGGGAGACTGATTATGTTTTCTTTCTTTTTTGTACCCAAATGTGCTTAATTCTATTGCAGTGTTTTCAGTTATGATACAGAAACTATACCCATATACTCAAAACATTCCCCTGGTTTTCATCTAAAACATCTTTCCAAATTCACTGCCCTGGAGAAGTTCCCCACTTTACTTGGTGACATCACATATTTGAGTTTTAGCACTCTAGTTTTTGGATTTGGGAGAGAGTTGTTCATGTTTACCAATAATATATTGGACCATAGGAATTACATATATGAATTTTGGAAATGGGCGTAGTTTCCATTTAAGTAAAAGTTGAAATACCATCTACAAAATACCACCTTTCAGGTAAAAGTCTGGAACTAAGGACATCAATGTCATCAGAAATAATGAAATGTACTTAAAGTATCAAAGTTTCAAAGTCCTATATTATTATAGAAGTATTATGCTGGTCAAATAGTTTAGAGCAGTGATTCTCAACTAATGGGACCCACTTTTGGGTTGCGAACCGTCGGTCAATAAATAAATTATTTTAAAAAAAGGACATACAGCCTATCTGTGTGAAAGTTGCTTCTCAACGTTGGTCCAGCAGAGAAACAGGTTGAACATGGAGCATGATTTGAGAGTAAAACATAATTTATACTTCTGCATAAAATTGACACCGTGGCTACGTATGTACCTATACGTTGGACCCTTTGCAGTACCCTGAGGTGCGCCTCTCGGGTCTGGGAACTCACCGTTTGCAGGGCTCAATCCGAGGGACGGGATAAGTGGTTGTCTTTCAAATTCCGTCTGCGCACAATAGGATAGCAAAGCGCTACAACCAATCAGAACGCTTGTTGATAGATTGAACTTTTACGCTATCCAGTCGGCAAAACTCGGAACACATCTTCCTTTTTTAAGAATGACTTCAGTGCTTAAATCCGAGTCTTCCAGAGTCACGGCTAAAACCAATTAGAAAGGCCGCTGTTCGCCAGCATCTTCTTTGTTTTCATGTAGCGTGGAATTCAGGCGTCTCTGACTCTATACACGATGTGATTGGCCTGACCAGAATTTGGTTTTTCCAGCTTGCAAGCCAGCAGAGAGTTGCTAGACTGACCCTGGTTGCAAATTACATTTGCTGCCGCTAGGGTGCGTCTAGATTTCTAAGCTAAGATTTCATTTGATTTCCTGGTTCTGCTTCTCCATAAACAACATGAAATCAGGCAGAGGGTTAACTTTTCCTGCTACAGATCTCCCACCGTGGTCAGAAAAGGGGCGACACTTGACATTATGACTCTAGAGGCGGTTACGCTCGGAAGCTAATCACCCTAAATGATCGATGCTCTTCATGGAGCCTCACGTAAATCATCAGCTTTTCTCTGTCTTCTTTCACCTCAGACTTTGAAACTGTGTGCAAGAGTAAAGCACACGTCCAACGGTCTCATTGACTTCCACAAATGACAGGTCAGGTGAAAACATCTTGTTTTGTGGGCCTTTTTTATTTTTATTTTATTCTGTGCAATTTTCATATTTATTTGATCTAATTTTACACATGCATTCGTCATGGTCCCCCTTAGTTTCTTTCAAATGTGCTCCGATTGCAAAGATATGCATAGAATTTAAATGTCTAATTTTGATTGTTCACATCAAAAAAACGTATCACAGAAACATCTCAAACCATTCCTGCAGAATAGTCCACTTTTAGGGGAGCTTAACGGCTTTCATGAGGAAATATCAAATGGCAGCAGTTTCTTTTTAACCCTTTTTGTCCTCGGGTCAAATTTGACCACCTTTAAAAAATGTCTATATCTGAAATATGGGTTTCTTTTTTACCAAATTACCACAAAAAAATGAATTGGATTCCTTACAACGCTCTTTGCAAATACAATTGATCATTTTCATTGCTCTGATCTTAACTATTAGTCAAAATAATTCATAATTTCAGCTTTTTATACTCAAATAGTCTGTATAATTCTAAATAAATGAGGGTTATTGACCATAAATTCCAAAATTTAGTGTAAAACTAGTGGTAGTAAGGTTAGTGAAAACTTAAAAAAATGCTGAAAAAGGGACGAAAATGTCAATTTTTTTGTCCATTTTTGACCCGGGAAGACAACACAAGGGTTAAGAGTCTGTCATTTTTAAAGAATTATATGATCTTATAATTGTTAGGCAATTACCTTCACGAAGGTGATCTTTCCGTTCAAATAAAACATGCAGAAACTTATCACAAAATCTGAATAGATACTCTTCATCTGACTCAATCTGTGGAACTCAGGAGCAGACGTGGGTTGGATTACACGTGTCACAACGCAGCCTGGAGACCGGACCTGCTCGGTCCCGCAGCTCTTACTCATGGGGATAAAACATAAATCACTCGCTCAACTGGAAGTTGAAGATTTTTAAACATAACAAAAACTAAAAAAACAACAATTTTATATATATATATGTATATATATATATATATATACGGTATATGTGTACGTAAGGGATGATGAAGAGCGAGGTGGTTGTTATAGCGAATACAACTCCTTCGCGAAGTGGGCTTCATCAGGTTGTAGTCGCTATAACGACCGCCTCGCTGTGCATTATCCCGCTAATTACATGGCTACTTACCAAATAAATCAATAATTTGACACAAAATATTGATTCAAATGGGAGTTTATTGGTTTAAATACGATTGTATTGCTAAAGAAAATAGTCCGCTTCCGTCTCTACGGTTGGAATCCTGCGTCCATGGCAACGTAAACTCTAGCTAGCTAGCTAGCTAGCTGTTTAATGCAACCCGCCGTGTATTACTCATCACCACCTTATGGGCTGTAGTAGTAGCTGTAGATATTTTATGGGGTGCTGCCGTGGTGGACAAATTACCCAGCTGCGGTTTTTATCACTGCAAGGATTGATACAACCTTAGTTGAAGCGTTAGCGTAGTGAGCTAGCTAGCTAGCAGCTGGTCTAATTCACATTAAACTGAATATTTCCATTGACTGTGAAGTGAGACACGGTGAAGGGCTTCTTCTTTGGGCAGCTAGCGGATCATGGACCGGTACAGGAACTCACAGTGCACCTTTAAAGATCAGTTTAAAACAATTAAAAACAGCAACAAAAACATCTGTTAAAGCGAAGATAAAAAGAACTAAAAGAATAAGACAGGTATGAAATACAAGAATCAACATTAGTGCAGTGTAAGAAGTCTTCAGCCATGATTTAAAAGAACTAAGGGTTGCAGTGGACCTGCAGTTTTCTGGGATTTTGTTCCAGATGTATGATATCGAGGGACACAAAGCAGATCTGCCCCAGATACCCTGAGAGGTCTGGATGGTTCATAAGGTAGCAGCAGACCAGAAATGAACCATCCAGTGCATTAAAAACTATAGCAATAGTATTTTGAACTCAATTATTTGAGGGACAGGAAGCCAGTGTAAAGACCTCAGAACTGGAGTGATAGGATCCATTTTCTTGTCTTAGTGAGGACTCGAGCAGCAGCGTTCTGAATCAGCTGCAGCTGTCTGATTGATTTCTCAGGGAGATCCGTAAGAACAGCGTTACAGTAGTCAAGTCTAAATTGAGATAAATTGTAACAATTGCATTTAAATCAGGAGAGACATGTTTGCAGATATGTAAATGAGGTTTATTGTACAGCTCAATATAGCTTTGGCGATTAGACTCTATCGCTGTACGAATATTTCGTATATCTATATAGGGGTAGAGAACCATCAGCCCCCCAGACCGGTCAGCTGGAGTAGAGGACTCGAGGTGGAAGGGGAGGTGGAGGTTTGCACTCTTTGCCTGCAACGACAGCTGAATAGCACAGGGAGCAACAGACTTTTAAAAGCAGGGTTGGGACTCTGTGATTAGCCTTCGCAATTTGTGTACAATTCTGATTGGTTAAGCCGGCAGGTGAACGCCTCCAACAGCTGATTCCAGTCTTCCTGAAAGAATTCACGCTGAGCTATATATAAATCAGGAGAGACTACTTGCAGATATGCGACAGTTATACACAGCAAAGAACGTTGATTTATTAGGATAACAGCTGAATTGATTTAAGAGAGCGCTGATTAAAAGTTAGCGCTTCCTGATAGAATTTATACGCTGAGCTACATTACAAAGAACTGAGGGCAGCAACATTCATTTTGTGAAGGAAACGGGCATTTCAGCAGCTACTAAACTGACAACAGGGACTTTCAGCTGGCAGAATACTAAGTTGCAGCAAATGCACCCGAGGCATATTATCAGTTGTTACTCCAGTTACCAGAACAAATGATTAAACATCTTCCAACAGCATGAGCTACACGTATATTAACATTCAAACAACTGAGTGCATTTTACTCCACACACTCAGGAGGCATGCACGGACGCACTCACTCGCACGTACACTCTGCTCAGAGACAAAAAGTTAATTCACTCGTGTAAAAGGACTTTTTTCATGGAAAAGGTTAAGATGAAGGCCATGTTGTACTTTCAGACACATGACATTAAGCAGCCAGCGTGTCTCAGCTTGAATGTTCTCGATGTTTAGCTCCACGCGTTGTGACGACAACCGGCTCACTGTCTCCAGAGATGAACCTTATAATTTAGAAAATGTGTGTATGTTTGTGAGCGTGTGAGGAAATGGACTTCCATTCAACAGATATTCACCATCTGAAACTGATGCATTCAGTGTAACTGCTCAATTTACACAGTACATATACTGTGAACGTGTAAAATCCAGTCTTAATTATTATTAAGACGCATAGCATGAATCAGACTTAATTGCAGCCATGCTTTTTCCCCTTCAGACAACCATTTCTCCTTATGACTTACAGAACATCTATTTGATACAACATGCACTGATGTGTCCGGTTTATAATTTACCTCCGAGATATTTATATGAGGCCAAAATAAGGGTGGGTTAACTCTTTATTAACATTTTAAGCATTCGTGTGTGTGACTTTTCAACAGCACCAGAATTATTTTTTAAAATGTCTTAAAATCCCAATCTTGCTCAGAAAAAGGAGAACATGTTAAGTCTTCAGATCCATATCAGAAGGTTAAACTACCAGTATATGTTTTATTACGTAAATACTCATTTGTATTAATGGATTTTTCTGTTCGGGAGCTCAACATGTGGAAGTCTTAACTTTGACTCCTCAGGCATGTTTTTTTAAAATATTTAAGACCAAATAATTGTGATGTTGTTTTCCGTATTCAAAGTGTTCCTACTGTTTATTTGGCCTCCAGGTTATTGCCATAGCGATGGACGTGTTCACTGATGTCGATATTTTCAAAGAGATCATCACTGCCACGTTGAGGGGAGTGGTAGTCTACATCCTCCTGGATGAAGCCCAGTTCAAGAGCTTCCTCACCATGTCACACAGGGTGGGCGTCAACATTCAAGACCTCAAGGTGAGAAATGTCCAATCAACATCAGACGTGAAAATGTGGCATCACCATGTTAAATATTGAGACTTTTATTTATTTTTTGGGTTTGAGTTACATATATGATACCATGTTGAGACTGCAGGCAAGCATAATAGTCAAATCTAACGTCGTCAGTGTGAGCACATGCAGAAAGGTATACTGCGCCATCACCACTACCGACGTCCCTGAACGCAGCAGAGTGAGAGGCACAGAGGAGCAGACATCAGCTGGACTTGACTTTAGACTGCAGCTTTCTGATGGATAGTTCTTTTCTAGTGTGTGCATCACAACCTCCTTTCAAGCCTTATTCTACTTTAATGAAATAATATTTTATTTTCTGAGATACTCAGATGGGTAAATTGACTGCATTTATAAAGCTCTTTTCTAGTTTTTACAACTACTCAAAGCACTTTGCAGCCACCATTTAACCCATTTACACACACACAGTCATGCACTGGTGGCCGAGGTTCCTCATCAGATGAAATATTCACACACCATGTGCAATTTGGGGTTCAGTATCTCCAAGAACACTTCAACATGTAGACTGCAGAGGATCAAACCTCCGACTTTCCGATTGGTAGACAATTGGTCACAGTCACAGCTGTCCCTAGATCAAGGGGCGGTATATTCTAATGAGCCTGTGTGTAAGTAGGAAGGGTCGCTAAATCTTAATAATTCCAAGGGGGTAAGCCTCTCCTCTCTAAGCGTAGCTCCTATGGCGCCATTTTAATGCTACAAAGCCATCACCCGCCGTTAGCATCCCATTGACCGCCATTCATTTAGACGTCACTTTGACAGCGAATAACTTTACATCTGAAGCGTTTAAAGACTCTATTTGTCCGTTGATTATTTCTAAAGAAACACGACAATGTATAAAAGGCTGCATTACCTTGTAGCTCACGTTAAGGCTCTGTAGCAGACGTTTTTGTAAAAATAGGCTAACGATTGTGTCATAACCACGCGACTTGCTGTCCCATAGTCGACAAATCACCGTATTGTCAGGAGAAGCTCGCAGACAGTTTGGACTTCCATCAACTGTTTAGGTTTAATTACTAATGTTAACTAGCATTTTAGTTAACAATAATTAGCCTGTACCTAAGTTATCTCCTTACATATACCTACGCTCTCCGTCTCTGCTGATTGGGAATGATTGAGATTTCTCTTGGCACAGCTCCCAGAAGACTTACAACTTTCAGTCAGGTTGCTCACGTCACATCTACATCGTCAAGCTCAGTTGGAGGGTGCACAGTAACGCTCAGCCATCACCGGAAAAGGGCTTCTAATATCTTTCACTTGTCTCCGTCCAGAGCAACAGGATCTGTTGCTCCATTTCTTTAACTATCTATGGTTGATTCCCATGTTCTCTGATGTAGGCAGCTTACAAAAAACTGATTTGGAAAAGGTGTACCACACACAAAAGTATTTATGGATTTTTTTCTGGCCATATAGGCCTTTATTTGATAGGAGAACAAGGAGAAAGAAAGAAAGAGGGGGGGATAACATGCAGTAAAGGGCTGGTGAGCTATCCAGGTACCCCGTCACACACAAAAGTAGACAATGAACACAACAACTTGTTAAATGTGAGCTGATTGACATTTTTCCGGGAAGAAAACAACCCATGATCTTCCCGCTCCCTCAGCCGTATGTTTGTAGATTTGTATTCCACTGATGTTTCCTGCCAGAGGAAGCTTTGCCTGTGGCATGACCTTTCTTCTATTGGCAGGAGCATTTAGTGGATTAAGTCTGACATTTGCTCCACACCCTTGTGAAAACGCTGTCATTTACCAGCATTTCCCCGCTGCAGGCATTTCTACCTGTCATTATCGTCAGCACCAGCCGTAGGACAGACCATTTAGCGTGGCTAGATTTTCCTGTTGAGCAGCATCAGAACGATGTTTAACTTTAGCCATAATAAAATCACAGCCACCCGACATACCAGAGAAACTGACACACAGGTTTCATCTTGTCTAGTATCATAAAGGGTGTGTGTGTGTGTGTGTGTGTGTGTGTGTCCATACAGTCAGTCAGTAAACAACAGTTAAAGTGTTAAAGATGCCAGAGGAAACATATAAAAAAAGATATGGGGACAACAACAACAACAACAACAACAACAGACTGGAAATAGCAGTTAGTTCTCATCGGAGGGACATTATACCGCCCGCCCGAAGGCATTAAAGGGAACTCTGTAGAGAGGATGTGGTCTGGTTGGCTGATCATTTTCTTTGCTTTCTCAGCCACTTGTTTCTCCCAAAGGGGGTCCAAGTCCCTCTGTTGAACTCCAGAAATCTTGGGTCTTCACTTTGCCGTTTAGGCTTGTCCTTGACCAACTGCCACTTTGCTTGTTTGACAGCCATGATGTCTCTCTCTCATGGGTGGGCCAAATTCTCTGGGCGGGCAAATCAGAGAAAGGAGAGGTAACCTTGCCCCTTATGACCTCATAAGGGGCAAGATTCCAGATTGGCCCATCTGAGCTTTCATTTTCTTGAAGCAGGATACCCAGGGCTCGGATTACATCTATCTCCATTTCCAGCCACAGGGGGGGCCATAGTCAGGCTGGGGGAATACATATTAATGTTGAAAAAAAACTCAAAAAGTGACATTTTCATGCCATGGGACCTTTAAACTTAATAGTATCACAGACCTTAAAAGAGTTAAGCTTAGGCATTACACAAATTCTTTGTTGACCCCGCTCGAACTTCAGCTGAGAGTTGAACACAGTTCACCTGTTGCACTCAAACCTGTTGCACCCCCCTCCTAAGCACGCCTGTGTTACGCATGTGTTATCTTCTTGTGCAACAGTAAAAGAACGCAAGGTCAGAAAGTTCAACTAGGATTTTTTAGAAAAAAGAATTACTCATTGTTCATAAAGAAGCTGAAGTATAAATAGACTAAAATCCTAAAGATCAAAAAAGGACTCATCTGACATGCAGCCAAAATTAGCTGGAGATTTCTAAACCGGTACATGTATTTATTGTCCAGTGGTAGTTGTAGTAGTAGTGAGTATAGTGTAATTTCCTCCCTCCCAGCATTAGACTCACATGTCCCAGAGCGATGTGTCCCAGAGCGACAACCACATAGGTGTTTTGTAACGTTACCGCGTAAAGCATCAGCCTCATCTAGGCTCATTTTCTGTAGTTTCTGTAACGTTAACGTCTGCCGCAGGGTCATCCGACGCGGCACTATAGGCTTACCAAATCACTGAAAGAATGTAGTTTAAATTTGCTTTAATGATTCACAAATGTTCATTTCAAATTTGCGCAGAGAAGGACTGCCAAGCAGCTGCGTTGTTGTTTCTAGGCGACTCGTAACACAGAACATAACTGTGAAAGTTCTCCCACAAAACAATTATTGTTATGTAACAGTATCTTTTGTAAGGGACCATTCGGTATTTATGGAATGGACCACCGGAGGAAAACAGGGGAGGGTCATGTCTTTTTATTCTTCGTTGAGGGGAGGGTCTTGTCTTTTTTGACTGAAGACCCCAAAACTCTAGCCTCTTACATAAAAAATGAACAGTCCCTAAGTGGGTATGTGGAAATCCTGGACCTTTCCTAGTGGGTATACTCCGTATCACGTAGGCTACACCACTGTTATTGTCGGGGCTGTATTTTAACCCTAACCCTAAACCAGGGCTATTCATTTGGTGGCCCGCGGGCCACATGCGGCCCGGGAGCAACCGCCGAGTGGCCCTGCCCGTGGCCCTGCCCGTGGTCCTGCCCGTGGTCCTGCCAAACCAGCAAAACGCAAACAATGCAGAGCGTACTGTGCAGGTAGTAACCTAGATTAGCCTATTATCACAATGTCTTACTCAACACTGAAACGTAAAATTGACAATGAAAACCGTCAGTTTAACCCTGGCTGGACTGACAAATACTTGTTTATTTTACCGCCACATCCAAATGCCAAACCGATGTGTTTAATTTGTAATGGATATTGGCAAAAAACGATGAAATTAAAACAAGCGTGGCATCTGCTATAAAAAAATATACCCCTGTCAGATACTTCCAACAGTCGTAGAGTTGAAATTCTTGCTGCAGATTTTAGGAGACCTGAAGAAAGATGATACTATAGCAGTAGACAAAACTAATACTGCTCAGTTGTGCATATATGTCCGCTATTTTGACGGCAAATGCTCGAGAGGAGCTACTCGGCCTACTGCTGTTAGAAGGACACACAACTGGCGATATAGTCTTGGGAAAATTTACGCTTTTTTTTTAAAGACACTGGTCTGGATATGAAGCGTGTGTGCATACTTGTGACAGATGGGGCAGAAATGTCTGCTGAAATGACTGGCCCAGCTAACCTTCTTGGTTTGAAAATCTGGCCCAAATGAATTTGTAATTGAATAGCCCTGCCCTAAACTGTTAGTCATTAAGTACAAAGGCTCAGTGTTTAGCCAAACCTATGTAATAACTGTATTTTAAATTCCTGCAGAGATTCAAACGTTTCCAAAAACATATTCCAAATAATTTACGTGAAATTGTGCTTTTTGTTTGGTTAAGAACCTTCGTGTTCGGACGGTTCAGGGTCAGCAGTATCAGTGTCAGTCCGGAGTGAAGTTCCATGGAGATTTGGAGCAAAGATTCCTCATGGTGGACTGCAGAACAGTGATGTATGGAACATACAGGTGAGTCAGTCCTGCCTTTACCCTTATTTTTCATCATTGAACCCATTTTGCTCTCAGGTCATTGATGAACTTTCTCCAGCTGGTTTTGGTGTTGGGCGGTCTTCTCTGCTTCCTTCCAGGATGATGTTGTTCCGCCTCAACAGACTTTCTCCAGCTTGTCCTGGGTCTTTTTTTCCCCACTTGTGTGTGTTAAGGCCTGTCTGGTCATGCTAATGGGTGTATTCCTTTTCACATGCATTCCTCTACAATTAAATCAAAATAGATTAGATTCATTAGATTAGATTCAACTTTATTGTCATTGCACATCACGTCAAGTACAGAGCAACGCAATGTAGTTAGTATCAAACAGAAGTGCTACAGTATTATTAAATAACACATGCTACAGTAAATACAGAGTGCAAGGAATGAATGATATATGAGTATATAGATATGTGTCTATATGATGTTCAGCCTATGACGTGGGTAATACAGAATGAATAATTATACTGTATGTACAGTGGTGCAAATTGTGAGTGTTGGAAGGCTTATACAGTATGTACAGCGATTATACAATATGTACAGCGATTATACAATATGTACAGTAATGCCCGAGGAATGATTTACAGTGCATTTCAAGTAAGTGTTCAGTCCCGAGGGGGGGGGGGGCAAACATAAATCCAGCACATTATTGATGACTCAATGACGTGTCTAAACTTGTGACCTGTTTCTGGATGTCCTATCTGGATAAAGAAAAAACAGGTGTAAATACACGCAGAATGCATCTCGAGGCTTGCATTGAAATCAGATCTCAGCCTGGTGTATATCTGTGCATTGTGACCTAGAACTGCAAATATTAATCAATTCATTGATTAGTTGTCAACTATAAAATTAATCGCCAACCATTTTGATAATCTATGAATCGTTTTGGGCATTTATTTTGAAAGAAAACGTAAAAATTCTGCTTCTTAAATGTGAATATTTTCTAGTTTGTTCTCTCCTGACAGTAAACTGAATATCTTTCAGTTGTGCACAAAAGATGACGCACATTTGAAGACGTCATCTTGAAACACTGATCGACATCTTTCACCATTTTGATATTTTATAGACCAAAAAACTAATCAATTAATTGGGAAAATAATCGACAAATGACTCGACTATGAAAACAATCTTTGGTTTCAGCTTTAGTGTGTCCACATTTTTAGGAAAACGAATCTGCCAAGTTGAAAGGTCAGCTAACTCTGCGTCTTCCTGCAAGCTAGTAACAGTAGCGAGTCAGTAGCAAATCTCCATCCTACATGGCAAAAAGGCATTTCCAAATTGATAATGGCATCCATTGCATCGCTATGTTTGTTGACAAGCCTCCTAGCCCCGCCTGGTAATTGGTATATTGAGCTCTGACCGCAGTGAGGGCTGAATCATCATAACAAACGCTTTGTAACGTGTCGGCATTTTCTTTTTCAGCTACACATGGGCGTTTGAGAAGATCAACCTCAGCATGGTCCTGGTGATCACAGGTCAGCTGGTTGGCTCTTATGACGAGGAGTTTCGAAGACTGTACGCTCGTTCATCATTTCCTGTAGTTCTGTCCAGGGAGACGTCATCTGTCCTGTACCTAAGAGACACTGTGGGCCTGCAGAGCCCAAATTCCAGCCAGGTTTTCCTACACCAAATTCAAAAGATTCCCAAAGTTCCGCATGGCATGAGGAGTGCTCAGGATGACAGGATTAACAATGCCGCCATAATGAGCAGGGGCTTGAGCGTGCAGGACAGACTGCATCAATCTCACTGTTTGGACATGGGGAATCTGGTGCGGGGACACAGCTATGGTGGAGAACTGCAGAATTTAAACTCCATGAGTCGGCTACGGATGGGGACCAAGAACATCGGCATCCCCTTTTCTCCCGAGAAGACAGGCTCTAACGTGAGGGGGGGCGGCGACTCGCTGCTAACAAACAGGATGTCTCAGCAACACATTAAGCACCAGACTCGCTATGGAGCGGACCAAAATATGATACCGTTCAACTCTGAAACCTCACTCAACAGGTGGAAGATAGACACGTACTTTAATGACAGCGACGTGCCTCTAGATGCCTCATGCGATGCGTTATCCCCAATGGCATCTCCGTATAGTAGCCACACAGGCTTAAACGAGCATCAGTCACAGCTGATTCACAACAGGTCGAGGGACATAAAGTCCAGGATGGAGGAACTGAGGCAGAAGAGGCTCAGTCTGCAGGAGTACAGCAATCTCAAGCAGAGCCAAGAGTCCTTGAGGTCTATGTATCCGACCGTGGAAAGACCTAAATTTGTGTCTCTGTTAAGAGGTATGGATATGCGGCAGAGTGTGGCAGAATTAGAGCCCAAGACCGAAAAAGGTTGCAACCTGGAACCAGCCAACCCTAGAGACAGTGAGTCAAATAAGGGCGGCAACAAAAGAGAGCAACCTTTCACTGATGGCCACCGCTCTGCCTCTCACTACGACGTCACAATGGCTCAAGATCGACAGACAACGCAGACGTACGACTGGCACGAGCCTCTTTCCAGGACAACCTCGGCTGCAGATTTAGAAATGAAACTAAATGATCCATCGCTCAAGCTCTCTCATTTGCAGCCCAGCAGTCTCCAACACCCAAGAACGATGGAGTCATTGACTGAGATCCCTGAAGAGAAAGAGGGTTCACGTGTCAACAGTTCAGACTCAGCTGCATTTAAGGATGAAAATGAGGAGATTCGCAAAGACAAGAAAGCTGTTCCAAAGGAGAACACTGTGCAGTCCAGCGAATCTGCTGAATCACAGCTCCAGGATCAAGCCAGAGGAAGACATGGTTCTGTAGGTAAGGCAGCCAACAGCTCAGGCTCAGCTGCTCCAAGAGAAGGAATGAAATCAATATCTAATGAGATACAAACTGTCCCAAAAATCTTAAGCGCTTCGACAGGACCTCAGCATGCCGTTGAAGCTAAGAGTAGTCACATGGAAAAAAAGCCAACACAGCACGAGGAACCGCCCCTTCAGAGGAAGAATTCCTTGAGAATGAAAGTATATTCAATGCTTTCCCCAGACGAAAAGAAAGCATCCAAAAAAGACGAGAAGTCACTCCAAAGAAAAGCCTCACTGAGATCGTCGCAGAATCACTCGGGATCAAACCAGCCACTCAGACCAGCCCATTCACAGGCACCTGCGCCAGAGCAAACAACAAAGAAAGGTCAATCGTCGAGCATCGCCAGGTCGCAGAGCTTTCTCGGTAGTCAAACCGAGACAGAGAAGCATAAATCTCCATTCCAGAGACTGTCTCCTCAGCGTTCAAGCAAAAAGAAGCCGAATCCAGCAGGAGAGCCGGACCGAGGCTCAAAGAACACTGTGGACGACGAGGGAGTGACTGCCTATCACGCCAGAAGAGAGAAAGTCTACAGTCGGTTTGAATATTATCTTAGCGCTGACAGTATTCCTCAGGATAAATCAATGACAGGGGCAAGCATGTTGCCCTCAGAGAAAGACAGAGGCTCTTCCCCGCACAATCACGACTCTGGTTATCCAATGTATGAGACACAAAGTGGCACTGACAACAAACTGGGAAGATTCATGCAGCGAGTAGGAAATCTAATAGGTAAGAACAAGTAGAGTTGTAGGAGAAGAGGAAAGCCACCATGCTCAAGAATGAAGGCAATAATCCATGTTCTCTTTATTGATGTATTTTGGTTCCCACGCAGAGACAAAGACGCTCTATGTGGTCATCTCTGCAGTATGCTACGTTTGTTTCTTTTTCATAGGTTTGATAATGTAGCTAAGATCTTCATCAGGGAGGCAGCTGGGTCGATATGATAATACCTGGAAGTCACGGTGTTTACAGATGAAGTTATAGCAGGGTGAATATGACAGCAGCGCTTCCAGACAAATGTGTTATCAAGTGAGTTTAATTGTGTGAAAAGACATCTGTCTTTATATTGAAAGTGTGTTGTTTTTCTTTTTCAAAGTTTACTTAAAGGAAAAGTCTGGTGAGGCTTTTTTTAGTTTGCCAGGAAAAGAACAAAACCAACAGTGAATGAAAAAGTAAGGAATTACAAGCAGTTGTCCAGTCTTGTCCTGTAGGCTAGTACATTAGTTATAGCCTGATAAAACATGAGATGTCGATTTTTTTGATTAGTTTGGAGTTGACCACAGATGGGTACTGTTATGTCTGTAGCCTACATTCGTTATGGCTTTTGTAGTTTTTTTTTTTTTTTTAGCCATCTACATTAGTCCTGCGAATTGATGAACAAATAGCTGCTATGCATAGCTAGGAACAATGTTGAATTAAAAGAATAAACCATCCACCACTGACATGGAGCCTGGTCTCCCAGGACCTGGTGAACATCCAGCCAAAAAGACAAAAGAACAAAAAGTTTCAGCAGGTACTAGAACGGGTGGGGAGGGAAGTACCTGGGATCATTGCTGCCTTACGAGACCCAAACAAAGTGTTTTGCAAAGATTAAAGAAGCACGTCTTGAGTTGGTTTTGGTCTTTTCAAGGATGTAAAAATATATAATATCGGCAACCTCATGTAACGTACTTTTGCATTGTCTAGTTTGTAAAGCGTAGTTTTCTCACATGGCTTGATTTTGTCTTTTGATGATTTTGACATGGCTACAAGAGTTCAGTGGCACTTATGATGATATTAACAAGTCACAAAGTCAGCGTGACTCCCAGTTAATGACTTTACAAACAGTACGTCACCGTGAACTGGTTTCATTGGATCTTCTTTCTACCAAAAATATAGTTCCTTTGAAAACCGATCCCAGTGAAGTCTGTTGAAGTATTGTCATTGTAAGCTGTTGAAAATGTGTATATTTAGTTTTTAAATGCAGATGGCAGCACTATCAAAATTTGATTTGGTGTTGCGGCAGAACATTCAGAGACAGATATCTCAAAATCTGGGCCCATAATCCTGAAGTTATCTGCATGGATATGTACCACAAGGGGTAAGTCAGAACCATATGTATTTTGAAGAGAGTGAAGGTGTATCCTTGTATCCCTAATCAAGGTATATTATAGCTGCTCTGGAGCCTTTCATAAAATCTGCAGATAATATGTTAAAATAAAACTTTTCCGGGGACTTTAAGGGCTTCTTGTCCATGTCTTTGAATGTTTGGACATCTACAAATCCAACAACTGAGCAAACTTCATCTGCTGAGCAAGATCATGATCCAAAGCTCCAGAACAGCAGTTAATTGGACCTTGAGGTGAAGTTGTCCGAAAGTGTTTTTTGTAAACTGGGTGAACCGATACTTTTTCTATCTATTTATGTGGGTTTTCCCAGTCAAATGAAAATGTGGTTTTCAGGTTTTTACATCTGGAATATAAACTGTAAATAAAAGCATACATGTGAAACAATGCTTACGTATGAAAAACAACTGTTTTTTTTTTTTAGGATTTCACTTTGTCTTGTCTTCTTTGTGAAGAGATGGAATGTTTTGCTGAGAAATGCCTTGTTACGATAAGATGTAAGGGTAACCCTTCTCTCAGACTACAGGAAAAAAACAACTCAAAGTCACACTAGTGGCCCCAATACGTTGTAATGTTCATTAAACAACAAATTAGGATTAACATTGAGGACTTTATTTGGAAATAACGGAAAATATTTGAATAAAAAAAAAAAATCTGTATTATAATAATAAGGTATCAACATAATATATCAAATAAAAAAAGCTATTCAAGCTGTTTTCATGCTTTTATTTGTGTGGCAGGAAGAAGTTTCACATATTACAAAATGGGAGGTTTTTTCTAGATAAAATACTCCAGGCACTTGTTCCTCTCATCATCTAGTTCTTGGGTCTCAATCTCAAACTTTTTCATAGCGATGAAGTACTGAACAAACGGCTCTCCGAGGGTGCTGCAGATGACGTGATCCTCCCCCAAGGCCTCCAGAGCGTCGTCGAGCTTCACGGGAACGGCAAATTCCTTCTGCTGACTGGGGGCTTTGTTCAGAGCAGTCTCGACGCTCAGGTTTCGTTTGATGCCGTCCAGTCCAGCGGCCAAAGTAGCAGCCAGCACAATGTAAGGATTGGCCATGGCTGAGCCCAGTTTGTTGTCAATGTGTGTCTCCCTTCCGCCATGACACTTGATGTTGAAGGAGCTGCTGTTATCATTGAAGCCACACGTAGCATATAGCATTCGTTTGGGGTCCTTGATCATCTTGGCGATGTGGCTCCGGCAGCCCAGGCCGGGCGACATCAGGCAGCTCAGGGCAGCAGAGTGGGTGAGCAGCCCCGCCAGCCATTTCCTGCCGATCTCAGATAGCTCGCCCGCCCTCTCCCCGATATGGAATAGGCTACGTCGCCCATTAGCATCCCACAAGCTGTGGGAAAGTACCCCAGCATTGTACAGGCCATCGTCAGTAAAGAAGCTGGCAATGTAGCTGTGTTTACGAGCCATCTCTTTGATGCCGGTGCGCAAGGTGAAGGCGCTATCTGCCGCTGCAATCCCAAACTCTGGCCTCAGGTTGATTTCCATCTGGCCGGGGCCACTTGCAGAGGCGATGCTGTCGATGTCAGCGCCCATGCAGTACATGCTGTCCACCAGCTGCTGGAAGAAAGGCAGGTCATGGTTGCCGAGCAGGGTGGTGGCTGGGAACAGGAGTGTCTTTGGTCCGATGCGGTCCGGCGCCCAAGGACGCAGCATTCATAGGTGAAGGATGAGTGCAGGGAGAATCCAAGGCTTTGAAGCTGACTGAGGAGCTGCTTAGCGATGAGGCGAGGGGAAGTGCGAAGAGGGCTTCCTGTCACCGTGCAGGGGTCACAGATGACCCGGGCTGTCTGCTCAGCCCAAGGTAAGACCCTGAAGGTAGAAAGATCAGGGATCAGGAGGACATCACTGCTGAAGTTGGCGGTGTTGGCGTTGTCCACTTCGTTGCTCTTGGGGCTCAGGGTCAGCTCTAAGTAGCTTCTCGGCATCTGTACCCCATATACTGCTTTCTCCTGTGAAGGCAACATTTACATTGAATCAATAGTTTTACATTTTGGGAAACATACCACTTTCTTTTTGAGAGATAGATGAGAAGATCAATACCACTTTAATGTCTGTGTGTTAAATATGGAGGTGATTTCCCTAGCCTAGCACAAAGGTAGGAAGAAGGCAGAAACAACTGTCCAAAGTCCAAAAACTGCTACAGTAACAAACTACCAACACCTCTAAAGCTCATTTTAGATTAACGTATTTTAACACATAATCTTATATTTGTTTATTTTAAACACAAAAGATAATGTTACAATTACTATTTGAGCTTTTAGAGGGGGATTACTTGGTGTTTGTATTTCTTGAGACACATTTAAACCATCTTCAGACGCCACAAAGTCAATACGCTGGCCAAGAATTACAGTGATAGAGATGAGATTAGTCACAAAAAGACTACAAAAAAAATGAATGTATGTAAAGTGACACACTGGTACAGGACTTTACTAATAATGTGCAGTAGTTCCATCAAGAAGCTCCCCCGTAAAACCATGAATCAGTCCACCACTTTGGTCCAGACTAAAATTTCTTAACTATTTGATGGACTTTCCATGACATCTTGTGCAGACATTTATTGTCCCCAGAGAAGAAAGCTACTGACTTTTGTGATCCCCTGACTTTTCTTCTAGCGCCACCATGAGGTTCACATGATTCCCACAAATAATAGCATTCCCATCAGCTTAAGAAGTTGTTTGTGTTCAGTGGTAATTATTAGCAAATGTGAGCAAGCTAACATGTTCAACTAAGATGGTGAACTTGGAACAAATACATCTGCTTGGCATTAGAATGTTAGCATTGTCATTGTGAGCATTTTTGCATGCTGACGTTACATTTACATTGGCTTGAATAAGTTTACACACCCACGCTAAAGTTGATTAAAAAGAGGAATAAAAAAACATCTTTTGGAAATTGATCTTAATGCCTTAGTTCAAAAGATTTAGGACACCAATTTATCGTATCGTAAATAAATAAATGTTCTTCCTTAAATGCAGGGGGGCATAAGTATACACCTCCCTATGTTAAAATACAGGGGGCATAAGTATACACCCCCCTATGTTAAATTCCCATAGAGGCAGGCATATTTTTATTATTAAAGACCAGTTATTTCATGGATCAGGATACTATGCATCTATTTTAATTCCAAAGGCCAAGAGAACTTTATCAGGATGCAGTATCCTGATCCATGAAATAACTGGTCTTTAATAATAAAAATCTGCCTGCTTTTATGGGAATTTAACATAGGGGGGTGTATACTTATGCCCCCTTTATTTTAAGGAAGAACATTTATTTATTTACAATACATTATTCAGTCACAAAGAAAATTGGTGTCCTTAAAAGGTGTATTTTCCTAATTTTTTTTAATTAAAGCATTTAGATCAATTTCCAAAAGATGTTTTTTTATTCCTCTTTTTAATTAACTTTAGCATAGATAGATAGATAGATAGATAGATAGATAGATAGATAGATAGATAGATAGATAGATAGATAGATAGATAGATAGATAGATAGATGTGGTCATTACGTGGAAGAAGCGGACAGGCACCATCTTGGACCTGGACACCCCGTGGAGGTCAGTGGCCTCAAAGCGAACAAAGTTGATGTCTTCTCTGGCGATCTGCTGCTTGATCTGCTCCATGGCTGCAATGAACCTCTGATTCCCAAAGATCTCGATAGTCTCGTGTCCGTTATCTGTGGAAAAGAGTTTGAAATATCTGCAAAAATAAATCTGCCCAGCCGATATTAGCTGTTTGCAGATATCTGTGTGATCGGTATCTGTGTCTACTAATAAAAAGTTACAAATTGCAGTGCACTAATGCCAAACTAGGTTTGAGATCACTTAGAACCAGTGTAACGAGTACAGAGTTTGTCCACCAGAGAGCACTGACAAGTTGATTTTTCAGGGCAGAGAAAACTGAATTCCATTGAAAACTTGTTAACATAGGCATTAAACCATTGATCCAAGTTGTTCCAATTAAAAACTAACGGTTATGAGAACAGATATGAAAAGAGATCCTTCTGCTGAAATGCCAAGTTCATTTTACTAAACTGACAAATCAATTGGTAGTTGTTAAAAGACCACAAATAAAAGCAAAATTAGCTTAAAGAAGTCAATATCCATCCATCATTGAGTCCAAGTTAAGTCCAAGTTAAAACCGCAGGACAGAAGCAGGACTGTTTGTCCTCACAGAGCTGAAACTATCTCCTCTCTATTCACTCTATTTGCTAGATTTTGTCTTTGTTAGAAAAGATGTGTCTTAATTTATATCAGGGATATAGTTGTCTTTCAAACCAAAGTTTCACCAACCTGTATTAAAAGCTCCAGTCTCTCCCCAGGAGCGTCCGCTTGCGTATGTGTGAGCCCTAACTCCAGGCTTCCTATTTGTGTTGGCGTCAGACGTGAATGCGCTGGATGAATCCACACCGGAAGGCTGCTGAATAGATGTGCTATCTCTGGACGTGGGCCCCCTTCTGGAAGCGTCAGACTGGGGTTTGAAGGTGCTGAACACCCTGTTGGGGTTTCTATCGTCCTGCCGTCCGTCTGGTCTTTCACCACCATGGAGGTACGTATAAGGACTCCCTGGCTTCCCATCATCTTGTCCCCGGATGCTATGCAGATGGCTATCCCTCAGGATGGTCTTCAGCTCCTCCATGCTCCGCCGGGGGACGCCCATCTCATGGTGGGACACCCTGGTTTGAGAGGACGCATCTGTGTTCCAATCCTCCCTGAAGGAAGGTTTGTTCATCCCGCGATCATCAAGTCGCTCTGGCTGTCTGTGAGGCAGGGGGCCGATGGAGATCACAGTGGGCGTGTCTGGAGGTAAAGGGGTGCTGGTGGGAGAATGGACGATGGATGGACCTCCTCTTCCGCTGCCCCAGTCCACCGGAGGTACATGTCTCCCAGTCACCCTCACTCCCTTCCTGTTGCCCAGGCTCAGCCTTGTGCCATCTATTTGGTCTTTGCTTCTACTTTGGGCCTCCTGGAAAACACACAATGGGTCTGGTAAGAAATGATCAAGGTTGAGTCATAGTTCATTAATTGATTAGTGGCTTGGTCTATAATATGTCAGAAAATGGTTAAAAATTCCAAGATGATGTTCTCAAATGTCTTGTTTTGTCCAAAACTGAAAGATATTCAGTTTACTGTCACAGAGGAGAGAAGAAACTTCAACATATTCACATTTAAGAAGCTAGAATCAGAATTTTAAAATGACTCACACTGATTGATTATCAAAATAGTTGGCAATTAATTGAATAGTTGACACCTAATCGATTAATCTTTGCAACGCTAATCAAGTTTATATGAAAATGTATGGCTCAAAGACAAATACAATATCCACAGACAAAGTCAAATGATAGCAATGCATCTGAAGCCAAAGCCGCTGTATCCATTCACACCTTTGTGCTGAAAATACAAATGAAAAGGTTAGATGTGGAGTTGTTACCTTAAAATCTTCAGAGTCATTCATTTCTTAGTTTGTACTATTTCATTAACTGGAATTTGATTTGCCTGTGAAGGCAGAGCTTCACTCGCACATACATTTTTATAGACAATTGGTACAATGGTGACGGATTGGAAAATTCTTTTTGCCCCCCGACACCCACGGGAGTCCGGCTGGAAACTGGCAGCGGTCGGCCGCTGGTGGACACTGAGCTGCTGCTGCTGCTGCTTTGAGCTCATTGGCTGTCGGTGAGGACAATTCAGAGTTGCTTTTGTGTCATTGCAGAGTGAAACTGCAGAGCTAAGCGGCTCTGTTTGTGTTTCCAGAAAGATATGGGAGCAAAAGTTTTTATTCCAGAGAGATAAAAACACATGAGGACCAGACAATGGCTGCTGTTACTGATGGTGTGTGCATTAAACAGCTGCTGTCTGAGTCAAATCACTCTGTCAGTCAACAGTGTTTTGTTAAGGGGAGACACTACAGGCGAATAGGGAAAATATTTTAAATAGACATCGCCATGAAACTTCAAGCAGGGTCTCACGGCAGTTAGTCACGCTGTTTTGAATTTATTGATTCGGGGTTTTTTTTGTGGTAGTGAGCACACATTTTAATCTAATGTATTTCAATTTCTCCTTTTTTTTCGTGGTGCTCAGCACGTAACAACGGAGGAAGGACACGCCACACGGGACACATTCCGCGATCTCTAGGGTTAGGCGTGACAACAAAGGGACACCCGACAACAACGGGACGGTTGGGTTTAGAAAAAGAACAACTGGGTAATGACACGGTACACGTGGAAGACGGTCCCCTGGTCTCTGGGGGACGCCCTACAACAACAGGACAGTTGGGTTTAGAAAAAGAACAACTGGGTAATGACACGGTACACGTGGAAGACGGTCACGGCCTCTGGGGGACGCCCGACAACAACGGGACGGTTGGGTTTAGAAAAAGAACAACTGGGTAATGACACGGTACACGTGGAAGACGGTCCCCTGGTCTCTGGTGGATGCCCTACAACAACAGGACAGTTGGGTTTAGAAAAAGAACAACTGGGTAATGACACGGTACACGTGGAAGACGGTCCCCTGGTCTCTGGTGGACGCCCTACAACAACAGGACAGTTGGGTTTAGAAAAAGAACAACTGGGTAATGACACGGTACACGTGGAAGACGGTCACGGCCTCTGGGGGACGCCCGACAACAACGGGACGGTTGGGTTTAGAAAAAGAACAACTGGGTAATGACACGGTACACGTGGAAGACGGTCACGGCCTCTGGGGACGCCCGACAACAACGGGACGGTTGGGTTTAGAAAAAGAACAACTGGGTAATGACACGGTACACGTGGAAGACGGTCACGGCCTCTGGGGGACGCCCGACAACAACGGGACGGTTGGGTTTAGAAAAAGAACAACTGGGTAATGACACGGTACACGTGGAAGACGGTCCCCCGGTCTCTGGGGGACGCCCTACAACAACAGGACAGTTGGGTTTAGAAAAAGAACAACTGGGTAATGACACGGTACACGTGGAAGACGGTCACGGCCTCTGGGGGACGCCCGACAACAACGGGACGGTTGGGTTTAGAAAAAGAACAACTGGGTAATGACACGGTACACGTGGAAGACGGTCCCCTGGTCTCTGGTGGACGCCCTACAACAACAGGACAGTTGGGTTTAGAAAAAGAACAACTGGGTAATGACACGGTACACGTGGAAGACGGTCACGGCCTCTGGGGGACGCCCTACAACAATAGGAGAGTTGGGTTTAGAAAAAGAACAACTGGGTAATGACACGGTACACGTGGAAGACGGTCCCCTGGTCTCTGGTGGACGCCCTACAACAACAGGACAGTTGGGTTTAGAAAAAGAACAACTGGGTAATGACACGGTACACGTGGAAGACGGTCACGGCCTCTGGGGGACGCCCTACAACAATAGGAGAGTTGGGTTTAGAAAAAGAACAACTGGGTAATGACACGGTACACGTGGAAGACGGTCCCCCGGTCTCTGGGGGACGCCCTACAACAACAGGACAGTTGGGTTTAGAAAAAGAACAACTGGGTAATGACACGGTACACGTGGAAGACGGTCACGGCCTCTGGGGGACGCCCTACAACAATAGGAGAGTTGGGTTTAGAAAAAGAACAACTGGGTAATGACACGGTACACGTGGAAGACGGTCACGGCCTCTGGTGGACGCCCTACAACAACGGGACGGTTGGGTTTAGGAAAAGAACAACGGGGTAATTAATCGCCACATGCGGGAGACGGTCCCCCGGTCTCCAAGGTGAAAGTCCTGAGTTTTTTTTACCCATCCTCGCTACCGTAGTCGTGCTGTTATCACAAAACATGCTTCCTGAATATAACAACAACAAAAAAATCACATAAAATATAAAAAAATAAATGCATTAGCCCTTGTGTTGACTTCCCATCATATTCGGCGCTTTTTCCGATGTTTTTGCTGTTTTATTTTCTACACTTTTGTTTTAATTCATAGCCAATAAAAAATAATGAATTTCTTGGTTTTTTCAACACTTTTGTCTCTTTTTTGTCATTTCTGCCGAGGTTTTAATCACTTTTTTAAAATGCCATAAAATTCTATAAAACAACCAAAATTTGGTGAAAGTAATCATTCATTTTACCTGAAGACCATTGTATGGCATCCATGTTATTTTTAGGTAATTTGGTTGAAAGAAAGCCAACTTCCTGATATTAAAAATAAAAACAAATGGGTCAAATTTGACCCGAAGACAACACAAAGGTTAGATTAATATTTGTGCTCACCAACAGGAACAAATACAACATAAACGTGTCCGTGTACACGAATCAATTGATTAAATAGCGTGACCATTTCACAAACTGCCGTGACACTGGGTTGGAAACTTCCTCAGTTGATTACCTTCATAAAGACACTAATCTTTTGTATTACAAGTTTTCTGAAATTTTGTGTTTAAATATGCAAATGATGCATTATCTAGTTAAATATGCGCTCATTTGCATACATTTCCAGAACAGAAATCTGAACATTGGATAAAGCCAGGTTCATAATTCTACTTTTGCTTTGCTGGCATATTGTTGACAAATGTTTTTACGGATGGAATTTTGGATATCTTTTTATCGCTCCATAAATCATCAGCAGCCATAAGAAAATTTATTTTTGCCACCTTTTTAGGTATTAAATGTTACATAAATCAGGCTGAGAGCTATAGGCTACATGAACAAACCCTTCTGTAAAAATCACAGGGTACAGACAGGAATACAAGTGGAAAGTTTGATGTATTAAAGGGTAACTACCATTTTTTTTTCAACCTGGACCCTATTTTTCTGTTTTGTGTGTAAGTGACTGATAGGAAGTGAACAACAATCTTTGAAATGGGTCCAGTAGCCTATTAAGCCTACGCTATAACCAGAAGCCACAGACCGGGCTGCAATGTAACCCTATGGGACAAATGTTCAGCATCACTTGATCCACTAAAAGCTCTGTTTTGTCACTAAAAGGCTCCGATTATTATTAATTATTAAGTGTCTGACAATATTATGGAAAATATCCCTACAGAGATAAAATCTCTTTGAGACCTTTCTGTTTAACCAGAAACTGCTCTTAGATCGCTAGCACTAAACCCACCAGACTCCATTTAAAAAAACAATACTTTTAGCGTGTATAGAGCCGACATATTTTCACATGTAAATCGGTAAACAATGTGTTTATTTCAACAACAACTAGAGTTGTGATGGTTGGAAAAGGGGAAAGACGACCCGAAACGGCTTTTCATAGTTTTAATTTGTTTTTGTTGACTTTGAATGGAGTGTATCCTACAATGCTAAAATTACTGTTTATTTACATGGAGTCTGGTGGCATTAGTGAACGCAACTTCGCAGATGTTTTAATGTTTTAATAAAAAAGGATCTTACTCTTTAACAGAAAGGTCGACCTCCTGAGAAATCCTTTCCATAATGCTGTCAAACACTTCCTTCACAGTGAGACTAAATGCAAAACAATTCAACAGCATCACTAACTGCAGCCTCTGAAGTGATTTCTATAAATGCCATGGCTATCAGAGTGATGATCTGTGACTCAGCATTAATGACTCAGAAAATAGACACTGATGACTTGGAAATGTCCTGATAAAGTGAACTTAATTAGGACTAAATCACCTCAGAAATCGGTATCTTCTCAGAATCAACTTTAATGTGCTGGCTAATGATATATGTAGAAGGCTCGGTTCACACAGTGCACAGATAAATTGGATGGTTTTTCTTGGGGTTGGATATAATTGTAGTTGTTTAAATGTGGTATTGTTTATCTCTCTGTAGCATCTCAGGGTTTACGAGGCCGCTATGCCATGGCAGGGCTGCTTTATCATACTTTTGGGGTTTTTTAAATCATTTTTTTCATCAATTTGATGATTTGCAAGGTGCATTTCTGCCGAGTAGTTTTTTTAAAACTCCATAAACAGTGTCTCAATGGCTATAATGGAATATTTAATGCATCATAATTGAAGATTTGATATGATTTCATTATAAATACTTAACCAGATGACAACAAGGTTATACATTTATTTTATTATTGGGTGAAGTTGGTGAACTGGCCCTTTAAACAGTGAAAGCACAACAATCCTCTATCAATTTCAAATTCAGATTGGCCAAAGTGGATGCAAAAGCCCACTTTAATTTGATTGATAAAAATTTGAGCCATTGTTTCAGTTATATCTTTATAATTCTGGATGTTTCCTGAAGTCCACGTGTGTTTCCAGGATATTCAAGAGTATTCTGGCCTCAGCAGCACCACCATCTGCCCTGTGCAGCATGGAGGCAGAGGGATGATGTCTCGGTAGAACCCCTCACATTTTCAGGGTGGGGTTTTAAAGAGCTACGTCAAGCTGGAGACAGTTCAGTACAGGAAGAACCGGAAGTTATGTGTGGTTCTCTTCAAAATAAAGGCTTATGGTATGTCGTGAAAACCCCAAATCCCATGCCAGACTTTAATTTGCTGATTTTTCTTCAGCTTTTAATAAGATGCAGCCTCATATTTTAATTGAGCGACTTGCCTCTTTATTTTTTTGTAATCCAAGGGAAGCGTATGGCATTGATTCATGTCTTCCTTAAGTTGGTTTTATTGTTGTATGCGTATTTTTATCCAGCTTATACTCTTACACCCTGTGTGTGCTTTGCTGCTCTTGCCTGGGTTACCCATTTGTTGCTCGCGCATTGCCAAACAGTCCCCCACAGGGCTGCGGAGGAGGGTCTGCCTAGTCCACACAGCATTCTGTACTCCGGTTTGTTAGCATGACTTTAAACTAATCAGAATCGTCATGGGCGGCGCTAAGCACCGGACGGAGCCCCGGTGCCTCTGCAAAACAGCCTCGGGGATGAACCTTTTGTCGGAACGTGTACGTTCAAAAGATGTTTTAGTTGTGCATTAGAAAACTCAGATTGGACAAATAGTCTAGCTAGCTGTGTGGATTTACCCTGCAGAGATCTGAGGACAAGTTACATGGCCCAACAATTAGAGCCAGCTCTTCAGGTCAGGACTCAGCAGTACTTCTGCATCTGAAGGGCAAGGCCCACATATTTGAAGACAGCATAGTCCACATTTTAGCCAGGGAACCATTATCCTTACTTCACTGACTCCCTATTAAATGTTATGTTCATTTTAAAGTACTAGTGCTAACTTTTAGAGCCCTGATTACTTCACTCCCCAGTATATCACTGACCTCCTTTTATTAGATCATCTGAGCTAAATTTACTGCATGTCCCTCGAACCCACTATACAACTTGAGGTGACTGTGCTTTTCAAACTGTGGCCCTTCAGTTTGAAAAGTCTAAAATACCCTCTACACATAGAGAGTATTTTAATCACTGCTTCCAGTATTTTTAGACTCAATTTGTTAAATGTTACCCACTGGGCAAATTGGGCAACCATCCAAGTGGCCCCAGAACTGCAGGGCTCTTAATTGGTTAAGGGTAATTTGAATTTTGAAGAGGGCTGCTGTGTCAATATAATTAATAGGAGCCCAGTCAGTGGTGGAAGAAGTATTTCGATTTTTAACTTAACCCTCTGGGGTCGAAATGTAAGATACTAGTTACTTTCCACCACTGGTAGGATAGTAGTTGAAATGTAGTGGATAGTATTAGGATAGGTAGCAAACTGTTTTATTTTGAAAGGTCTGACAGGAAGTCGGTTTCGTCTTTCCCTCCAGCCTGGCGGTGTCGTCGCAGCAGATCAGGAGACTTCGGCTCCGCTCGGAGAAACAGCACCGCACTGTATGGTGGAGAACCGTTTCATATTTTTACCTTTTTCTGGGGACCGGCTGTATGATTAAGCTACAATCTTCAATGAGTAAGCATATCCCAGTAAGTAACGTGTTTTTGTGGCTGCCATTTTGTTCTTATTCCAACGGTTTGTGTTGTAAATCAGAACGTTATATCGTTAACGTTACCAACTGGCCTTCACGTTTTTCTTCGGTGAAAATCACGGCCTTCTCGGCACAAAACCCGGTTTAATATTTCCTTGACTCAAACGGTTAACATTAAATCTTTTACTTAACTTTAACATGAACTGACTGAACGGGTATTTGTCCCGGTTACTTAAGCGTAGCTAGTTAACGGTTTGCATGGTGTTCGTCATGGCTAGGAAGCGGCTGCCCGGGATGCGCAGCACGGGCTGGTCCTGGCTAACGTTAGTCACTCGGAAGTTTTTGTCGGATAAAATCGACGCAGTTTTACGTGAAATAAGTCAAAAATATAACTGACATTTTCTTAGTGATTTCCCACACGGAGTACCTGTCTGCAGCGTCAACGAGGCGTCGTATTTGTCACCTTAAAGCAGTGTGTATATTGCCCACCTCCCAGCGTCTGACAGTGCCTATAGGCCTCTAACGTTAAATGATGGCGCCCAGCTCACCTCACACAAAGACCACTTTAAAGCCTTTATGCTATAATGCAACATGTCATCCATTTAAATTACTACTTTATGCCTCGCACCTCTTTTGTATTTTTATATCACATCCCTCTTTGCCATTTAATCGCTCCCATTTGTTCACAATGTAATGATTTTCTACCAAATGCGGTTTTTCAGCCCCAAAAAAACAACCATCGGATTAACAAAGCATACTTGAACAGCTTAGTGTTTTTAGTATTTGGAGCATAAAGCTGGAGAAAAACATGCCCAGTAAGTAGGCATTTTCAATCACATCCTTCTTAAGGGTGTAAAGGGCAAAACCATTAGGATCTAAATGGCAGTGAGTCAGATTTATGATGATGATGATGATGATGATGATAACAGAGAGTATGTTAACCCTTGTGTGATGTTCATATTTTGTCAGTGTTCCCGGATCTGGTGGACCCACCACATTATTAGGCTTTTAAATCAATCCAGCCATAACAATTTATGTAAAAATACTTAATAGATGGTTACTTTAGCTCAATTTCCTATGATATATACATCCTTTTATGGTTCATACTTGCCATTTACCCCTGTGAGATCACATTTATGATCATATGATCATTTTTGTTTTTTTGTGAGAAAACAAGGAAATTCAATTATATAAGAAAAAGTGCTTGAAATGTAACAATTTTGTGTGAGCATACATTTAAATACACTCGGATCCAGTACACCCGAACACCTCATATGTAATAGTCATTGAACATAAGTTATTTTTTTATGTTCTTCACAGAAAATGAGCCAAGGCCAATGACTTTGAGCTAGAAGAAATAATAAATAGCATCATTTTTCTTTTAGCAAACATTGAAAACGGGTCCCACAGACCCGAACACCACGCAAGGGTTAAAGCCCCGCTGCGTGGAGGGCCTCATGGTGAGCTCAGCTTTCACAGATATGACCTAGATGTCAGAAATGACACATCCTTCCAGTTGTACACCGGTAGCAGCCATTAGGTAAGATATTACACGGGGCTGCAGCTTGACTTTATATAACATACTCATTTTTGCCCTTTAATTTTTTAAATTTTCATCCCAGTCCCTCATATTTTGCTGGAAGTTCTTTTCAAAAACCCCTTCTGTCTACACCTGTTCAGTATGGGCATTAAACCCCTCATACCCTAGCAGTGGATAGGGCCAGGGCCTGGCGATATGGCCAAACTCTTCTATTCCGATATAGGTCACTTCATACTGCGATTTTAACGATATATAGCACACTATAGCGTGTTGTCTGGTAGTAAAAAAATAAAAAGAATACTAGCCTATATGAAATAACCACATGATAAAGCATGTGTTTTATATATTCCTGTGTGAATTAGATACTTGACAAATAAAAAGAATAGAGTATTTTATTAAAGGACTTTGAAATTAACATAAGATGCAAGAATCAGAAGATAATGTGGCAAGTTCAGTTGAGTTTTTTTAACATCGCGATAGACACTTTATAGAAAAATATAATGCAATGGACATTTTTATATTGTTTTGACAAAGCACATTGTCATATCGCCAAGCCCTTTGTTAGCCATTGTTCTAGGGATGCACGATGATGTTGGCGCGTCATCGGTATTGGCCGCTTAAAATGATCGGCATCAGCAGATAAGACTATTTCTGCCGACGAGCCTTGCCGATAGCGTGGCTTGTTCACTATGCGCACACGACGGCTGTGAATGTAGCGACGTCCAACACGTCGGCTGTCTGGAGGTATTTTGAGATATGTAAAACAGATAAACTTGCTGTTTGCAGTTGTTGTGAAGTACACGTGATGCGAGGAGGCATAAAAACCAAATCGGCAAAAAGCCGCTACTTCAGTCCTTTTGACAAAGCTAGAAAATACTTTGGGGGGGTCCCTGCTGTGACCAACAAAATCATTGAATGTATTGCTCTTGATAACCAGTCGTTTAGAGCGATGGAGCCGCGGTATGCTATGCCTAGCCGGCGCTATTTTACTGATGTGGCCTCACCTGAACTCCAGAGTGTTGTCGCCAGTCACATTGAAAAGCTCCTTGCCGCCGCTAGTCACATTAGCTTTACCACGGGCATGTGGACATCAAGCGTGAGTCCTGTTAGCATGTTGAGCCTCGCTGCCCAGTGGTTAGACGAAGACTTCACCCTTAAACAAGCAGTCCGACCTGCACTCACAGGAAGGATCCGCTTCTCACACACCAGCTGCTATTGCATCTGATGTTTGTGAAAATGTCGTGCTGTGTGTTGACAGCGAACGTCTGTTTAGCGTTGCCTCTGATGTAAGGCGTTTGGCAACCTGTTCATGTAGGAGATGATGTGTATTTTCTGTTTTGAAAATGTAGATTTATTTTACTCCTAAGGACTGAAATTTGAAGCCTGAACTTAGTTTGTTCTCCTGTAAGTGAAATAATTTAACTATTTTTCAGGGGTGAATGTCCGTCTACATTTTTATAAGGATATATTTATGGTAAAATCAAATGTTTGTCTTGTATATTGCTTTATCAATAACACCATGAGTGTTATAAGGTAAAGGTAGTACAGGAGAGATACTCGTCAGTAAAATTGTGTATCTATCTATCTATCTATCATCTATCTATCTATCATCTATCTATCATCTATCTATCTATCATCTATCTATCATCTATCTATCATCTATCTATCTATCATCTATCTATCATCTATCTATCTATCATCTATCCATCTATCTATCATCTATCTATCTATCTATCATCTATCCATCTATCTATCTATCATCTATCTATCCATTTATCTATCTATCATCTATCTATCCATCTATCATCTATCTATCTATCATCTATCTATCTATCTATCTATCTATCATCTATCCATCTATCTATCATCTATCTATCTATCTATCATCTATCTATCATCTATCTATCTATCATCTATCTATCATCTATCTATCTATCATCTATCTATCTATCTGGGGAAAAATGTGTATATACATCGGTAACAGCCAAAAATGAGTTTGAAAATATCACCATATCGAATCACTAATAAGTTGATTGATGACAAATCGGCAACAATATTGATTAAATTTTTAAAGGTCAAAAATCCCTTTGTTCCACGTTCTTAAATGTGAGTCTTTTCTGGTTCTCTTACTCGTCTCTGATGGTCACCTGAGTATCTTTGGGTCGGTTGAACAAAATAAAGACATTTTTGAAAATGTCACCATGAGTTTCGAGAACCTGCAACTTAGGCTGCAACTAACGATCCTTTTCATTATCGACTGATCGATTAGTTGTTTTTGTTCTATAAAATGACAGAAAATTTGAAACAAAAAGTTTCAATCAAAGCCCGAGACGACGTCCTCAAACGTCTCGTTTTGTCAGCAACTCAAAGATATTCAGTTTACGGTCACAGAGGAGAGAAGAAACTAGAAAGTATTCACATTTAAAAAGCAGGAATCAGAGAATCATTACTTTTTTTTTCCATAAAGAATTACTCAAACCAGAGGGGGAGGTCAGAGATTGCAAAACTTTTTTGACATCAAACTTAATACTTTTTCACGGGAACAAGAAATATACGTGTAAGAAAAAAACAAAAGGCATAGGCATACCATTAGCTGCTCTCTGTTCACACATCGAGCCTCAACAGAAGCCCTTTGTGTTGTCCTTTTCTTTATTTTAAGCCTCTTCATCCTGCTTGTCTCCCTCTGTGTCCTGCAGCAGTTCTGTGGTGTTCTGGGTCACACATTTATGGAGTTTCTGAAGGGCAGTGGGGACTACTGCCAGGCTCAGCACGCTGCCTATGCAGACGAGTGAACAGCCAAACTCGCCATCGATCCGACGCACTTGAGCCACAGGAGGGACCCCGGAAAGTTGGCAGGACCGGGACGCCTCCCAGAACCAGCGACAACTCGGCCTGGATGGGGTAACTCCACTCGCTGCACTCTGCCCTCGTCGGCTTCCGCCTGGCCCGAATCAAGGTGGAACCAGCCTTGTTTTTTCTTCCTTTTCTTTTTCTTTTATTCCAAAGGAAAGGGTTTTGAGTTGTTTTCTGATTGTCCGCCCTTTTTTCGGCCGCCAACTCCCTAAATTTTCACATTTGCCTGTCGCAGCTTTTGTTTTTTGCCAACCTCGAAGAAGAACGGAGGATTTCCACTTCTAGAATCTCGTTGGACATTTTTGTTTGAAATTCCCTCCGAGTTTAACTGTTTACATTAGTGTTTTTCTCCTCAAAAGACTTTTTGGTTTTGTCATATACATATATATATTTTTTTTTTACGTTGTCACAATGGCTCGTATGAACAGACCGGCCCCCGTGGAGATCACCTACAAAAACATGAGGTTCCTCATTACCCACAATCCCACCAACGCCACCCTGAACAAGTTCATCGAGGTGAGCCTCAGTGTCATTGGTTGAAAGTTAAACTTTGCTCAGCCAGATCCAAGGGGCATTTACAGGCTTAGTTGACAAGTTTAACGTTAAACTGCATGTTCACGTTAGGGACACTATGAGACAAAGATAATGTGATGGGAACTCTGTCTGAATAATGGAAGATAATAAAACAGAGGAGGTCCTCTGGAAAGAAATATTTCGGCGGTAGATAAACTGTAATTCAGGCCCCATTTGAGACTTTAAAATCATAGTTTTACTGCTTGTGTACTTGTGTTTTTTGAAGTAGCTTTCTAATAAGTCCTGCAATGCATTTTTACAGGAGCTGAAGAAATATGGAGTTACCACCGTCGTGAGAGTTTGTGAGGCCACCTATGATGCCACCCTGGTGGTCAAAGAGGGAATCCAAGTTCTGGTGAGTTCAAAACCTCCCTGACTGTCGGTGCATCGAACGAGGCCTGCATGATTAATCGTTACAAAATCACCATCTCAATTCACCCCTGTTCGCAATTTAAGTTCTATATAACTTTGCTTTATTTTTTGTTTTTTATGACTTAGATTCTCACTTAATTTTACGAGCCGACTGCATCACAAACGCTACTACTTTCTTCTGTGAGCTTTAAACGTAGACTGTATAAAATAGGCACTACGATGCTCTCCCTTCTCTTCATTGAGTCCTCTACAGGCCTGTGGTGACGCGCAGGGTGCTATAGGTGCCAAAAGAAATCTATATTTGGTACTGCCAATTTGTTTTGTTTTGTCACGGTTCATGTGTGCAATAAACGTTACACTATATCTGTCCCCGAATCGTAGAGGCCTACATCGAACCAAACCTGGATGTGGGTTTGTTGCCCTTTTTTCCCCCTCTCAGCTCGGTGCATGCCTTTTCATTTTTATCCTTCTGTTTTCTTACAGTGTTGTGTAAAATGTTCCATTAATAAAGATGCTTTTCCCTGATGCCAACATTGGGACTTTATCCTCCGATTTAAGTTTTATTATTATTTTTTTACACTTACAAAGCCAAAAACCTTGCTGTAAAAACAACGAGCAGCCAAGGGAGGGCAGTGTGAATGTTTTCAATAGCAAAACATTAGTGAAGGATCAGTACAGCTGATTTCAGTGCACACAGTATTTGCCCTGTTGGAACATATGTTTGGCATCTTCAGACAATTAAAAATAAATTAATTAATTTAAAGAAAATATATTCAATTTACAATGATAAAAATCTTAAATCTTGACAAAGTTTCTGCAGTTTTGCTTCAAAAATGCCCTAAACGATTAATAAAGTATCAAAACAGTTTTCTGTTGAATGATTAAGCGATTAATTGAAAAACCAATTGTTGCAGCACAAATTGAATTATAGTCCAACCAGTGGCTTTTTGCCTTTTTTTCTTTATTTTTTAAAGTCATCAGATTTATTTAATGGCATAAGAACCAGAGGTTTTGTATAATATTTTACAGAAACTAATTCAATTAATAGCCTAATGTGTAGCTACTTTAAGAAATCCATAAACTGTCAAATGACCCACTGACCCAGACCGAAACCCCCTTCCGACCACTCGTCCCCCTACAGCAACATTTTCATGGTTGCTGGTTCAGCCCTCAAACTTCCTATGTTTTGGTTTCCAAGAAACTGGGCAGGTGACGTCATTCCCCCTCCTCTCTCCCTCCCCCTTCTCTTCCAGGATTGGCCGTTTGACGATGGAGCTCCTCCCTCCAACCAGATCGTGGATGATTGGCTGAACCTGCTGAAGCTGAAGTTCAGGGAGGAGCCCGGCTGCTGCATCGCTGTCCACTGTGTGGCAGGGCTGGGGAGGTGAGCGCTCGCTGTCACAGGGATTAAAGTATTACGTTCTTATCATATGGGATCATATTTTACACATGATTTCTCTTGGTCGGGATGGGGCAGATAAAACTCCGACATTTCCTCTGCTCTGTAGGTTCTCTGATACCGAACCAGTTGGTGCTGAGACTACGGGAGCCGAGAACGGCCATGGATAAAAAAAAAAGAAGCTTTATTTATGCACTGTTATCTCATGGTAACGTCTTATTAATTTGTTATCTCGATATAACAAAGTTTGTTTTCTCAAGATAATTAATTAATTATTTTGTTATCTCGATATGAAAAGATTGTTTTATCGAGATAATGAGTTAATTAATGTGTTTGTCTTGAAACTAATGCGCTGCCACGAACGGACGAGGCTGACAAACTCTTATATATCCGGCTGCTTCAGCTAAGGTAACGTAACTGTAGCAATGGGATGCAAAACGTGATTAAATGTTTATTAATTCATTCATAGTGCTCTGTACCGAAGCCGTTCGTGGCAGCGCATTAGTTTGAATTCAAGACGAACACATTATTAATTAATTAGTTATCTTAATAAAACGATTTTTGTTATGTTGAGATAACGAAAAATTTATTTGTTATCTCAAGAAAACAGACTTTGATATATCGAGATAACAAATTAATAAGTCGTTATCACGAGATAACAGTGTATAGAAAAAAAATCCACAGCCGTTTTCGGCTTCCATAGAAACCAGTAATGAATTGATGAGTTGTTTAAGTCATTTATCAATTAATACATGTCAAAGATTCTGTTTCCAGCTTCTCAAATGTGAGGATTTGCTGCTCTTTAGATTAGATTCAACGTACCAACGGAGGTTGTGAGACAGCAAAATGCAGTTTAGCATCTAACCAGAAATGCAAAAAGGCAGCAAAGCAAAGAGTAATGGATGCATAGTGGGTAATATACATAAATAACAGAGGTGTGACGAGATCTCGTGACATTAAAATGTGTCGGTTGTCTCGTTGAGGTAAAAATTGTCGTCCATATAGAAACTAGGGCTGCAACTAACAATTATTTTTATTGTCGGTCGGTTATTTTCTCGATTAGTTGTTTGGTCTCTAAAATGTCAGAAAATAGTGAAAAATGTGGATTGGTGTTTCCCAAAAGCCCAAGATGATGTCCTCAAATGGCTTGTGGTGTCCACAACTCAAAGATATTCAAGAAGCTAGAACAATATTCACATTTAACAAGCTGGAATCAGATAAATGTTTTATAGAAAATGACTCAAAACGATAATCCAAATAGTTTCTGATTCATAACTAATCAAGTAATATTTGCAGCTCTACTAGAAACAGAGCTTTTTGCATTGTACAAATTTGGGAAAAAAGCCTGTTTCATGCAGTTTTCAGAAGCTTACTTCTAAGTTACTTTTACACAAATGTCATTTTGAAGACGTGTAAAGGACGCGTACAATTTGAAGTTGGTAGATTGCTTCATTCAGTGATATCTTGTCGAGTCAGTTTCAAAATTATGAAAAACAAAGATGCCATCTATTGTGGCTTGAAAAACAAACCAAAAAAATATGAAACAAAGCAACCGTCGAGTAGATTTTCTTATATGGTGACGTACATGAAATCACTCGCGTGTGTTTGCTTAGCCAAACAAGTGCTGTCTCCCCCCCCGCGGCTTTCAACTGACCTCAGGTTCAGAAATAGCTGAATATCCCTGAACTCCTCTTAAACGCTCAGTTGTATATACAGGCTTTTAATCACAAATACGAAGGGGTTAAGAACTTTGCCAGTTTAGGTTTTTGCTCTCGGATTGTCCTTCTGATAATAGATGAACGTGAAACTGAACATTGGTTCTAAATGAACAGGGCAATGGAAATAAAATGCAAGATATTTATTTTCTAACTGACATACAGCACTCTGTTGCTTTTTCCTTCCCTGCAGAGCTCCTGTTCTGGTCGCGCTTGCTTTGATTGAATGTGGGATGAAATATGAAGATGCTGTCCAGTTCATTCGACAGTAAGTGAGACACGTGACTCTTAAAAGCTTTCGACAGAATGATTTAAAAATGCTGAGACTGGCTCAGGCCTGCACGGTTAATCGTTATTAAATCGACTTTCTTCTGTGAGTTTTAAACAATAATAAATAAAATAGGTTTTAAAGTGCTCTGCGATGCTCTCTCTTCTTTTTATCGAAGCCTTTATGTTTACAGGCTTGTGGTGATGTGCCGTAGGTGCCAAAACAAATCAGTTTGGTTCTGCCAGTTTGTGTTGTCATGGTCCATGTGTGCAATGAACGTTACACTTTGTGAGGCAGAGAATCGTGATATCAATTCTAAGCTAAGAAATGATGATTCATATTTTTCTTCTGAATCGTGCAGGCCTATTCTGGCTGATGATGATATATATCTGCAAATACTCTTTGTATTTATTCACAATATATAATCTTTATTTATCGAGCACTTTTCAAACTCCTGTTACAAAGAGCTTCACAGATCAAACAAAACAAGCCAGTCATAAAAAACACATCAGGTTTTTGAAACAACAAATAAAAACTATGAGATGTATAAAATCATGTACAGTGTGGAAAAGAACAGTTTTAAAAGAATAAAAGAGCGTAAATATTATATCATTTATAAGATTGTTTTTGGGAAACTTCCACCTCCTAGATATGGCAGTTTAGAGGGCGACAGAAGACAAATACACAAGTAGTTCTTTGCTGCAATCCAACCGTGAACATTGCCCCAAAACATAAACACACAAACATTTCTTGGATTTGGTTATTGCGACCAGGACGTGTACTGAGCTGTACATTTAACAGTTGAGAAAAATGAAGTTGCGTCAGTGCTCACTAGTGGACATACCACGTATTAAAGACCCTGCACCTCCTCAGACACGCAGTGTCAGCGCCGTGTGTACACACACCGGTATATCTGTGAAGCCTGATAACATTTGGCCCTACCGGTGTAGTGTACGACCACTAACTTTAAGATCTTCCTGCTTTTCTGTAAGACTGACAGAAACTGAAGGTTTGCGTGGTACATAAAGCAGGGAGGGATGAGTCATCCTAACTTTAAATAGCTGAGATATCAGAGAGTGAATGAGAGTGATGCAGTAGGAGGAGGAGGAGGAGTGGACGTAGTGCCCTTTTTTTTTTTTTTTTTTAAGTATGTGATGTGTCATCGCTCAAAATAGTTTGAGGTCCCACATGCTGGCTTTGAAGTCATGTTTGGATGTTCATAGAAAGGTACATGAATAAGGTTGAAAATGCAGACATTTGGGCATTTTAACGATAACTGGCTACATATTAGGATTAGAAGACAGTGATATAATGTTGCAATCTAACTAAAAAGGGTCATTATTTGCACACTGTATTTCACCACTAGTTTACCACCACTTTCCCTGTATTCACCACCTGAATTGCTCCTCTGGTATTTAAAAAAAAAAAGGGTTATTTTCTTAGTATATTTCTTAGAGGGGGGCTCCTATTAACGGTTACACCGCCCAACGGCATGCTGGTTACAGCTCGTTGTGTCGCTCACTACAGAACATTCAAGAACAGATTAAGAAAGGGAAACCGTCCTCTATGTCACATAGAGGTCCCAAAAAGCTAGCTGTTAGAAAATGATGCATATTCTCTTGCATTGCTGGGGGACGCAACTATGTCCTGGCATGTGTATCGCGGTGTCGAGTGTGAAGTTGTTTACATGAGCGGTTCTTGACAAAGCTGCAAGCAGCAATACCGCTGGCCGAGTTCAACAAGCACTGCACTAGTTTATATAATTTGATATTGTGAAGTATATCTTCATATAATACATATTCTGGGAAATCAACTGAGGTATTGTTAATGGGTTAAATAACCACATGGAAATGTCTTTTTTTTTTTTTTTTTTTTACCATTTCAGGCAATTAAAAACCTGACAAACCAAAGTACTTCAACAATAAACATCCAAAGTCGTCCTGCTTAGTGATTTGCAATATTGTCCAAATGTTTAAAAATGTGTCTGTTTTATGTCATTATGTAAGTAATAGTATGTCAATGGATTAAAAAAAAAAATTGGCATGACATAATTTCTGACGGTAGAGATTTGTCTCGTTATTTACACCAATAATTATGATGTAGAAAATGGCAAAAAAAAAGGTGGATAACTTGACTTTTTGTATCTTCCATTACATTTTAATTATCTTCTCACAGTGCACATAGATACTTAATGAGCTCGTGATCTGATCTGTTGAGCCGAGCTGAAAGAGTGTCCCGTTGTTTCTTCCAGGAAGCGTCGAGGAGCGTTCAACAGCAAACAGCTGTTCTACCTGGAGAAATATCGTCCTAAGATGCGCCTGCGCTTCAAAGATTCCAACGGCCATCGCAATAACTGCTGCATCCAGTAGAGCGGCGCCGGCCCCTCGTTCAATCCAACCTCGCTAGCTTATTACCTGGCAGGCTTGTTTTTTAAGTCATTGTGTTGAAGTTCTTTACTTTGGAAAACCATGCTCAGTTATTCAACTGCCCCCTTTTTCCTTTCCAGGTTCAATATCAAGTGTCAAAAAAAGAAAAGAAATGAAAAATGAGTTGTGTGAACTGGAATCACCGTGTTTTCTCTTCATGTGCCCGGTAAAAAAAAAAAAAAAAAAAGTTAGGAAGGGCAACGCTGAGTCGTGTATCATTGTAAGATGTTGGATTAATAGTTTTTCTGCAAAAAGCCCAAACGTGTTTGATTGGCAGGTGCATTAACATCTGAGAATGTTCTAAAAACAAAGCATTTTTAATTTCACGTGAGCAAATTATGTACCCCGTTCAATTTTAGTGTCCCGTTTCAAGACAGAGGTATGCCTTCCTTCAAATCAGATGGTTTCATCCATAAATGCCTTACAATCGAAGTGGAAGAAAGGCAGTTGTGGGGGGAATCGACCCCCGCTGGCATTTGGGAAAGGTGTTTCATTTTTCTACTCGGAACAACAAAAATCATTGCCTTTGTCTTGTGCAGGAAGTCTTACACTCACATAAGCCCTTTCAGTAACAATTTTTTAATATAAAATGCTTATTGTTGCAATATTTGTCAATTGAAAGTCTAGGAACTCGTACTTTCTTCATTTTCTCTATTAAACCTTCTGTTTACCAATTAACTGCCATGTCCAAAATGTGATTTTGTCTTTTTTTTTTTTTTGCTTCAAACTGGACTTCCAACGTCTGCGATATTTTGTATGCCTTTTTATTTGATGTCTGTAACTTAAGACTTGGATACTTGATGATTTTATGTATTTGAAAATGTGTACTATTATTAGGTTGGCTATTTATACTATCAATGGATGTGTGATTTAGTACCGTGAGCGACAAAGTTGTACCTGTTGACCAACTTGTGAGAGTACATTAAATGATACACTGAAAAACAACAAAGAAAAGAGTCAATGGGTGGTTATGTATTATGTTATGTCTGAGTGGAAGTTCATTCTTCACTGTGGAAATACAGTAAGTAGTTGGACAAAAAGAAAATCTTAATTCAAAGTCCATTTACCAGCTTTTTCCGGAGCTTTCAACTGCGTTGACTCAGTCTCAGCTGTCAAACTACTTTTTAAATGTCACTTTTATGTATGAATGTACTTTTACATAATAATAGGAAGCAAAACATGTAAATGGTTTAGCATTGTAGTTAAATTGATAGCTGAAGAAAAATGTTAGTCATCTAAAGGAAAGTTTTTTTCCAGACTGAATAAATTGAATTTTGGGAGATTGATTTCAACAGATGAAGTTTTCTTAACATATTATTTTATTTTTTTTAGTCAAAATACAAGTAGAAGTCACACAATTGTTAAACCCTAAAGATGAACATCTGTCAAACATCTGCTTCCTGACATCCGGTTGTAAAATATGCTGTAAAACCAGGTTTGAACAACAGGCATTGTTTGAGTCAGGTGTTTGATCCACATTGTGGTTTTACAACATGCCTCAAGATCGGGTTAACAAGACCTTTTATTCAGAAAATTAAAAAAATTAAAGGGAAACCGCTCAAAGGTCAAGATTCCTGTAAAAAAATGAACAATAACATTGTAAAATGTACAAAAGAAATCTGGTCATGACATTTAAATTGAGTTTTATTAAGGTATGGATGCCCCCCTGTGGTCATTTGTTTTTACATTTACATTAATTTTCATTACAGCTTCCAGCATTTTCATCCCCAAAGCCATCATTATCTTCTTCTTCTTTTTCTTCATCCTGATGTATAGTTTGACCTGAGGCCTTTCTGGTGACAAAGTGCAGAAGCTTCCCCCCCAACTGTAAGCTGACGATCTAATGAACCTGGTTCAAAGCCATAGGTGTAGGCGGACTGGCAAATGCCAGACGGGCAAATTCAGTCTTGGGCCAATTTCGGCTGTTGGGAAAAATTTTTAAAAAATGCGGCAACACTGGCCTTTCACATTAGTTTAACGAAAATATGTAAGACTGTACGGCTGCAGCCTGGAGCCTCCTGTCTGGGGCCATCGGGTTTCTACTTTCATTTTAAGCCAAGGGGGGGGGGCTGTAAATTGTTAAGAGAGGACCATGAATTTTCAATGTGTTTAGCGATTGTTTCCGTAATTAATAGTAAATATAAGTTGTAATGCATTTTATATTTACGCAAATCCCAAAGGGCTACATGATAAAACAGGTAATTGCTAAAAATAAAAACACATGGAGAGCATGAAAATAAATACAAAAATTCTAATAATTACATCTAAGCCAATAAAGTGTGTATTTCAGTCGGGTGGAAACAGACGGCAAGGTAGTGGTAACCCAGAACTTAGAGTCTGGGAGACGACTCTCTCTACTGCAGTAACTATTTTAAACACTAGCTGTCAGTATTACATATTGCACCTTTAACCCTCATGTTGTCCTTGGGTCAAATTTGACCAATTTTCAGTTTTTTCATCACAACAAATGGGCCTTTGAAATAAGCTGAAAATGTCAACATCAGAAATATCAAATAACTTTGGAAAAAAACATCAAAAAAAGCAGCCACAACATTGAAAAAGTGACAAAAATGTCAGAAAAAGCGATTATTTTTTTTCATGGTTGACGGGAAGACAACACAAGGGTTAAGACTTAAAGTGTTCTTGTGTTACACCCGGTAGTGTCTAGGGTTATCAGGACGTAAACATAAACCAGATGTCATTGGTATGTGAAAAGATATTTATTTTAAAATCAGGTACAACAGAACAACAGAGCTTGCAAACGGAAACAAAGCAACAAAGCAAGTGTCTCTTTTTCGATGCTAGAATAGTTAAGCTGATGTTTATTAAACTTGATTTATTCCCTCCGCATCTTCCTGTAGGAGAACAGCGCCAGCCCCCACTCCGCTTGCATCCACCTCTAGTTTGAACGGCCTGGCGAAATCCCGGACGAGCCCCAATTTATGTTACGTCCCGTAGCTAGGGATACCGGGATATAAACATAAAACCAGATGTAATTCTCTCAGCGAATTGAAGTTATTGGCTGAATAGGCAGCAGACCATTTATCAAACAACACATCCTTCTCTCTGGAAATAAGTCTGGTTCTGTGACTTTCTATGACTTCTACATTTTTGCCGATATGTGTCAGGGACTAGTTCATAGATATGTAGAATAGCAGACTTAACTGACTCATAATTCCAACTTTCTTCCATAGAGCGCTGCCATGGCTTCCTGGGCTTTGCCATGGAGCTTACACTGGAGCAACAAAGACCAAACCTCAGTTGGCCACTGTAGAGCAACTGCAATGCAGTTGAATACACTGAAATACGAATCAACCTCAGGAAAAGGGAACAACGGCGCTAGAGCAATGTGCTTGCTAACATCAGCTAACATCAACATCCAGCTTCATGCCGACCACAGAGCCGGCCCGCCTGATCAGGCTGGATAAACTGATCAGGCGGGCCGGCTCTGTGGTCGGCATGAAGCTGGACTCACTTGTGACGGTGGCAGAGAGGAGGATACTGGACAAACTGCTGGACATTACTGAAAATGCCAGCCACCCCCTGCACACCGTCATCAGCACCCAGAGGATCCGGTTCAGTGGAAGGCTGCTCCTTCCCAAGTGGCGGACCAACAGACTCAAGGACTCCTTTGTCCCTCATGCCATCAGACTCTACAACTCCTCACTCAGGGGCAGGAGGAAATAGGGCAGAGAGGACAATACATACATACACACACACATACACACACACATACAGTACACATACATACATACATACATACATACACACCTGGACTTAAATTAACACATGGTCACTTTATCACTTCATCACACTGGACTCAACACTGACACTTTAATAATAATTTATGGTCTTTTTTGTCTTTATTAGACAAATGTTCTTATTGTTGTTATTATTATTACTGTTATTTTGTTGTCTTTATACTGTCTTTTTTATCTATTTTCTTCTTGCTAAAACTGCTGCTGGAATTTTCAATTTCCTTGCGGGAGTCATCCCAAAAGGATTAATAAAGAGAAGTCTAAGTGTATCAAAAGCTGTGGTAATTGGACTGGCATTATTTCAGGTGGAGGAGGTGGTGAGTGACATACCTGGAGCAGCAGCAGGCAGGCTTTGCGCCCCCTGAGAGCTTTCAAGTTCGAGCTTCCATAGCTTTACAACCGTTTCAGCCTCTACTTCCAGCTTTCCATTTCAAACTGAAGTTGCATATGCTGTTTACGTTCCCTTTCTTGAGTCTCAAGCTGGAGACGGGCCAGGTGAACCGGGTTAAGGGTGTTTTTAACCCCCCACCTACCTCACCGTCCACCCCGGAGACTGCTTGTGGCTTAAGGGTATGCGCACTCTCTGTCTCTGCTGACACAGCGTTTTGAATTCTTCCATCACAGGCAACTCAGTCAACACTCTCTCCACCAAGTTAGCAATAACTAACGGTTTAAAATCTCTTTTTAACATAGTTTTAGTTAAAGGAATCTAGCGGTGACTCGCAAGATTAACTAAATCCTCTTTTCTACACACATTAATTTGGTCCAGAGTTGGATTACCCAGGAATGACAAATCAAAGCGCTCAGATGCCATGACATCAAGACAGCTGAACCAGATTACCAATTATTGTTCACTTTCCCTCTTCCAATAAATATCCTTTCACCAGGATTCAAAAACATCCCGGACGAGCCCCCATTTATGTTAACATTACCAGTTACCAGTATCCATCCAAACTGCAGCACGGGATGGCACAGCCTGCTTTGCATCTCACATCTCACACACAATTAAACACACACAAGGGTGCCAACGGCACCCGTAACACCTTGAAAATGACCCCTTAAAAATGTTGTTCTTTAAAGCTATAGAGCGTAGTTTTTGTTGCCCCCCATGAGTAATTCTAAATAATGACAACAACACTGTCGGCGCGTCTACATGATACAAGCCTTCCGTGATCACGCACCATCTCCCCCACCCCTCCTCCACACAGTTGCTAGTAGCCAAGTAGGACATGGAGGATTTAAAAAAAACATCATGAACTATTCAGAAGAAGTAATTATCTTCACTTTCTTCAGTTTCTGCGCGTGAAAGTCGCCGGACGCCACAATCTTCTGAACTTAGTCATACTGAGAAATACAGAGAGAGTTGTGTGGAGCTGAAAGTCTTAATTAGCTTTGTAGCAACTCATTTGGCAACGGCTTGAACGTAGCAGACATTAATATACCAAAAGTTACGCACTAAAGCTTTAAAATCGTGCCTGGGTTTAAGGTTTAAATGTATTTAATTATTTATTGCAGACTGAATCAGTTAACTTTCTAAGCAATGACAACAAAACTGTTGTTGCATCCACATGACACAAACCTTCTGTGATCACGCACCACCGCCCCCCCCTCAACACAGTTGCTAGTAGCCAAGGAGGACACAAAAGATTACAAAAACATGGACTCTTGAGAAGAGGTAATTATCTTTACTCAAGTTTCAAGTTTTTTCGAGCAAATGTCGCTGGACGACACCAATCTGCTAAACAGTCATAATGAGAAATACAGAGAGAGTTGTGTGGAGCTGAAAGTCTTAATTAGCTTTGTAGCAACTCATTTGGTAACGGCTTCAATGTAACGGACGTTCATTATTGTAAAAAAAGGTTACGCACTAAAGCTTTAATACTTGACTGCCAAGGAAATGGTCAAATTTAAAGACCACTTCAGTCTGAAAACGACTTATTTTGGCACAAAATGACTGTATTGGTTAGTGTCTTAAAGCTGTTGATTATTTTTTATTTATGCTCAGTCCTGGTTGTTTTTTTGGCCTTGCTCGTGCATACAAAACATGCAAGAGGTTATCAAAATGTGTTTATTTCCTCCTTTGTACAACTCGAAGATGTCACCTTGAACCTTGATATAATAAATAAGAAGTCATATAAAACTACCATAGAGGTTTTCACACATCGCCACCCTCCAATCACAAAAAACAACAGTCGTCATGACATGAAATTATCAAACATATCCTACATTTGGAGAAAAAGGCACAGCGGGGTGGATTAAAGTGGGTACACAACAAAGATACTCACAAACAAAATGTACGTCATCCAGCTGTGTAATTTGCGTATTGACACATTTACATAACCATACAGAATAACCTTCAGACTCGTCTTGTTGTTGCTTGGATAGAAATGTGGCTGGTACTGTAGGTATGCACAAACACAGTGAGTTCTTAATTCCTCTAATTTGATATTACAGAGATGGCAAAAAGTGAGGTAAAACAAAACTTTTTTTAGGAGTTTCAAAAGCTGATGTTTGCTGTCCAGTGTCCACCTTCATGTCAATTTATAACCACAAAGATGGCTTCAAGAGACCAAAATGACTTTACAAATCACCAAATTAAAAACAAACATGGTCGGATCTTCCATGGAGTGATGGTTTCTCTTCCAGTCTCTCAGTTTTCTGCTCGGGCCCTCTTCACATGTCACTGGGGCCCTTCATGCTGGAGTCCTTTGCAGAAACCGGTGACGCCACCATGGGCAGGACGCACTGTGACGACTCACAGTAACCAGTCATGCCGGCGGGACCAGGGGGCCCGGGAACGCCGACTAGACCGGGAACACCACGGGGACCCCTTTCTCCGTCACGACCATCTTGGCCGTAAGCCGGTCGACCGGGTTCACCTGAGAGAAGAGTCAAAGGAAAGGAAGTTAATGTGAGAGAAAAACATTTTGGGGGAGATTTAGGGCTATTTTGCTTCCATAACCTGTCTTCTTTCACACTAGAGCAGGGGTCTTCAACATTTTTTACGCCAAGGACCCCTTAACTGAAAGAGAGATGGAGCAGGGACCCCTTACTACATGTATTGTATAAAAATGACTTGCATATTAAACTGGGCCTACAATAACGTGTTGGCGGCCTAAAGCCTTTATACATACCTTTTTAGTGCACAGAATATTAAGCTGTTAAATAATTGTTTGCATGTTTTTATAAATTATGTCTTAATGTTGAACTTAAATGTGGCAGAATGAATCCTTATGATATCTATGGATGGCCAGCAAGCCTACCATCAATGTTATTTTTTCACAAATAGGCTGATGTGATATGTGCTAATAATATGGATTCATATAAAAGCTATAGCGCGTAGTTTCTGTCACTGTCCCGATTGTGAGTGTCTGTTTAGTGTTACTTTACTGTTTTATTTTGTACCGTGTTTCTCTTGTGTCTTGTCGGACTATTGTGATGTTGTGTGCTTTTTCTGTTCTGTGCTGTTTTGGATTGTGGTTGTTAGTTTCTCTGTTTGTTCCCTGTCGTGTATTCTCATTCCGGGTGGATATTCTCAGAGGAAGTGTCCGTCTTTAATGAACGGGATTTTGGTATTCCTGTCTCAAAGCTTTTCAGCCTTCCAGAGCCTCGGCGGACCCGTCTCTCAGAGCCTTCATTGCCTGGTGCCTCAGACTTTGCCCAACATAGCCATACTGAGATATACAGAGAGAGCTGTGTGGAGCTCAGCAACTCATTTGGCAATGGCTTGAATGTAACAGACGTTCATTAATATCAAATAGTTGAAAAACATGAACCAAGTTCAACAATTTGAACTGTGCTTTATCCAATGTTCAGGTTTTTTGTTCTAGAAAAATATGCAAATTAGCGCATATGTTGTGCAGGTTACATTTTTCCTACTGATGTGTATGATACACACTGATTTGGCCTTAGTTGAATAATGCTGATAGTTTGATTCACATGCACCAGAGTCATATATTGAAGACATTTGTTCTTAAACAGATTTTGGCAACACTTAACAATAAGGGTGCATTAATAAGCATTACTTCATTCATTAATTAACTGTTAGTTACCGTTAAATAAGGTGTCTAATAAACATTTATAAACAATGTTCATGTTTGTTCATGTTAATTAACTAATGTATTAATTGATGCATTATTTACCATTAGTTAACTAACTGCTAGTAACAGTCAATTAAGGTGTCTATTATATAATTAGTAGTAAGTAATAAGCCTTGAATAACTGTTAAAAACAGTTAACTAAGGTGTCTATATATATATATATATATATTTTTTTTTCTTTCTTTTTTTTTACAGATTATTTTTTGGAGCTTTTTCCCTTTATTGTGTAGAGACAGTGGACAGACACGACAGGGTAGAGAGATGGGGGATGACACGCAACAAAGGGCCGCAGGTCCGACTCAAACCCGGGTCGCTGCAGGACCCAGCCTGCATGGGGCGGACGCTCCCACTGGGTGAGCCAGAGGTCGCCCCTAAGGTGTCTATTTTAAGTTAATGTACTAATAAGCCTAAACTGGAAATAACAGCTACTTTTGTCCACTATATTTGTCCATCCTCCAACGTGCAAGGCTAACAAAGATCATTAATAACTTTATTTCCAGTTTAGACTTATTAGTACATTAACTAATGTTAAAATAGACACCTTAGTTAACTATTATTAACAGTTAGTCAAGGCTTATTACTACATTAACTCAGGGTAAACTAGACACCTTACTTCACTGCAGTGTTGGGCAAGTTACTTTAAAAAGTAATTAGTTACAGTTACTAGTTACTTCTTCCAAAAAGTAAACCAAGGAAGATGGTAACAGCGTAATTAAGATGGGAAGAGTAATCAATTAGATTTTCCGTTACTGAAAAAAAAGTAACTTGGAAATAATGCATCAATTAATATATTAGTTAACATGAAGACACATGAGTATTGTTTAAAAAAAAGTTTGACACCTTATTTAACAGTAATTAATGGTTACTTAATGCATATTAATGAATTGAGTAATGATAATTAATGTACTCTTATTGTAAAGTGTTACCCAGATTTCTTAGTCATACTAAGTCTTTCACCTGGTAGACCGGGGGCACCTGGTGCTCCTTTGGGTCCTCTCGTTGTGGGTCCTCTTTCCCCTTTGTCGCCCTGGTCACCTGCAGAGAGGAAACATAATCATCACCAAGAGGATACACATAATTGAAATTGCCATATTTAGCTGGAGTTCAAGCTCAGACTTCACACCTCATCTGTTTCTTCGTTAACATTAAGGGGTCAGGACAGGATATAAATAAAATAAATATGACATCTTTAGCTCCTGGCTGGAGGAAATCCTCACAATTTAGACTATTAATGTATTCAAATATTTACAGATGATAAGAGTATACAGAGATTAAGGCTGTGTAAATAATCAAAATGGTATCGCGATTACAATTTTGGCTCCTAATGATCGCAAAAACAGAAAAATTGATTATGTTTTGCAAGTAAACTCTTATTTTGTCTCGTTTTAGGAATGAAAAAAGTTCAAACGGAAAAAGTATAAAAAATGTTGAAGTGCTTTCATTGTTAATTGGTTTAAAGGTGCCCTGCAACACGTATTTCATTACTAATGCCTGAAGTTCTACCATGGACATTTTTGTGGAAAAAATGCCTTGTTTACCTTGTTTCAAGCCATTCTAGCATAGTATAGAAAGCCTGCAGGAAGATGCAGCTTGATTTGTGCCAGTTCTTATTAATATTCAATGAGCTAAGTTGCTTGACTCTGATTGGCTATGAGAGCCTGGCTATCAGCATCCTTTAAGTCCGATTGGACAGATAGTCTAGCTAGCTGTCTGGATTTACCCTGCAGAGATCTGAGGAGCAGTTAACCATAGTCCTCATGAATCCACCAGAGTTTAAAATGCCAACACAAAGGAAGCCCAAGGCAACGGCTATCCGGCCTAAATGATTGAAATCCGGCAGATTTTCCAATCCCGGAAGTGGAACGTCAAGGATATGGACTAATTAAACGTCTACAGCCCACCGTGACTGAACGAATGTAACTAATAAAACTCTCAAACACGGCACACACTCTGAAGTTTATGAAGACAGTAGTCTCGCATTGCCAGACCATCCTCCAAAGCGCTGCGGAGGAGGGTCTGGCTAGTCCACAAAGCATTCTGGGATGGGAGAAAAACGTACTCTGGGTTATTGGCATTTCTTGAGACCAATCACAATCATCTTGTGCGGCGCTAAACGCCAGACGGAGCCCTGGTGCCTCTGCAAAACAGCCTTGAGAAGGGACTTGTTTTAGAACTTGTCAAAGGTTGTTTTAGTCATGCAACACAAAAGTCCGATTGGACAGATAGTCTAGCTAGCTGTCTGGATTTACCCTGCAGAGATCTGAGGAGCAGGTACCCATAGTCCTCAGAAATCAACTGGGGTTTCTTTCACCAACACAAAGAAAGCAGAGGGTAATTGTTTAACACTTTTGCAAGGCCCTGTATCCATGTCACATTATCATTTGGGGCTGAGGGGCCCCCCTGAAGGTCTGATCCTAGAACCGCTCTTGTAGTCACATAAACATACGGTCGTACAACTGCTGATCTAACCCCCTATGTCCACTGGTTGCGGTACGGCTGCAGATCCGCTCCGGAACAGCGGCTGAGTCAGTAGGTTTCCATTAAAGTCAATGTGTGTATTTCCACAGACTGCGCAACGGCTGCCTTCCGACTCCGGCACAGCTCCGGTGATCCCGCCGAAGCAGATACGCAGAGATTCTATTTTTGCCGGACGCCGGAGAGCTCCGCAGCAATTCAGAACACGGCAGATAGTGCGGGACAGGAAGTCGAGCAATGAAACAAAAACAGCTGGTTAATTTTCAAAATAAAATAGACCGTGCTCACAGCGGATTACATCTCTCTGCACAACGCCTTGAAAACACAGCACAGAGTTGTTTCCCCTCTACTCCTTTGGATGGAAACAAACTGTTGTTGGTTTCTACATGAATTTGCGAGATCTTGTGGGCCCTCGTGACTTCAGCTGTCAGTCATGGCCGCAGCCGTTCTGCAACAAATCCGGACCTGATGGGTATTGACGGATGGCAGAGCCGTTCCAGAGCCGTTCTGCAGTTGGTGGAAATCCAGGGTAAGTCTCACCTTTGGGTCCTTTGCGACCCATAAGCCCAGCTGGACCCTTCAGACCGGGAAGGCCTCGTGATCCGGTGTGTCCGGGGAAACCGTTCTCTCCGGAGGGGCCTGGAGGACCAGGTGGGCCGGGGGGACCCTGTAGCCCAGAGATGCCTGAATCAGGCCTGCTCAGGCTAGCTGCTAGCTGGGCCAGTTGCTCTGTGACAGACACAAGAGGATATGTTTGACATTGATATTTAGAAGCTGACTCTCCAGTCCAGAGCAATTTTAAAGATTCAGTCTGTGCTGTTTACACATTTTAAAGGAGCTACTGCTTTACTTAGCATGCTATAAGTGATAAAGCAGGTGACCCTTTAAGCAGTATGAGCATCAGTCAAGAGGATATAAAGGACACACTGAATGAGTTTGGTAAGAAGGTGACAAACACTTACCTTGCATTACCCTCATGCAGACTTGTTTAATGTGTGTATCTGTTGGTGATTTCCCCTGAAACACAAAGATTATTGACAGCAATCAGCCATTTGTCCATGCAGCAATTTAATGAGCAAACATCACATGCAAATGTGGCCCAAATATATTTAATTCCATAAAACTAATGCTTATGGAAAAACCAACCCATAAAACACTCTAATTTTGTCATATAACAGTAGGAAGGATACAAGTGTCCTTCAGTTGAGGGTACAAACTGGACAATAAGCAGCAAAAAAACGGTTGCCCAATAGTTTGTAGCTGAAACATCTCACCGCTGGTCCCTGCGTCCCTGGCAGGCCTGGTGCGCCCATATCGCCCTGCATGCCACGTGGTCCCGGTTGGCCAGCCTTGCCCTCTTTCCCCTGCTGTCCTCGGCCACCCTCCGGTCCTTTATTTCCTGTCTCTCCTGGTGGGCCTGTCTGTAATCAGCAGCAGCATGTAGATACTAATATAAAGGATACATTATTGTTTTTATGATAAACTATTTTCTTTTACAACATCCAAACATACAACTCTCAACATGCACAACCCCCCACCCCACCCTTCCTTTGCCATCACCACCCACCCAGAAAAAAATCAAGAAAAGATGACACAGTAACTACAAGATTCAAGACCATTCAACAAAATAGTAACACAATAGACAACACCATGCGCCCATGATACATGTCTCTCCCCAGCACAAAGCTTCTTAGGAGCCCTCCAGAAAAGCGCAGGTACTTTCCCCATTTTGTAGTATGCACATCCAATCTGGCAAACCGTTTATATGACATATTTTCAAACCCCACCACTCTAGCCATCTCACAAGCCCACTCCTGGATTGACGGCAGCCCTTCATTCTTCCATCCTCTTAAAAGAATCAAAGAATCTGGCTAAACCAGAACATTGTGTTTGGCGGCCAGACTCCAACGTGATAATAAAGTAGCTTCCCCCGGGCCAGAGCCTGCAGGTGGATGCTGGGGTGGGGGGGGCAGCAATACAGGTGCATGGCAGCAGCAGCGGCCAAGATGGGCAATTTGTTCAGCTTAAATAGACCGACAAATTGAGTTTGGTGAATGATACAGGGAGTGAGGCACGTCACATGAGTGTACTCAGTGCAGCTCGAGTTGGCTGACTGAACTAGCTCGCAGTCATCGCCTCATTTTGGACCCAACCTCTTATGTGCTTATATATTCCGCTTAGGATTGATCCATCTCCAAGGACAATTCATCTTGGACTGAATGGAACCTGGGTCCCTGCAGTCCAACATAGGTTATCATGCATCCCGGGTCAAAATTCCTGGACCTTATCACATAACCATACGACATGAAGTAATTGGCATTCCTCTATTTAGGATTAATACAACACATATGGTACACACTGGTAACTCAAGACCACCTGTTTCAAAGAAACTGATTGAGAAACAGTTGCAGGATGGGGATTATATCAGTAAAACAATAAAGACCTCCTGAGACATATGATAATTTGTGTAGGTCAACATACCGATCCTTTCTCTCCTGGCTCTCCTTGTTCACCCTGTGAGGGAAAAGATAGGTCAATAATTGTACATCTGCAAAAAAGTTGCTTCCAAAGTTTGTAGCAACAATGATTCTGCGGAGTAAAAGTATTTTCCATCTCACAGTCAGGATGGAATTTCGAGCATGTGTGTAAGTAAATGTATTTACTGATTTTATTTACTGAAGGATTAGTGTGTATGTTTTCCCTGTCTTTGCCTAATGGTGTTTTTAGGAATCTTGCTGTGTCGTATGTTCAAAAACATCTCTCAATGGATGTTTGTATGTGTTTTAATTGGTAATGGCTGCAGCATGGGTGTTAGCCCGAGCAGAATTCTCCACTCTGTGGAGTAATAAAGTTTATGTTATCGTATTGTATCGTATCATATCTGATCTTATCGTATCTTTTCTTATTGTATCTGATCGTATCGTATTGTATCGTATCGTATGTTATCGTATCTGATCATATCGTATTGTATTGCATTATATCGTATCGTATCTTATTGTATCTTATCGTATCTGATCATATCGTATTGTACTGCATTATATCGTATCTTATCGTATCTTATCGTATCTGATCATATCGTATTGTACTGCATTATATCGTATCGTATCTTATCGTATCTTATCGTATCTGATCATATCGTATTGTACTGCATTTTATCGTATCGTATCTTATCGTATCTGATCGTATTGTATTGTATTGCATTATATCGTATCGTATCTTATCGTATCTGATCATATCGTATTGTATTGCATTATATCGTATCGTATCTTATTGTATCTGATCATATTGTATTGTATTGCATTATATCGTATCGTATCTTATCGTATCTGATCATATCGTATTGTACTGCATTTTATCGTATCGTATCTGATCGTATTGTATCATATCTTATCTTATCGTATCTGATTGTATTGTATTGCATTATATCGTATCGTATCGTATCTGATCGTATTGTATCATATCTTATCTTATCGTATCTGATTGTATTGTATTGCATTATATCGTATCGTATCGTATCTGATCGTATTGTATCATATCTTATCTTATCGTATCTGATCGTATTGTATTGCATTATATCGTATCGTATCATATCTGATCGTATTGTATCATATCTTATCTTATCGTATCTTATCGTATCTGATAGTATCTGATAGTATCTGATAGTATCTTATTGTATTTTATCTTATCTGATCGTATCAAATCTTAGTACCAGCCTCTTTTTCATATCTTAATAATTTGATATTGTACTGATATTGTTGTTGTTACAAAATACATGATTGTTCACAACAACACACTTTTTCAGACTTTCCAGAATAGGTTTTACACTAATAAGCTAATTTCTTTCAGTCAAAAGCAGGTGTTTCAGTCGTCAATCCCTCACCAGGTCTCCGGCGTCTCCTGGTGTTCCTTCAGCACCTGCACCTCCCTGAAATAAAAATGCATGACAGATTTTTGGCACTTAATGTTCAACACACTGTAATCGGAGTTTTAATAGCTAGATGTAGTATTACAATTCATATGACATACCTGGTCTCCCTTTGGACCAGTGAGACCGACTGCACCCTGAGAAAAAAGTTGATAATAACAATGATGATCTGAAACTACTTAATATTTTTCAAACAAATAAATCCGCAGTTTCTTACTTTTATGGCAAATTTCACATGTTCTAAATATTCAGAAATGAGAGTGCTCACTTGGATTTGATAATTTTGGGCTCCTCACACTTGAAAACAGCTGATGTTTTGTGTCCATATTTGGACTTAACAACTAATTCAAGTAGTGAACACAACAGTGACATGTCATCACCTTTTGAGTTGTTATGTTGAACGTGTTAGCAGTTGCTTGTTTACACATCCAGCTGTTACAGAGCAACGGGGTGATTTATTAGGAGTCTTTCTGTTTGTGTCCACGTGATGTAAAATCCTATATTTTAGCTCTTTTAGTTGTTTTTGCTCTCTTCCAACAAAGAGAAATATCCGTTTCTTTAGTTTCTAAATGCTTTCCTATGCTCACCAGATAAGGCCAATTAATGCTTCTGCATTAAATCGACGTCGTGGGTACGTATGTTGGTACGAGGATATATTGACCTGACGTGCAAACCTCTACACCTCTACACCTCTAGACCTCTACACCTCTATACACCACTACATGTCCCTCGGCCGTGTCTTGGTAGTGTTGCATTTCCTCCTACTCATTTCTGGGTTCTCCTTCTCCATGAACAACATTAAATCAGGGAGAGGGTTAATGTCTCCTGCTACAGATTTCCCACTATGCCTATAGGGTCGGTACTCGCTCCAAAGCTAATCCGGCCACTCTCTCACTCGCTCTACCACACACTCTCCACACACATACCGACAAAAGCTCTTCAAGGAGCCTCCGCAGAACCATGAATCCGATTTTAGTGTCTTATCCGCTGTTTGCTGCTGAGCAGGTAGAGTACACTGGCTTTTACAGCTTTTTTTTCTCTGAACAACAACACTATTAGAAAGGTGAGAGTTGAAGCCGAACAGATAAAGAATGAGCTGAAACTCATGTTAAAGCTGCGTAAAGCTGAGAGGAGCTGCAGCTAATAATTCTCTGCAGGTTCATCACTACACTAGCACCAACATACAATTCATAAACAGCAAAAGGTTAGCCAATTTAACCATCACCATCATTATACCCATACACAATACCACAAGACTAAAAAAGTATATGTCCAAAAAAATTTCCAGCACAAGAACAGAGGGAAATATGACTGTACTGAAATGTAAAAAGAAATCAAAATAAAGACACTGAAAAAACAGTAAACAAAAATTCAATGTGTTGTTAAAAAAAAGATATTCCCTGCCCTCAACCAGACTTACAAATAATACAATCAACACAGTAAATAATGTCACATTGTCACATTGTCTTCACATTATATTTCGATAAATTATTTTTTATTATGAAACTATTATAAAAATTGCTTGTAGCCGCTTTAAGCTTAACAATACATACAACTAAAACTACCTTCAAACGTCATCTCCACCCAACCCCCGACACCCTTTTGTGGTCAACTGTATTTCTATGATCTGAGCCAAGGTACATTTGAAAACAAGCTCATAATATAGAACTGGCAAGTTTTAAAAATTTGGATTTGGATTGTGCAACAAGGCCGGCCTGCTCGGTTCTTTCGGGGAATTATTGTAAAGATTTACAAAGACTATGTTTAGGGCATTTCCTCTCTAACTGGGACATTTTGAGACCGATTGGTGGGATCGCTGTAGACGAAGTACACACGGAGATACACTAGTAAGTAGAAGTGGGGGAAAAAAATTAATACAGCATAGTATTGTAATATTTTCAGTGGCAATACTATGCACCAAGTATCGATCTTTCATTATATATGTGTTGGTCAGTTTGTCTGCTCGACAATCCCATTTTGCAGCAATAAAATTGAAGTGATATGAACAAATAGAGAAATTAATCTTTTTAGATAAAACAGATGTTGACATAGTTTCCTTTTGGGGACGTCATTTGAAATTGGGAAAAATTTGAAGTTGGAAAAAAGGTAATAAATTGCAATATATCGCAGAATATTGCATTGTTTAAAATCACAATAATATTGTATTGTGGCACAAGTATCGTGATGATATCGTATCGGGAGCTAACTGCTTACTGGTAAGAGCTAATGAGGTTTAACCATGTATCCAAGCTAATTAAATGGCTCACGTTACTATGTGGTGTCAACAGTTAACTTAATTTGATATTTTATGCGGCATTTTCTTTTGCGGGGTCCAAAGTTCCTTCCCGAGACTATTTTGCAGAGCCACCGTCGCTCCATCCGGAGCTTAACACCGCCCAAGATGATTGGTTTAAAGAAAGGCAAACAACCCAGAGCATTTTTTCTCCTACCCCAATACATCTGTGGTGTGGCCATACTTTACTCCACAGCGCTGTGGACGTCTGGCACAATGCGAGACTAAGCACTTATTCGCTACGGATTTTTTTTCTCACCCTGTCGCCCTTCTCCCCACGATAACCAGCAGGGCCAGGAAGTCCAGGAAATCCCGGGTCTCCTTTGACTCCCTGTTAAAACACACACAAAATAAACGGTTAAATGCACAGAATGTACACTCAGAATCATAACACAAGACTGACTATGTGAGGCTTAAAAAAAAAACACCCCCATCTTAACCTGACAACATCCACAGAAAAGATTTAAACATTTCCAGCTTCACATCATCTGAACGGTGACGGTGAGGCTGGAAGGACACCCCCTCCCCCAATCATCCAACCATCCACCCTCCCTCACATGTTTCTAAGTGTGTGTGGTGGTACTGATTGTAGTGTACAGTGGGCGATGGGTTTCAGGCATTCCTGGGGAACAGAGAGCTCTTTCAAGGCTTCTCAGCTTCTTTTCCTGCCCTGAATCCCCCCCTGAGCTGCAGAAAATCCCTGTGGGCCTTCAGATTTCTGTAACAAGTGGCCATTCATACCTGTTCACCGGAGAATTAGAGACTTAACTGCAGGGACAGAAGTTCATAAAGACCTGCCACTCTAATAAAAGCCTAGCACAAGGCTTCAGTTCCCAGATACAAGGTTTATGTTGGTGAATGATCCTCGTGTTGAATAATACGTTCAGGATAGGAGTATTTATGAACATTGATTGCTCACTTTGTATTTCAGAGCCTTGATCTCTTAGTTTGATAGAGATTATATTAGCAGCACAGAGCGAAGCAGAAAGGTTCAGCTGGCACTTGGGGCCTTATTAATAAAATCTGTTACGCAAGAAAAAGTTCCGTGAAACAGAGTGAAATTTGCAACGTTTCAAAAGTTGGGATTAATAAAGAATTTCTATGCGTAAAAATGTGCCCAGTTTTTCGCAACCTTTTAATCATGCGTGTGATGGTGTGTAACGCTCCGAAGGCTTTGTAGGCTGCGTTTTAGTGACCTCCAATGGTAACACGAAATATCACATGGATAAAGTACTCTGGATGCACAGCCCGGATCCAAAACATCTGCGCCACTTCATTACCCTGATGAAGCCAATATAGCTCCAATCCACTTAATTAACCTATCAGGACAATAAATAAATAGCCAGTTCCCGATGGCCCGTGGATTGCAACCAATCAACAGCATGGCAGATTTGGCATTGCTTGAAGATTTAGCAAGAGCACCTCGATCTCACAATCACTGAATCGTGTTTTTTTTCCCCACAGTTTTCCGTTTCATGATTGGTCATCAAGGGCTCCCTTACAAGGCTGGAATATTTATTGATTGATTGATATGGACCTTATTAGGACAAATATGGGACGCCATGGGAGGAGCATAAGGCTTGTGCACGACCGCATAAGGTAACGCACGTTCGTATTCATAACAAGAAGAGTCTGTACAGGTGTGCGCTACAAAGTGTTATGATGTTTGCATACGAAAATTCAAACTTTTTTGAATTGACAGGCCCCTGGACTGTCAAGAGATTACCATCTGTTTAATTAGCTTCATCAAAATGTATCTTTCAGTGTTTCTCGAACCATCCATGCGCTCTTCTTTTCCCATAAAAGTATTACTATAATTGTGTTTTTTTCTCAGGTAATTAGCACAAACAAGAGAGAATTTTTTAACTTATTAACCCATTATGGATAGATTTGGCCAGGATTGGGAGGGTTACTTTAAAAAATTTATTCTGATAAAATTACTAATTACCTGTTAAAATTCTTCCAACATAACATAAACCATAATTTAACAGAGATGTGTGACTTAATGTTTGGAGTACCACAAGGTTCTGTACTGGGGCCACTCTCTTTCTGAGAAGTTTTTGAGACTTTTCTTTGCACCAAAACCTATTGTTCTTTATTTATTCTGGAAATTGAAGGATGTACTTAAAACACTATGGAGTATACAATATGCATCTGGGATTGATGATTTAATAGACTATATATGGCACTATTCATTTACCAAGCGTTACCATGTAACTTTTAGTAACTTTTATCTGTTACATACAGCATGTACCCTGAATTTTTTCCAGTAAATGTAAGGAAACACAACCCCTTATTAATTTCTCTGTTAAAAGCCAAACATGTAATTATATATATTTATAAATATAGATATATATATATTGCGTTTATTTATTTTTTACTGTCTATAATATAATTACTTACTTATTTGTATTTAATATTGTGCTATTTAAGTTTCTCTTTTACAGAAAATGTTATTTTGAATCAGAAGTGTTCTGTTAATTTAAAATGAATAAAAGCGAACTAACATAGTTTTTCATATAGTGAGTGTTTTTATCTAGACTGCGACTTGATTAAAAAAGAAGCAGCTTTATATATTCTCACCTGGTTTTAAAATGCATCTGAAATGAAAGCTTCCTTTCACGCAGAGCACCTCCTTTTCTAATTATCTTCTCCTTTAAGTTGCCTCTTTAGCTTTGTTTTGCTCGCCATCCGCCATAATTACTGTGTGTATTACTATGTGTTACTGCCACATGTGGACTGAAGACACACAGGTAGCCGGGAATTGATCTTGGCTCGCTCAAACTCAACTTCGACCTGTGACATACAAACACATCTCAAACTTCCTATTCTGGTCTGATCTCGTCCTAATTCTGTACACATCACAACAAACTGTTGGGATAATCACAGTGAACACAGTTTAACTGGGAACCACACTCTATTAGCTCTGTTTCCAGCTGGTGTTGAAGGTTCATCTTTCTCCCACAGTAAAACAAATGTAGTCTGAACAAACTTGGTGAGATATATCTTTAAGGTGTTTGATTACAGTTTATCCCTGATATTAGACAGCCTCTCTCTCTCAAGTCTTACCCTGGCTCCTGGTGATCCTGGAGGCCCGTCAGGCCCTCTCTCTCCTCTTGAACCCTAAAAGAGAGAGAAAAGAAAAGGTCAAATCTGGATAGAAAGCTCAAATAGTTGCCTAAATCCATAATAGCACAATGGAAATAAATAATTTGTTTAGCTTTACTACACTGCCCAGACAAATGGCTGATGAATTTTGTGAAGATGTGAATGTTTACTGTTCTTTTCACTAATAAAGACCACGACAATAACAATATAGGGTTACACTAGTTTATGCATATAGAGGGTGATGTAAGAGAACTGGATTAAGGGTCTGGATGAAAGGATGAGGTTTGAGGGATAAAGATTGAGAGATGAAGGGATGAAGTTTCTTTTGTTGTGTGGTATCAATGTAAAATGCCAGGTTTACACTGGCTACAATATGCAACCGGTTAAAGGAGAATTCCCATCAATTTCAACATGTAGCTCTGTTTTTTTAAAAGAGTAAGCACCCAACAGGCTTAAACAGGGCAAGTTTTAAACATGTTTTTAGCCTCTAAGCATGCTCAAAATGTCATTACCAGTGCCTAGTCATGTGCAGTGATTCCTTCCAAGTGAACTCAGTGAATTTGACTGCAGTAGATGTGACAGAAAGGCAAAATTGTTGTGTTACTCCATACCTCTGTTTATTTCCTGTTTTCCACACTAGTCGATTGTCACAACTTCTATGCCTTTCTGTCACATCTACAGCAGTCAGATTCACTGTGTTCACTTGGAGGGAAACACTGCACATGGCTAGGCTCTGGTAATGACATTTTTTAGAGGCTAAAAACTTAAAACTTGCCCTGTTTAAGCCAGTTTAAGCCCATTTGGTGCCAACTCTAGCAGGAGGATAACTCGGTGTAGACTGCACTGATTGTGTTCATTTGTCTCGCTGTAGACAGCACTAAAAAATTTTAAAAACAGAGCTACATGTTGAAATCGACCGGAATTCTCCTCTAACATTTAATAATGACAACTAACTGCAACGAGTATCAGGCTGTCTGTGTATTTGTTTAACAATCTTCCTGTGATTTAATTGTTTTGGAAGGCTTGTGCCGTGTCCTGTGAGAGTGCCATGTTTGGGCTACTGGACACAGAGCAGGAAGTCAGGGTCAGAATCACCCTGGACTTTCAGATCTGCCTTGGAGGCTTTTGGGATGAAAAAAGGAGGGGGGGACTCATATAATATTTCCTGTCTCAGGGAGAAAACTGTCTCTCGCAGCTTTAACGGAAGTGTAGATGCAACTGACTCACTGGTCCTCCTCTGGGTCCAACCGGTCCCACCTCTCCCTGCTCGCCACGCTCGCCCTGGAAACAAATAACACAAATAATTGTCAATGGCATCGGCTTCTGTCTTGTACTTCAAGAAAAAAGCTTTGTTGATTATTTTATGAGTTGAGGACATTTCTCAGTTCTTAAAATACCTCAAACAGGTTAACTGGTTGGTGTTTCTCAGGTAGTTTAATGTGCTTTTACAAACTAGCTCCGAGGCTCTTGTTTTGCAATTAAATGAACTTTATTGTAACACTTACTTGTTTCCCTGGAGACCCCATCACTCCTACAACACCTGGATCACCTGGGTTACCCTGGTGACAAAAAGAAAAAAGTGTATTTTATTTTGAAATCTACAATCTGGCCATCATTAATAGTAATAATAGTAGTAGTAGAAATATCTGTTATTTATAGTGTTACTGAATAAAATCGTAATCATACCACTGGACCACTGAATCCTTTATGGCCATAAGCGCCTGGCAAACCCTACATGAAGAAAATTATATCAAACATCAACAAATCTCACGCTGTTAATAATGAATCAGAGAAGCTTTGGAGGTCACACTTACAGGAAGTCCTTGTAGGCCAGCATCTCCTGGAGCCCCATTTTTCCCTGCAAGACCCTAAAAAAACACAGATACAAACTGTCAGTGGGGGGGGCGCAAGTTCTTTTTAAGGACTCGTCTTTAGATTTGGACTGAGGACTTTCTATCCAAAACTGGTTTTGCAGCTAAAAATCATTTTTACACACTGTAATGTAAAATAAAAATAGATAGTTTAGTTACCCTTGATCCTGGCAGCCCGGGTATTCCCTCACGGCCATCTGGACCAGCGAGGCCCTGTTGACCAGATACATGAAAGGGATTGCGTAGATAATTACACAAATATGTCTCTCTTTAAATGAAGGAACCACTTTGAACAAACAGATGTAGAAAAGTATACGGCTGTAATATAAAAATAAGATGTGTTGGCTGAATCAACGACATTATGTGGTTGCATTATGAAAGATAGAGAGGTATAACGCAGAAGGACAGTAGGTAGGTTGGAAGAGTGATTTATTTATTGATTGATTGATAAGATGAAGCGGTGCTCACAGGCTCTCCTTTTGGCCCTGGCACTCCTCGGATTCCAGATGGACCCGGATCCCCCTTTAAATAAAACAGAAACAAGTTGAATTGATAACACATATTAAAGAAAACATAAGACAGAGAAACAAAAGGACCAGTGACATTAAAAACAAGTATTTTCATTAAGTCTGTTGATTTATTTCCAGGACTTTGGATGCTTTTATATAGACCTTAGTGGTCCCCTAATACTGTATCTGAAGTCTCTTTTATATAGACCTTAGTGGTCCCTAATACTGTATCTGAAGTCTCTTTAATATAGACCTTAGTGGTCCCCTAATACTGTATCTGAAGTCTCTTTTATATAGACCTTAGTGGTCCCCTAATACTGTATCTGAAGTCTCTTTTATATAGACCTTAGTGGTCCCCTAATACTGTATCTGAAGTCTCTTTTATATAGACCTTAGTGGTCCCCTAATACTGTATCTGAAGTCTCTTTTATATAGACCTTAGTGGTCCCCTAATACTGTATCTGAAGTCTCTTTTATATAGACCTTAGTGGTCCCCTAATACTGGATCTGAAGTCTCTTTTATATAGACCTTAGTGGTCCCCTAATACTGTATCTGAAGTCTCTTTTATATAGACCTTAGTGGTCCCCTAATACTGTATCTGAAGTCTCTTTTATATAGACCTTAGTGGTCCCCTAATACTGTATCTGAAGTCTCTTTTATATAGACCTTAATGGTCCCCTAATACTGTATCTGAAGTCTCTATATTGACCTTAGTATTCAGAATTACAGCCTCTAGAACCAGTCCCACAATCAGCTTTCCTTAAGACGTGCCATTTCTAAATCAACCATTTCTAGTAGCTTTTGAGGAGGAGAAAGGGCCCCTTATGACCTCATAAGGGGCAAGCTTCCAGATCGGCCTCTCTGAGCTTTCATTTTCTCAAAGGCAGAGCATAATACCCAGGGCTTGGTTTACACCTATCGCCATTTCTAGCCTCCAACATAGGCAGGCTGGGAGAACTCATATTATATTATATATAAGTGAAAAAACTCATAAAGTGAAATGTTTAAGTATAAGTTTCATAATCATAAGATTACAGATGCTAAATTGTGTCACTGTTGTTATTTATGGTCAGGTTTGTGTATCTGAAAGATCTTACCTGCACTCCCGCTGGCCCGCGCTCACCTATGGCTCCTCTTTGACCCAAATCACCCTAAAAGAAATGTTGTATTATCAGTATTTATAGTAGCAGTAGGAGTATAAGAAGAAGAGGGTCAACAGAGGTGAGACAAAGATGCAGACTTACTGGATGTCCCTGGATTCCCTGAGGACCTCCATCACCAGGTTTCCCACGAGGTCCCTGTTTGTGGAGACGGGAAATCAATGTAGTCAGTAATATTTGAATCAATTAAAAAAATTTATTTAAATTATAAAAGGTACTTAGGACAGCACTTCAATACACTCAAAATAGAAGTACCCTTGTACCTAAAAGGGTACTTGTTGCAGGAGGTACCCTTTTGAAAGACAATAGTGTACCCTTCTCTTTTATTTTGTACCCTCAGATTAGTCAAAAGGTACATTTCTGGCCTTTAAAAAAACTGTACTCTTAAGGGTAACATATTAAAAAAGTGTAGCTGTAAGTACAGAAATGATCTTGTCTGGTATCTCCATATTTCAGTGTGTATTAATACTTTTTTAATTTGACATGTTGAGGAAGAGCGCTGCCTAAAATGTCCGTGTGGCAAAAAAGTATCAATTGGACTGCTGTCCTTAGTACCTTTATATACTATCATCCACAAGGATAAGGATCCCTTTCTATGTGAGTTGAGCGAGAGAAGTCTTATTTTTTTATAACATATTTAAATTAAATTACATAAAAATGTAGTCAATGTACGCCAGTGCACACAATCAACCTCAATCCAAAAGAGTAAATGTACATGTTTTTTTATTTCAGTGCAGATGCATTAAATTTTTACAGTAACCTATTAATATGTCCTTAGGTTTTAATGTGCTCTGACTATATTTTGTGACTGCATTGTTGCATTCTTCTAACGAGCTTTATTTTGAAATGTCTTTGTTGGAAGTTTGGTAGGTCGGCCATAATCCTGATTGGATAATTGATAGTCAGCCATTTTGTGGAGTGTGTATATATATGTATATATATATATATATAGCTGTGTTTTTATATACCCTGTAAAATCTCTTGTGGGTTTAAACATAATGGGCATTTCTTTAATTTTTCTTTCGGTGAGGCTCATCTGCAGCGTGTTTGACTGTGTGACTTCTTACCCTGTCGCCTTTGGAGCCAATTATTCCTTGGAGGCCTCTTGGTCCACCTGGGCCCTAAAATTACTCAGCGGACAGAGGAGAAGAGACAGAAATATCCCATGTTAATATGTTTGACTCGCTTGAAGCATGTCGAGAGAACTTTTATTGTGACAGCGAGGTTGAGAGAGAGAATGGTGAAATATTTTACTGGCAGTCCTTGAGATCCGACTTCACCCAAGGGTCCTTGTTCGCCCTCCTCTCCCTGCAAGAAAACCCTAAGTTTTGTCATCCTGTTATATCTAGAAATATTTTTAAATCTGTTTTTGTCTTCTTCAGCATTAATTCATTATTCAAAAGCTGCAGAGAAAACACAGGCTTAGCTGACAAGCAACTGTCTCATACCTTTAAATTAAAAGATTTTATTCTAGATGCATTTTTAAAATCTCCCTTGAGAAAAAAATGTCTTTGCATGTTATCTGTTGCAGGAATAGATATAGCGGCTGCAGAGGAAGGGATGTTACCTTGTGTCCTTGTCTTCCAGGCTCACCGGATTCACCTTTAACTCCTTTGTGGCCCTACAGACAGACAGGTAGGAACATTTACAGTTACATGTATCTATAAAATGCATTTAGCCAAACAGGCCAAGCAGCTGAAGCGAGAGAAACGATAGCAGCATCAGTGACATTTTACTCACTTTCATGCCGGGTAGACCAGGATGTCCATTGAGACCAGCAGGGCAGGCATTAGGACACTGAAAAACACAACAGCCTATTTGAGGTCATGGAAGAGCCCTGCCACCAGGGGGCTCCACTGTCCAGTGACCCCCCCGAGCTAGCAGTAAGAGCAAATATTCAATTGTATTTGTTTTGCCTCTTTGAAACAAATCGATGATAATTTGGAAAAAATCCTCTAAATGGTAGTGATGGTAAGATGAAGCCTCATGAAGCGTTGAAGCTTTCCTTCAAAATGGTTCCTAAATAGTTCATTTCTCGAGGCTTCATATGCTCACAATACCACCGGTTGGTCAGTGAGAGTGAAGCTGGAAGCTTTATGTGGAGTGAGCACAATGGCCTTTTAAATGCTACATTGCTTGTATAAGGAAATAACTGGAGTAACAGGCATACCAGCTTTTAAAAGGACATCTTTTCTTATTAAAATAAGTGCTGACGATGTGTATAAAGAGTGGCTCATGTGGATTTGAAACTTGAAAGTGTTAAAGATGCCGTAAGTGAGACTTATAAAACTTTCTTTCATATTTGCTGAAACTGAACCTATGTTTGAGTAGAACTACATGAAGCAGGTAATCAAAAAAAAATTAAAAATCTGGCTCCTCTGGCACCACCTACAACCTGTGGTGTGATTTGCCTCCTCCAATCAGGACCGGGGGGGGGGTCTAACTGCGTGTCAATCACTGTTCATGCACACGCATTCATTTAAATTCTTTGGCTAAATCCTGGCTCTTCCCAATCCTACCTATAGCACCTTTAAATTGAGAATGGAATTTGTTGTGGTGGTGATAGAGTCCCCCTCGCAGACCCATTCGCCAGGCTAAAGCAGTCAGCCTAGTGCAAATGAATCTACTTTGGGATCAAACTTACCAGGTCCTCGCCTTGATACACGCCTGGTGGACCCTATAAGAAAAACACAATTTGTGTTGAGCCTAAAAACCTTTCTTCTCCATTCCAACCTTTACATTAATGCAGCTAACGGTTCACATCGAGCGCTGCCCCTGCCGCCATGAAAGTAAAATAATACTTATGTTACCAAAGCTGTGATATTTACCCGCGGCCCAGCAACACCAGGAAGACCCACTTGACCTCTCTTGCCTCTCGCTCCCTGTGAGAGATTAAAGAGTCTTTATTAATATGGACAATAATCTTAAATCGTGATGCAACAGCTACCATTATCAATAAGGCCACAAGGGATCTGTGGTCACAGAACTAGGCAGACTTTTTCGCAGATTTTCAGCCAATTTTCCGCAGATTTTAAACAAATTAAGAAAAATGTTACAAAAAATAAAGAAATAAAGAAATAAATTAGCATGTGACACATCTCGACCCCAAGCAGGAAAACTGTATCTTTGTTATTTTAAGTGCTCAGGACATCTAGAAACAGATTTATTGCTAATGTTTGTTTACGTGAATATATATAGAAATAAAGATGACAAACTTTACAGGATTAAAATGATAAGTGTACTCACTGGGGTCCAACTTTGCCCAGTTCACCTGGTAGCCCGTCGGTACCAGGAAGACCCTGTTAACAAACAGCCCAAAAACTAGCCTCTGATGCAGTAGCAAATGTATCCTTTGTACCATTCATACACTTTTTTATTTTTTTTCAACAAACACTCACCAAACAATAGTTAAAAATAATAAAAATAAATTAATAAATAATAATAAAACGTTAAAGATGCCGGAGGTAACGTGTTGTAAGAGGTCCAGTTTGCCATCTATAAGAAAGCCCACTATATGGTTTGTGACCTTTTCAAAAATCTTCATAACCAGAGATGTAACCAGGATTTTATTAACCCTTGTGTTGTCCTCGCAGGTCAAAACTGAATTTTTTTAAAATCTTTTTTATTGCTTTTTGACATGTTTGAGATACTTTTTATCATTTTTTGACGCTTTTTTAAAATAATTTCTTCATTTTTGTAACACTACCATCAGTATACTGTACACATCACTAACACCAATACATTACCACTATTTTTACACTATTTTCTTTTTCGAATTCATAGTCAGGAAACCTCATTTATATGAAATTTCTTTATTCATTTTGTCTTTTGTCAGTTTTTTTTGGGGGGGGAAATAAAACACCCAGAATTCAATAAAGTAGTGAACTGATCCTTTGTTTAACTTGTAAGTGTTATATGGAACCAGCCATGTAATTTTTGGACAATTTGGATAAAAGAATCCCACATTTCTGATGTAGAAACTTTTAAAAACAGGAGGGTTAAGCATGTAATGCTTGTCCATATGTTGTGACACTTGTAATAAATACAGCCATATGCAGTGGTCGAAGAAGTACTTAGATGACACTACTGCCGTGTAGAAATCAAGTAAAAGTCCTGCAACTATAAATACCACAGCCCAAACACAACCCTGAGGAAATGTGCTATTGTTATGTCTATGGAAGCTTTAACTTTAGTCATGGATTTGAAATTACAGAAATGTATGCTTAAATTATAAACAACAAATACATTAATTACATAAATATATATAAATAGACTTATTTTTATAGGATTAATGTTGCATGCAGTTACCAGCAGAGTGTATAAAGTGTGATATTGTGTTTATACTCACATCCAGCCCATCAGGTCCTTCACCCTGTGAGAGAGAAATCATTCATCAACAGTGTCAGACTGAAATTCATCAATCAATAGATCAAATCTAGATATACATGTATTATTATTACCGCAGCTGTAATAACATAGTGTACAAGTAGTGTAAGTGGTTGCATAAAATTAACAAAATAGACTTATATTGTCATCAGTATTATAACATTATATACAGATTCATGTAACAAAGACAGCTTTTTACAGCTCATATCAGTTGTTTAATGAGCAGTTTATTATCAATAAAAATTATATAATTGGGCATTTGATCCTTAACTATGTATCCTAACACCAAAGTAGCTAATGGTTACACAACTCTGTGGATGGAGTTCTGTACAGAATCTGTGCTACTGATCAATTTAATCTGGGTATTAAAACATAAATATAAAGCTAATATATAACTTACGGGCTCTCCAGCAGGCCCACGGGCCCCAGCATCTCCCTGAAGACAAACAAGAGCAGAAATGTTCAATCTGATATAAAAAATATTGGAGTACAACAGGAAAGAACAATGTATACAATAAGTACTGTATGAATAGGCAAAACATAACCATTTACACTGTCTGAAATCATATTTGTGAGCCATTTTTAGGCTCAGCCGACAGAGGGTCAGAATCAGCGCTCACAATTTAACAGAAAGATTAATATAATAAAAAGAATTGCGATAATAAACTTACTTTTGGTCCTTTTAGGCCCACTGGGCCTACATCTCCAGGAGGTCCAACAGGTCCCTACAAAGATGACACATCATCATTTACAAAACATCCAACAAATTCTTATAACTACCTAACTAAAACATCAAGTTATGTGTCTTACGAAACATATGCTAATGTATTTTGTATTAAAGAAGAATGAATACCATTTAGAGGATTCCTTCAGTTAAATTGCGCCTCATTGTTATTGTAACTCTTTATATATTTGCAATCATTGGTGTAGTCTACGTGATACGCAGGTATACGCAGTATGGCCGCTTAGAAAGCTCCAGGATTTCCATATACCCACTTAAAAAGGCCCAATGACACACACAACATACTTTCCATTATAATTTTGTTATATTATAAATTGTCATGTGTGTTTTCCTTACTCACATAAATGAAGGTATTTCCACCATACATTGGTGCATAATAGTGTATTTGAAAACAGGAAATTAAGTTGTTGATGCTGACAAACTTCCCTAGCCAGATCCTCGGCTATGATATGATCCCCCTTCAAAGGCAGATTCTGGTCAATATATATGATCAGAATCAGAAATACTTTAAGGGAAGGGAAGGGAAATTCTGTGTTACAGTCGCAAGAGTGTATAAATATCAGAGTAGAAATATAAATAAAGAAATATAAGGAGTGTGGATATGTACGGAATTTACGTAGTTAAAGGAATATTTATGATGCAGTACAGTACAGTATACACATTACAATACATTAGACTAAACCAATGTTTGTACTCTTCCTCCTTTGTATTGAAACTGCTGCACATCAATTTCCCTCGAGATGCATCTTATTCTGTCTGCAAAGGGTTAAAACCAAACAACCAAACATCTGAGTGGGAATGATGAGGTCACCATTAAACTGAACTGGCATGTCATCAGCAAATTACAGGACAATTTCTGTTTATCACAAGTTGAGTGTTATTTTCAAAGTTTTTGGCCTTTTTTGTTTCTGTTGGTTTTGATTATTGCAATCATCAAATTCATTTCTAGAGACACTGCAATAAACAAGCTACAACAAAGCCATGGGGCAAGAAACACAAACAATCACACAGGTTGTAAACAAGCCAACAGTTTAGCCGGATTGTCTAAACCGCTTAGTTTAGGGTACAAGCGGCCGAAATGGGTTTCCTCATGGGGGGGGCTGGCGTCTCCCTTAGAGATCAGGTGAGAAGCTCAGTCCTCGGAGAGGAGCTCGGAGTAGAGCCGCTGCTCCTTCACGTCAAAAGGAGCCAGTTGAGGTGGGTATCTGGTGAGGATGCCTCCTGAGGTGGTCCAGGCACGTCCAGCAGGGAGGAGGCCCAGGACTAGGTGGAGGGATTATATCTCCAACCTGGCCTGGGAACGCCTCGGGATCCCCCAGTCGGAGCTGGTTGATGTGGGAAGTTATTGAAAGGGAAGTTTGGGGTCCCCTGCTGGAGCTGCTGCCCCAGCGACCCGAGATGGATGGATGGATGGATGGATGGATGGATGGATGGATGGATGGATGGATGGATGGATGGATGGATGGATGGATGGATGGATGGATGGATGGATGGATGGATGGATGGATGGATGGATGGATGGATGGATGGATGGATGGCTGGCTTAGTTTAGGGTTCTTCTACACGACTTGAAGCTGACAGATCCTGACCAAGAATTGGGTTTTGGGTGATGTTCCAGTAAAGCTTCAGGCTTTGGTCGGGTTCTGTTTGTTCATATTCAAAAGTCATTTTCTAAGAAAATGTCTCTCTTTCTCTCTCTCACCGAGGCAATCCTCTGTGTCCATGTGTCGCAATTATAGAATGCAAAGTACAAAGAGCGTGAGTGTAACTGTAATAGGAAACAACCAATCAGTAATGAAAGTAATTAAAGGAAATATATAGCTTTTGTCTCAGGTTGGCTTTGGGTTTAGCAACAGCAGTAAGATTTAGTCGGGTCCGGTCTTAAAGACCTGGGTATGGGCCTGGTTTGGGTCTCAATTTATACTTTGCTTGCTAATAAACCTAAAAATGTCATGCACAAAGAACATTATTAATAATTCCAAGTTATGCCACAAAACTGTGTGTACAAAGGAAACCGCTTGGTCTGTAAACTGGGATGGATGTTCACCACAGACTTTGTTTGGCTGGAGGTTTCATTACAACACGTCTGACGGCTCTTATCCCCACATATCTGCATTTAAATTGTAAAGATGAATGTCATAATTACTCATTGGAATGATGGCCAAAAACTATGAAAATAAGTCATAAACAAGAAAACAGAATTATCTTAAACCAAGACATGAAGGATTGGAATGATGCTTCTAATAAACTGAAACTTTCTTTTGCCTGCGTTCATCTAGGGGACATATGTGAAATCTGGGAACACAAGCTGGATACGGAGATAGTTGTTATCTTTGGGATAACCCATAATTCACCAATTCACTGTCTCAATTTAAGATCATCCACAGACTTCATTACACCAAAACAAAGTTACATCTGATCTGTCTAGATGTATCCCTACTGTGGCAAATGCCAAACTGAAGAAGCCACTGTTCTCTCCTCCGCAGTTATGTCCTAAATTAACTCCATTTTGCACTATTTTATTCCAAATTTGATCAAATATGTTGCATACAGTACTGGAACCTGACGTTTCAGGTGGTGCTTTGAGTCTCTGATCAGTTTTCCCTGCTCAACAACAAATGCACTCATCGTAAAACTTTCTCACTTGGAGAGAATATGGTTCTCGCTAATGAGCAAACTAAAACAGTTTAACAGGATTTGGCATCTCTTTCTCCAATACATTGATAACATTGGAGTGACATGATGTGAAGTCTGGGGAGGAGAGTGGGATAAGGCGCTGGTTGTGTACATGTCTTTTTACATGAATGTCCTTCCCCCAAAAAACGCCCACATAAGTCATTTGTCACCCCTCAAGAAGTCACCTCCTGAGATCGCTAATGCCGTCAGACACTTTTAATAAAAATCTGAGCCTGTCAGTGGCAAAAACAATCACTTTTAGACAAAAATCAAGGGTGCACAATTGCCCTATCACGTTCCATTGCAGCTCGTAATAAGGAAATTTCCCCGTTGTGGGATAAATAAAGTATAATCTAATCTAATCTAATCTAATCTAATTGGCGCTGGCCAGGTCACTGCGTTCTCGCAGCTCAATGCTGGACCAATGTCAATGATTTTTTTGGTCTATTTGACACAAATGTATGGGGAGATGGGGTCCTGTGCCTAAACATAACCAAACAACCATTTCCCAATGTTAACAACACGTTTAAAAGCGCAACCGTTACATTCTCTGGACGTAAACTGCTCCTGTGGGTCGTATTATCTGGTAGGAATAAAACAACCCATATCGTCGTATGGTTTGGAATACTTGTTGGTTTGTTTTTGTCTCTAACTCTAAAGCAAGGCCACTTTTGTAACACTGTATGTGGTCTGACTGCTTCCTCAATGAAACGATTTGTACACAAATAATGTGACATCACTAGGAGGCGTGGCCTTCCTTCCATTAGCTCCTCCCCTCATCTGTCTCCTCCATAAATAACCCTCAAAAAAACACTCCACCTGGTCAAAGGAATCAGCAAGCAAAGGGACTCAAACATACCTAAAACTTAACAATCAGTCAATGATAACAAAAAGTGGAAACCCCAACAAAAAAAAACCTCTGACACTATCAGATAGTAGCAAGAGGCCATGTGGATTTCTCCTTTTGCACCCAAAACACAACAATCTTCTCACTGCTATGCATTCTGGTCTATGTTGTGTTACTGTAAAGTACAAACTCTCTCCATCTCTTCCCTCAAAGCATGCTTGTGCAAGGCTGGGTACAAATTCTGGTGCTTATTCTCACTTTCAATCCACGTGAAGCTCTGAATCTGCCGGCCTGTTCTCAGCACCGTCACCACAGCCACACAGCAAACACACAGAGTCCATTCTGCACCACCTTTCCCAGCATACGGTTCTTTCCTGTCAGCCGGCCCTGGGCAGCCGATCCCCCTCTCTGCACACCCCTCCATCTTACACAAAAAGACCCCTGTTTCTGTCAGGAAGCCACTCGAGACTCTCCCCTAAATAGCCAGATTGATTTAACCAAGCAACTTTCTTTTTTTCTTTTTTCACTCAGAGGAAGCCAAGACAAACTGCTCACACAGCAGCAGATCTGAATAGCCCAGATCTTACAGAACTTCAATACATCCTCTTGTTGGAGAGTTTTACCTGCAGGGAAGAAAAAGACTCTCATCCACTGGGTTGAAGCAGCTGGTGGATTCAAAATTCAACAGAAGCTTTTGTTCAGAAGTTTCTTGAAAAGAGACGAGCCTCTACGTGTGATGTGTCTAGTGGATGAACACTCGACCGGCCACGTGCCTACACCTACCAGTCTGTGCGTAACATGTTGTTTCACTTACATCTGCGCCTGGAAGGCCTGCAGCTCCAGGAACTCCGTCTTTGCCGTTATCACCATCAGGGCCCTGGAAGCAAAAGTTCACTTCACTTAACACTGTTGATTTGGGTACAAAGTCAGCATCCATTACATATTTCGGCATGTAAAAGGTGGAATTAAAAAGCCCACTCACTGGTCCACCGGTCACTGTGGAGTCTTCTCCTCTGTCGCCCTGAACATACATGAAGAACGAGTTCAGATGAGGATGTGAACTCCAATTTAAAGAGTTTAGAAAGTGGATTGTTTTCTTAATCCATTAACGGAAAATGTATTTATTTTCATGAGATTATTTAGTTGTTATTTTTCTGGGAATTTGGGGGGTTTTCTATAAATTCTACGATCTAAATAACCTGATTCCAGTATTTTTAGATTCAAAATTTGTAGATTTTTTTAAAAAATGGTTTAAGATATTCCCACTAAAATTGTATCTATAGATGTGTAAAGAGGGCTTTGAAGCAGCATTTAGATCTTAATGCTTAGGGGGGGGAACAGAAAACAGAATTGAACTAACTTTTTGTTTTTGGTTCATTGAGGGAGGCGGATGATCTTAGTAATTCTGGCTTTCACATATTCAGGTACCAAGAAAAATAGCCCTTTTTTCTGTGTGATCTTGATACTTATTTGAATTTGTTGGGTGGGGTTTTGGAAGAATTGTGTAAACTTGAAGGAGTTGCAGAATTTTTTTAAGCCCCATAGTGATGCAGGAAACAAATTGTATTAAAACATGAAAATTACCTTATTGTAGTTTAAATAACAGCTGCTCTGTTACAGCTTTTTGCTCACTCATTAACCCTTTTTGGGAGTGTAACATCCTTGTACTTCGCCAGGATGAAGTCATGTAACAACCATTTTATTTCCAAAGGACTTCATGCCTCCTCATGCCAAACAATGGAAAAACCTGCTTTACTTTGCTGATTAACCCAGACGTAGCAGCTTTGAAAACCATCTGAAAACTGAATTTTATGACTGAAGCGGCGACTCACATCAATGCCGTCCACTCCGGGCACGCCTGCTGGTCCGGGCGGCCCCTGGGGGCCTCTGGGACCGACCGGGCCCCTCTGAAAAAACAAACACACACGAAAAAATCCGTTTTTTTTTCTCACTGAAATTCATTTCTAAATATCATCCCATGCTGCGGCTGCTGGAGATGTTGGTGGTGTGAAGGGCAGCTCACACAGAGTCTCATTGTTAGGATGATGTGAGGGGAAAGGTCATGAAATTAAAGCTGGTTTCTTATTATCGGCCCATTATACCGCCTAAGTAACTGCATGTGTTCGGATGACTGCTGCCGACTGGACCTTATTGGTGCCTGGTGTGTGCACGGGAACCCAGTTTGGATTATTTTTAGATAAACTTCTTAAAAGAATTGATGTCGTTTGTAAATTATGTTGTTTTTCAATGCATATATTTAAAATTTTGCTGAAAAAAAACACCTTTCATTTGCGCAATTTCAACATTCACATGCCCCATACTGACTTTATAAATAGCTCAAACAATAAAAATGTGTAATCATATACTGAGAAAATGAAATACTAAAACCATACATTGTTTAAAATATAGTTAAGTATATTTGAGTACTTAGAAAAAGCACAAGTGTTTCACTAAAACACACACTGAGTTTTCATAGAGATAATGTGGTGAAAAATCAGTCTTAAATATATAGTGAAGTCTACTCATTGCTGAGCACAAATAAGCTTAAAGTGCCAATAATAATATACAATATGATACCATAAGAGATTCAAATTAATATCACATCAACTTACTTTTAAGGACCACACAGACACCTCTAATTCTATATTTTGTATATTGTAAGGATACATAGAAAATACATAACTGTTAAGTACATTAACTTCTCCATAAATGCCTATAGGACCTAGCATGTATAGGAATGGTTACTGGAATATACTAGTGAAAGAAAGAGCACCTATTTCTCACCTGAGCCGAGCAAATCAGTACTATTTGCAGTAAAATCGCCAGCAGAGACAATCCACCAATCCCGGAGAGAGCCATGGTCTTCCCAGGGCCGAGGAAGACGCTAAAAGTCCTTTTTTCCCAGATTAGACGAGGCTCACGGACGGTCCACCTGTCAGTCTCCCCCCTGACTGAAACCCCACCGCCTGCTGGAAGGGGAGGACTTTAGAAAGTCCTGATTATTCATGAGAAGCTGAGGCTCCGCTGCAGGAGGAGGAGGAGGAGGAGGAGGAGGAGGAGGAGGAGGAGGAGGAGGAGGAGGAGGAGGAGGAGGAGGAGGATATCTCTGCACCAACAGGGTGAAGTGTACTTTACTTTGAAATGAAATCAATTTTGATGTTGATGATTCATGTCAGTACAGTGGAAATTGCCCATGACAGAACATTGTTTGATATTGTTCTTTAGCTGGCTTCAGGATGTAAATGTTAGTTGTTGTTTTTTTGTAAAACGTATTTTTTGCTCTTTAGATGTTTAGAAAAGGGTATTAAAGCAGAAAAGGAGGGTTGGGGGGTTAAGTTTTTGTCACACATTCAGTCATTGTAAGTTTATTTTTTTAGACTTGTAGCTGATTTAAGGGGCTTTTTAAAGACTTTATTTAAGAAATGGAAGGTTTTCTCAACACATAAAAGAACACTTCATCCTTCAGTTTATCACAAACATTCAACATTAACATATCTGGAGATACATGGTGTCAAAGCCTCATGGGAGCTGTAGTTCAGAAAAGATCACAGAGCTGTTTTCTTAACGCCTTGACACACCAACCAGACGGCTGACCGTTGGCAGAAACACACCGAAGCGATGCCGACTGCAGCTGATTGGACGAACGCGTCAAGTGGGTCCGGTTTCTCCAGAATTCAAAGCCAGACTGTAATGGCGGCTTGTTCAGAATACGATCTCATATTTTACTAAAATAGTTCACCGAAACGTATTCCTGAAAACATTTTAAGTGAGAAGTAAGTCAAGCTGTTGCTGAATCTGTCTTCATGCTCAACCCGCTCATCACTCCACCAATCAGATTGGCCATTTGAGCCCGACTGCCAGCAGTGGCCGCCTTCCGACCGAGCATGTCAGGTCGGCCAAAATGAAGGCCGCCGGCCCCCCCGACGGACAACGGCACGGAACGCACCAACCAGACTCGAGTCACCGACCTCGCCAGACTGTCCGACGGCCGGCTGGTCTCAAGTTGGAGGGAAAGTCCAAGTCGGTCAAGCCCAAAGCAACCTGGCCATTAGATGACGCATTATTTAAAGCAGTTTTAAAAGCTTTTTCTGTGACCATGTCTTTTTATTGTGTAGGACTAAAAGTTAAATAGACTGTCCTTCGTTTTAAAATTTTAATTTAATTTTAAACTTAAATGTTTATTTTGTAGTGTCTGAGTGAAGTCTTAAAGAGCTCAAGTCCACGTCTGAACTCAAATATTACATCTTTTCAAATAATTATGCCTTTGCCAAAATGAGAAGGTGGATGGTAAATAAATATAATTTTAGTTAATTTAAGAGTAGTAGAAAGTACCTAAAAGAAAGAAATAATAAGAGATAGGCCTATTATAAAACTAAAATAGGGCATAATGCACTGTAGTATATCATAATATAGGTAAATATAGGGTAGCTAATATAAAACTGAATATATATATATATATATATATATATATATATATATATATATATATATATATATATATATATATATATATATATATATATATATATATATATATATATATATACAGTGAGCTAACCAAGATAACCAAGTTGTATGTGGTGTTGTTGCTGCTTTTACGTACTACAGCCGACTATGGGTGGCGCTAGAGCACTAGCTCGCTCACCGCTAAAGAGTACGACGAAGAAGAAAAGGACCGGAAGTTTGTAGCAGGCGTCCTTTTTGAAGCTCGTTAACGGCTGTTGTCTTGGTGCTGTTGTGTGTTTCGGAACCAGTAAACAATAAAACACGAAGACACCTGATACACATCACCGGTGATGTTACCGTGATGGATACCGTATAACAGCAAACTGAGCCTCGTGCAGGTGAGAAACCAACCCGTTAAAAGTATTGTACTATTTAACATTGTTTGTATTTACTGCCTGTTTGGCTGCTAACTGTTAACTTAGGCTTGCTTCCGTTCACGACATGCCGAAACCCCTTTTAGAAATCAGTCACTTTAGGTTTGGTTTGCTTATTGACTATGGAAGTAGACGTATTAAACGAAGATTTTGGGCTATATAAAATTGTAATAGCTTACTGATGAATTCGGCCGGCAGAAAAGCCACAACTAATTTTATTTGGTTTTAATAGCAGCTGATAAAGTATTCACAACGATGGAGATCTTAGGCTCGTTCGAGACTCGCCTGTAAAGTGGACGAGAGCGGGCGGCAGCAGCCGGGGGCGGTGACAAAAGTCTGCGGTAAAGTCGGACAGTTTCCAGCCGATTCCTGCAGCCTTCAGGCTGATACGGTGGCCCTGAAGTGCAAATCACAACAGCAACTATGAAAACACTTCAACAAATCATAAAGCACAACGGCATTAACTTCTACCATAAAAGGTAGGACCTATCTAGCAGAGGACGGACCCTCCTGATTGGACAGACGGACTGTCTGTCTTTTAACAGGAAGAAGAGGTGAAAAACACACAAGTGCCTATTTTGAAAACATGAGTACTCCCGAAGATACATTTTCGCTATTATTAAGAATTATTTTGATGCAGGGCATACAGATGACGTGATAGTTGATATGTTGTCAACCAATCACAACATCAGGATGAGTATATGCTCTTTGAAGTCACATTTGAGAGAAGCAGGGTTGTACAGAAGGAATTAAGGGATGCGGTAGAGCGAGCTAGTGAGAGAGTACCCCCCCCCCCTCTTTTCATCATATAACCCCTGTCCTTCAGCAGCTCCATTGGCTTCCAGTTCAATTCAGAATACAATTTAAAATCCTTCTGCATACTTTCAAAGCCATCCATAACCTTGCTCCTCCATATCTGTCTGACCTCCTTCACATCGCTGCCCCCTCCCACTCCCTCAGATCCTCCTCCTCCCTCCACCTCACGGTACCCCCAGCTCGACTTGACACCATGGGGAACAGAGCCTTCAGCCGCTCTGCTACCCAGCTCAGGAACTCACCTGACCCCCGTTCAAAACCAGACTCCAAACCCACCTGTTCCAGCTTGCTCATTTGTAAATACACTGCTCCTGTCTTTTTTTTTTTCCTAACTGTACTTTTTTGTTCCCCGTATCTGTCTTTTATTGTCTGTAAAGCGACCTTGAGTGCTTAGAAAGGCGCTGTTAAATAAAATGTATTATTATTATTATTTACTCATTTCCTGTTAAAAGACAGACAGCCCATCTGTCCAATCACAAGGCTCCGTCCTCTGCCAGATAGGCCCTACCTTTGCCTGTTGAAGTTAATGCTGTTGTGCTTTATGATTTGTTGAACTGTTTTCATATGTGCTGTCGTGTTTTCCTATTTGCCATTGTGTTTTATTATTTGCCCTTTTGTTTTCCTATTTTTTTATTTTTTGCGGTTGTGAATTGCACTTCAGGGCCACCGTAGCCTGAACAGGAAGTGACACAATCCCTGTGGTCCAAAACCGATACAATGAAATTTGATCAGACCCACAAATCAGCTTATACACAGTCTGCAGTTGTTTTAATTATGACAGAGTAGCTCTGAAAGTGCTCTACATGCAATCTGTTGCATATTTTAATCAACAGACTGTAGATGATCTGTAACGTGAACGGATTTAGTCTCTCTGACTTCTGAGCATCACTATCAGCCACACAACATGTGTTAGCAGTTCAAATCCCTCCGATTCAAAAACATAAAGTATATATAAAACATCATGTTGAGACGATTCTGAACCAATCAGCTGTTAAATCAGCTGAGAGGCCGGCGTTTCATTAACAGACACAATTACATCTGTAAACTTTAAACTCCAAAATACTATTACAAGTATTTTAATCTTAGCAAATACTATTAAAAACAAATGAATGGCTTTTTGTAAAATAAGTAGTAAGCTCTCACCCTACCCCCACCTTGTTCTTTAAGTCTGTTTTGTTGTAGTAAATATGTGTTTCCCTTCAGGGTTTATGCTACCGCCTTGAAGCCGAAAACATTATGGACAGCCTGGATTTCTCAGAAGAGGAAATTCACGAACAACTAGTTGCCCTCGGCTACAAGAACATACCAAAACACAGGCTGCGTGAATTCAAGCAAGGTTAGAATATGAAACTGAATGTTTATGTTGGACATTAATGTTAAAAAAATGAACTTTTAAGTGATTACGTCTCAAAAGATTGAGTTCATGGGGGGTCTTCAGCACTCTTGATTAGGGCTGCACGATATGTGGAAAATATGTAATTGCGATTAATTTGACTGATATTGCGATTGCGATATGATTCATGATAGAGCCTGAGCGATATATCGGCGGGCCAATATTATCGGCCGATATTTGGCATTTCCCGATCTATTGCTAATGGACGATAAAAATTAAAAATAGTGTGTTTTAAAAAAATGCATTCATCAGAATAAAAAAATGGACGGTCAACCATGTTATGAGTTATGGCGTTGCATAGTCTGTCCACCAGAGGACGCTCTACAACGTCCCTGTTAGTGATGGCGTTGCATAGTCTGTCCACCAGAGGACGCTCTACAACGTCCCTGTTAGTGATGGCGTTGCATAGTCTGTCCACCAGAGGACGCTCTACAACGTCCCTGTTAGTGATGGCGTTGCATAGTCTGTCCACCAGAGGACGCTCTACAACGTCCCTGTTAGTGATGGCGTTGCATAGTCTGTCCACCAGAGGACGCTCTACAACGTCCCTGTTAGTGATGGCGTTGCATAGTCTGTCCACCAGAGGACGCTCTACAACGTCCCTGTTGGCAACACTCTGATTTTTTTTTTTTTTTTGTTATTGTGTTTTTGTTCAAAGGACTTTAAGTTTCATATCTTAAGTTTGTATTTTTATAAATTTTATTTATCGACCTTTAATATATTTTGATGTTCCTCTGTTCTTTTTTTTGTGAACTGTTTATTGAATTTAGACTCAGACAATTACACCATTCCGACTACAAAGTTGGCATATTACCATCAAAAAAAGGAGAAAATATTAAACAAAATAGGATATAAAAAAAAAACAACCTAGATGCGAACCCCCACCCACCCACCCCCTCCCTCAACAATGGATCTCTATAACATTATTGCAGGACATGAGAGACCACGAAACCAACAATGTATTTACAGGTAGCCATGCTAAAACAGTATTGACACATATTTTGCTTTTAACAAATATTGCGCCCCCTGCGATTTAGATATTGCGCTAGTCCATATTGCGATTTTGGTAAAGTTCTGATTAATTGTGCAGCCCGTCTGTTGATTTCCCTGTTTTAACTCTGCCAGTCTCTCTTTGTGTCATGTCAGATCTTGATGAACTGGTCCGACGTGGAGAATGGAAAAGCTTGGCTTCACCCGGCCAGATAAACCCCGCCAAATCTCAGCAGAGTCCTCCTGCCTACACCAAAGAGAAAGGTCAGGGCGCTGGGGGGTGGTGATAACTGCCAGCAAACAAGTGAAACAGTTTAAGATTTTCCACTTAAAATCCGTTGTATGGCAACTGGTGAATTCTTTGTGTTTCTTCTTCACAGTGAGTCGGTGCTACTTAGAAAGCTCTGGCGAAGGGTTTTTCTTACATGCCGGACAAGCGGACCATGACAGACACGTAAGTGTTAGCTACACATTACTCTAATTTTTTCTTTTATCAGATACACAGAAACGAGAGAGACATTCTTACTGAATACATTTTCTCTCCATCTTGTGGAGAAGAAACATATTCTTGTTGGTATGTCTGTGGTGTTCTCTGAGGCATCATGTTAGAAAGCCATGAGGTCTCTCTCTCATGGGTGGGCTGAATTCTCTGGGCGGGCAAAGCAGAGAAAGGGGAGGTAACCATGCCCCTTATGACCTCATAAGGGGCAAGATTCCAGATCGGCGCATCTGAGATTTCATTTTCTCAAAGACAGAGCAGGATAACAGGGCTCAGTTTATACCTATCACCATTTCTAGCCACTGGGGGACCATAGGCAGGCTGGGGGGGAACGCATATTAATGTTAAAAAACCTCAAAGTGGAATTTTCAGGCAATGGGACCTTTTAACTCAATGTTTTAATGCCTAATACTAGTAGTATACCAATATATAATACTAATATATACTATACTTTATATACTAATAATATAATAAATAGAGAATCTGTGTCTATATGATTCCTAAAAGTAAGTTTTATATCTGAAACATCTTGAATATGTTTGAAAATGGAGTTAGTAGTAAATTTAGAAAAAATAACTTGCACAGTTTTAATCTGCATCACCTGTAGGGCTGCACAACTAATCACAATCATATCGCAATATGGACTAGTGCAATGTCCCAATCACAGGGGGGTGCAATATATGCAAAATATGTGTCAAACCATTCTGAATGAGGTAGAGACGTCCCGGCCTACAAATTGTATCCTAAAGCCTTAAGAAAAAAATCTTTGTGTGGTACAGATCCTCGCAAAAATCACACTATATTCATTTTCATTTCTTTTGATGTTAATCATTTTCAATAAAAATGAGAATAACGATACAAAGACGATCATTCCCTCCAATATCGTGAATCATATCGCAATATCAGTCAAAATAATGGCAATTTGATATTTTTTCCTCATATTGTTCAGCCCTAATCACCTGTTATGAAACCAGATTAGTGTGTGATGCTCTGTCGATCAAGGAAGGCTTGTTTCGTTGTCAAACTAAATCAAATATAAAGATGAGATTAATATTTAGGATGGACTAGCAATCCAGTCCATCCAATACTTTCAGTATGTCAGGCACATATGATCGATTAACTCAGTGAATGCTTTAACTCAGGTGCTCACCGCCTGTCCCAGCAAAGACTACGGACGGCAGCAGGGAAACTGTGACTCCTACGCTCAACACTCGGTGGCTCTGAAGCACCGGCTGCCCCCAGGGGCCCCGGAAGGCTGCAGGAGGAGCCGGATCCTGACGACACCCTCCAACCGCCGCTCAGTGACAGCTGCGATAGCATTCCTGAATCCCACAGGGGGCGCTTCATCAAGAGAAAAGTCCTGAGGTCATTTCTAGTAAATAAGACTCATGTGTTTGTTCATTCCGCTGTTTTCCACTTGTGTTTATCAAGTTTCAATTTAACATTCCACGTGTGAAAAGTAGAGCAGAATGAATTATCGTCTCACTCATAACCGACAAAACATCTTACAAATCACAAAACATCTTAAGTGTACACAACTGAAAAATGTGAGTGCAATAAATTACATTAATTTGTTCGAATGAAGTGCACATCATATCTCATATCATATCTAAAGATTTACAGCAAAAATAAAAAGACCACAGGCTCGACATGTAGCGAGAAAGAGACAGAATTTAAGCATTGATAATCCATCAAATCTTTATATAAATGTATTTATATCATTTATAAAGTGTCAATAATGACACCTTTTCATTGAAAGCAGAGCCCAAACTAGTGTCTAAGTTATTTGTCTGACCAGCAGTCAAAGTTGAAAGTGTTTTTTTTTTTCTTTCTTTCATTTATGGTGATAAAATTGCACTATTGAAAATCTGTTTTTGTATTTTTATTTGACAAATGACAATAATTGACCCAGTCGCTCCTTTTCGGTTGTGTGACACATTGAATAAAGGCACAAATTTAAAGTAGATGTAAATTGACTTTATAGCTCACTGACAACAGGAGCTTTGAATTCATCGTGATGTGACTCACTTGTCACATAAGATTATTGTCCATATTAAAGGTAAGAGAGGATCCTGAAGAAAAGCCTGTGTAACTGCTCAAAGCGGAGCTTTTTACGTCCTTAAGATCAACTTTGCTGAAAATGTAACAAAAAATGTCGTATTTTTCTCTCCCTACAGGAAACATAAAGGCCAATCACTTGTCTGCGATGAATCCGTCTACAGTGAAGACTCAGGTAATCTGTTATGTGTAAACTTCTCTAATCTGTCTTTAGCAACATCAACCAATTCTAAAATCATGTCAAATTAAATCAAATGGAGACTTTTAGGTGACAATAGACTGGTACAGCATAAAATAGTAATTTCAGTAATCTATACATAGTTATACATATATACTATACTATTCATAATCCCATAAGAAGTAATAATTTTTGCAGCAAGCAAAATAAATGCATAAAATAAAACGATAAACACAAAACAGACAAACTGAATACAGAGGTGTCCTGGTGGTTGTGTGATTACTACATCCAAGTTCCTGTCACTCTTTCAAATGGATAAAATGATGTTGATTCAAATAAAAGGAACAAACACAAAGAAGCTGAGATGAAATCCCTTTGGTCACCAGCAGTTTGAGCTGTCTCGGCAGTAGACGGAGCTCCTGGAGCTCGGCGTAATCCTCTTAGCTCCTCGGTTAAGCCCTCCGCCTCCTCAGAGCACACACCTCAGCAGGAGTGCAAGTCGTCAACATGTACAACATGTACGGCATTCCGTGGGATGAGAGCGACGACAAGACTTCTCTTTACTCCTCTTTTTGGTCTGATGGAGAGCATCAAGAAGAAGAGGAGGAGGAGGTGGAGGAGACTGGGCGAGTGGTCGGCAAGAAAGAGTCCACACCTGTTGGTAAAACAGAGGACTCTTACCGGGAGGCTTCAGAGAAGATAATCGGCAAAGAAAGGTCCAAACCTGTTAGTGATGCAGAAGACTCTTACCAAGAGTCCAATCCTGCTGGTGATTTAGAGGACTTTCACCAGGAGACTTCAGAGGCGGAAGAGTCCAATCCTGTTGGCGATGCAGAAGACTCTTACCAGGAGACTTCAGAGGAGGAAGAGGAGGAGATCGGGCGAGTGATCAGCGAGGAAGAGTCTAATCCTGTTGGGGATGCAGAAGACTCTTACTCGGAGGCTTCAGACGAGGAGATAGAGCGAGTGATCAGCGAGGAAGAGTCCAAACTTGCTGGCGATTCAGAAGACTCTTGCTCGGAAGCTTCAGAGGAGGAGGAGTCCAAACCTGCTGGTTATTCGGAGGACTCTTACCAGGACTCTTACCAGGAGGACTTCGGAGGAGGAAGAAGAGGAGATTGGGCGAGTGATCAGCGTGGAAGAGTCCATTCCTGTTGGCGATGCAGAAGACTCTTACTCAGAAGCTTCAGAGAAGGAAGAGTCCAAACCTGTTGGCGATGCAGAGGACCCTCATAAGGAGGCTTCAGAGGAGGAAAAGCCTGAACTGAACAACCAGGTCAACATCAGCAGGGATTCTTTGGAAGATGGAAGCAACTGGGATGATAAAGAAAGCTGTAGCAGCAGCTCTAATAGTCCAGCTCCGAGTCTGATGACGTCTGGCTACGGCACGTACAGACCCGAGGAGCAGGAGGGAGGAGACTACAGGGACGACCACACCATAACAGAATTTGATCAAGACAGTCGGGGAGATCTGTCTGAGATCAGAGACTACGAATACGACGAACGTTCGCTGTGCAGCTTTGCCGGGTTCGACGTGGAAACCACAGTGCCAGACTACATCGAGACTTGTCCACTGAGCGCGGGCGTGACAGACATGAAACCAGAAGAAGAGAAAGACCAGACTGATGGGGAATGTGAAGATGTACGTGCAGTGTCCGACAATGAAGTCTCAAACGCAATGGCAGAGGAACAACAATACTACAACAATATAGTTAAAGACAATTTCGATGGGACTCATTTGGAAGGTGGATGTGATGACAAAGGGGGAAACCGATATGAAAGGCTAGAGGAAGAGGCGCCGGACCCTAAAGAAGAGAACGGCGGTGAGGGCAAAGTGGAGTCGGAGGATCCAGACGAGTCTTCAAGCAACAAGGACATCAAGTTTATCGACTCCAAAGTGGATTTCAGACGGATGACGTTGGACAAGATGTGTGAGTGGGACGGAAACCTCAGACAGAAGAAGGGTAAATGGTGTTCCTTCTCTGTGTTGCTGAACCTTCATTTTAAAACGGTGTCATGTTAGGTTGTTCGAAGGCTGAGGTTTGGGGGATTACTTCATCTTAAATAACATCTCAGATTGAAATCTATCTCATCCGTACCCAGCATCCATACCCTACTTGGAGCTTGACATGACCTTTGTTTCTGTTTCTGCTAGATTTACCTGTTTAATGTCATTTAAAACACGTTATGCAGTCAGAAGTATGAGCTTTCATCCTCACTACTTCAACTCCATTCCTCGCTAAGTAAAAGTATTCTGACCTTTGAATAAAGTGCTTTTTACACCTAAAATAATTGCTGCTAATTAAGGCTATGCTCACACTTGGCTTTTCTTTTGTTTTTAAGCTGACAGAGTCTGTTTTACATTATAATCCCGTTGAGAGCGTTTTTTTTTTATAAACACCACCTCCAACTTTTTTTCTGCAGCTCAGGGTGTCTTATTAAAGCTGAAAAGCAGAGTAGCCACACCTGTTGTTTCCATGACAACAAGAAAGCATGGACAGAGCACAGTGAGTTATATGTGAACAGAGAGAGAGATATTCTTTCTCCAGCTTGCTCCACCACTTTGTTTTATCTACCGTTTGCACCGCTCCACATAGCGCTCCAGGAGACTGTAGCAGGAGCTGTTGTTATAGCAACAAAAGACACTCTTCGCTGCCTTTTGGAACCAACCTGCTTTTCTTTTTATTACAAAAGCAACCTAGTCAACTTGTCAAAAAATACCCCAAGTGTGAAGCAGAGAAAAGGAAAGTAACCTTGCCCCTTATGACCTCACAAGGAGCAAGATTCCAGAGCGGCCCATCTGAGCTTCCATTTTCTCAAAGGCAGAGCAGGATACCCAGGGCTCGGTGTACACCTATCGCCATTTCTAGCCACCGGGGGGGCCATAGGCAGGCTGGGGGAACTCATATTAATGTTAAAATAACCTCATTTTCATGCCATGGGACCTTTTTTAAAGGAGCCTCAGCACCGTTTTACAACAAATGCCTTATCGCGCTGATGTGACCGGTTTGGGTATCCGCACTTGTGCGTGCGCAAAGGTTTACTAGTCTGAAGCCTCCGACCAGACTGAATATGTTTTGTTCTCTGGCAATTGTGACGTTAAAGGAAGTTAAAAACAAAGCCATATTCTCACTGAATGTTTTTTCTTTGCAGACGCAGCGAGCTGTCTGGAGGAGCGACTGGCTGATCTTCAGCTATCCTCGTCGCCGCAGCGCGACTTTGAGACTGAGCACGAAGACGTCACCAGTCCGAGTGACACCCGGACCTCAGGGACTTTCAGCGCCTTTGAATCCTACATAAGAGGCATGGTGGGTAATGTAGGCTCCCAGAGAGCGGTGGCAGAAACCCTTTCCACTGTCTGATAAAATGAATGAATTTACCGTTTAATTTTGGGCAGACTCGAAGTCAAAGTGATGGTGACCTCAGGCCCAAACCCAAATCCTGTAAGTCAACCAATGTAACAATTCATATCATGGTTCCTATGGTACTGAACTGTTTTATAAGGTATCAAATGTTGTTTCTTTTTATTTCAGTCATCCGACCAGTGATGAGTCAGCAAACCATAAAGAAGACAGACCCAGTGGCCAAGTAAGTTAAAAGCATGAAATGACTCAAAACTACCCGTACACAGGACTCGTATCTGGATAAAATATGGACTGAGTTCTGCTAAAATTAACTTGGAACCACAAGATACAAAAACATGTTTTTTCCCGATTTAGATTCATGTTGGTCCAATAGGTGACTTGTGTGGTTTTCTCATCTCTGCAGGTATTTCCAGTATAAGCAGCTCTGGGAAATGTTTAAACTTCCAGGAGAAAAGGACAGGAGAGATCTCCGCTGGGAGATAAGGGTATGAAAACATATCCTCATACCTTCTTCTTAAAGGTCCCATGACATGCTGCTTTTTGGATGCTTTTATATAGGCATAGGCCTTAGTGGTCCCCTAATACTGTATCTGAAGTCTCTTTTATATAGACCTTAGTGGTCCCCTAATACTGTATCTGAAGTCTCTTTTATATAGACCTTAGTGGTCCCGTAATACTGTATCTGAAGTCTCTTTTATATAGACCTTAGTGGTCCCCTAATACTGTATCTGAAGTCTTTTATATAGACCTTAGTGGTCCCCTAATACTGTATCTGAAGTCTCTTTTATATAGACCTTAGTGGTCCCCTAATACTGTATCTGAAGTCTCTTTTATATAGACCTTAGTGGTCCCCTAATACTGTATCTGAAGTCTCTTTTATATAGACCTTAGTGGTCCCTAATACTGTATCTGAAGTCTCTTTTATATAGACCTTAGTGGTCCCCTAATACTGTATCTGAAGTCTCTTTTATATAGACCTTAGTGGTCCCCTAATACTGTATCTGATGTCTCTTTTATATAGACCTTAGTGGTCCCCTAATACTGTATCTGAAGTCTCTTTCCCAAAATTCAGCCTTGGTGCAGAATTACAGTCACTAGAGCCAGTCCCACAATGAGCTTGTGCCATTTCTGTGTCTGTAGCTTTAAATGCTATTGAGGGGGAGAAGGGGGGGAAAGGTGGAGGGTGGGGGTGCCTTGTCCAGCTTGCCATGGGCCAAGCAGCGAAAGGGGAGGTAACCGGTCATAAGGGGCAAGATTCCAGATCGGCCCATCTGAGCTTTCATTTTCTCAAAGGCAGAGCAGGATACCCAGGGCTCGGTTTACACCTAGCACCATTTCTAGCTATTGGGGGGGGCCATAGGCAGGCTGGGGGAGACTCATATTAATGTTAAAAAAGAAAATATCTATCTATCTATCTATCTATCTATCTATCTATCTCAATATCATAAATTCTTGCTCTGGCTGGTGTGCGGTGCTGTTTTGGCTCGACTGGGTCACTAACGTTCTAATTTTCCAGCGAAACGGTAACAAACATGTTTCATTTCCTGGTTCTCCTTCTCCGTAAACATGAAATCAAGGAGAGGGTTAACTTCTCCTGCTACAGGTTGTCTGGTGTCTTCTATCGTAGAGTCGCTACTCGCTCCGAAGCTAATAGCCATCACTCCCACTTCTGCCTCTACCACACACTTTACACACACACACACACACACCAGCATAAACAGGCCACTTACGTAGGCTACAGCGAAGGCTCTGCGTGGAGCGGCTCTTAGAGACTCCTCGGCTCTGATTGGTTGTAGGAAACCTGCAATTTTTTTAACTTTAGGAGCTCTGGGGGAGACCGAGGAACGTGATTTCTTTAGAATAATTATCTGAATCATGTAGGACTTCCAGGATATAGTGATAGTTTGAGCAAATTTGACATTTAAAAAAAAGGGTTACTACTACTTACTAGTACTTTAATGAAGTAATTTCACAGAGTGGTACTTTTACTGACATAAAAAATAAGAGTACTTTTTCCACCTCTGTTAAAAATGAGAAGTTGGCATTCAGTTGTTGCTTCACAACGGGTTTTTTAATGTTTGGCTCTTTGCTTTTGTTTTTAGGAACGACTTGCATACCAGCCCCCACCAGTAAGTATCTTTCCAAATATTTTCCGTAAAACTGCGCTAGGCAACGTGTTCTGTGTTGAAAATATTTGTATCTGAAATCATTTTTGTCTGTTTAAATCACAAGTTAGGGGTGTGTGTGTGTGCGCGCGTGTGTGTGTTCGTGCGCGTGTGTGTGTGCGCGCGCGTGTGTGTTCGTGTTCTGGACCTCAGGCCTGTACTACGAAGCAACATTTAGGGTTACCGAGGTAACGTCAGGTTCAACCCTGGGTTTTGTGTATTACGGCGGTGGGTCACTTGTTACCGGGTTAAATCGCCGTGGTAACTTATGCTGAACACCTAGGTTACGTTGGAGATTAGATGTAGAAGCACCGCCTACCGACCAACCAATACTTGGTTGAAAAGTCAGAAGTCGGTTTGTTTTTAGAAGATCCGGTGGAGAGAGAGAAAGAGAGACAGAGACTCATAAAGTTGAAACATTTCCAGACCGACAACCCCGTTCTCTGATGGGAATCTTTATCAAAGATATCAATTTTCAGCGGAGGGAATAACGTATCTTTGTTGGCTTCTTAAACCGTATGTTGCCAATGTGACAAATCAGTTTGAATTGTTTTTATAATGCTCCCACGTCAGCACTGCAAGGGTTACAACTTCAAGAACATACAGTGGCTTGAATAAGTTTACACGACTACACTAAAGTTAATTAAAAAGAGGAATTAAAACATCTCTTACCTTCAGCAGTCATTTGCTCTTCCACTCGGCACGGTGGCTCGGCTTTAAAGCTTAATGATCATGTGATCTCTCACCACTGACATTTTCTAAGGTGGCTTTAAAATCAGAACAATAAGTGCAAATGTATTAAGCTGCAGATCAGAAGACCATGTTCAGTTGTAAAAATGCCAGTTTGTGTACTTGTGTTATGGCCACATTAAGATGCTATAGTTGACAATTAAAAAAAAAAAACTATGAAAAGGTAGATGACTTGAAGGAGAAAAAAAAGCTGATCAACTTTTTCAAAAGTAACTTCAACGTCTGCAGAGGAGCTGATCACACAGTACCGGAATTACTATTTATCTAATCTCTTTGTAACAACTGCACCAATAGAAAACATTTGATCATTACCAGTTAATTACCAGTTTATACATTTACACTCCTTTATAATTACTGGTAATGAAAGCTATGTAAACAAGAACCGCTGTGCAGTGTGTACTCTGAGGCAGCAAAAAGAACTATTGGTATTAAGTGGATTAAGTCTTGATTTGTTCTGTGTTGCAGCCTAAACCTCGGAGGGTTTACGTGCCAAACACCTACATCGTGCCAACAGAGAAGAAGCGCTCGGCGCTCCGCTGGGAGATCAGGAACGATTTGGCCAACGGTCTCCCTCCACACAAATTCAGTCATCAATTTTAGGCCTTTTACGTGCCTTTTTAGATCATTTTAATACAACTTTGCATAGTTTTTAACATTGACATTATTTATTTACGATTTTTTTTTTTGTGAAACACAATAAAACGTATAAAGAAAACATTGCAGTCAGTGGATTATATTACAGGTGATTTTGGGTCTATGGGAGGTCTGAGTAGGGCAGTTTGAACGGGTACAGGGGGGGGTAGCGCTGGTCGTGCCAAAGCAGCTTGTCTTCCAGAAACTTGATGGTTTCCAGAGTGAGGACGACTGCTTCATGTTTCAGCATGCTGTGGACATTCAGACCTGGCAGAGGACAGACAAACATCTGTTTACTTCATTTGTTACCATGGTGCTCTTCGTCCTTAAAGGCTGACGTAGCTGCCAACATATCCAAGTTTTAAATAATGGCGTCATTATGTTTGTCTTCAAAGTGATGCTTGGAGTTCCACTATTTGATGATGTAAATGACAAGCTTGCTACTAATAGCTCCTTAGTAAAATTATCATTTTGAAAAATTATTACATAACTCAAATGTAATTTCCCCCATCAGAAAGCTAAAATAAATTAAATAGTTTAATGGCAGTGTTTTTATTTCCACAAATGAAATGGGAAGTCACAGTTGTCAGACCCACAGAGACGAGTGCAACACAGCTTTACGACAGTAAAAGTCGGTGCATTACCGACTGTATTTTTTGGGGCTTTTCCGCCTTTAAATTTTGACAGGACAGTTATGTGAGAGAGAGGGGGGGGGAAGACATGCAGGAAATCATCACAGGTCTGATTTGAACCCTAGACCTCTGCGTTGAGGCATAAACCTCAGTACATGTGCGCCTGCTCAACCGCTGAGCCAACCTGGCCACAAATATTATTTATTAAAAATAAATAAAAACAAGACCTCCCAACAATTTCAAAACACTGTAAGACTTTACAGAAGGCCTCAATCACAGACAGACACACACACACGACTTACCGATGGCTGGAATAATGTTGACCGTCTTCAGACTCGCGGTTGCCTGGAGGATGTTTTCAGGAAACTCTTCACCTCTGAAAGCAACAAGATCAACGTCAGCACTGAGCGGGCCGTCTGCAGGCGGCGTCGTACGGGCGCCTCGCCGACCATACTCACACGGCGACTATTAACAGCGACTCTCCCCAGTGTTTGTGTCTGATGAGGTCCAGCAGGTACTGAGGGTCGGGTGAGGGGATGTTCAAGGAGTCCACAACGTGAAGGTATTGCTAAAAATAATAATTGTTTCTTTTTTAAATCAAAATAGCAAAACTTTCACTGGTTCTAGCTTCTTGAATGCATTTGTTTGTCATCTTTAACCATGACTGAGAAAACAAGTAATAACATTTTCAACAATCTGCAGTTCCAATCTGTAAAAAAGATGAAGCTGGGCCAATATATTGATATTCTATTGATATCGTGATATGACGCTAGACATCATCTTAGATATCGTAATAAGGCATAAGTGTCTTTTCCTGGTTTTACAGGCTGCATCACAGTCAAGTGATGATGTCATTTCCTGATCTTTACCAGACTAAAGGTTCTATTATTTACCTTTACCCACTAAGTCATTATATCCACATTACTGATGATTACTTATCTAAAATCTCATTGTGTGAATATTTTGTGAAAGCACCAGTACCGTTGCAGTATCGATATCGAAGTATTTGGTAAAAAATATCGTGATATATCACCCAGCTCTAGTTGGAGCCCTAAAATGTTGATATAAAGCACTTTTTTTTTTAAAAAACAAGCCAATAGGAATTGATTTAACATTTTACAGTGTGCCTTAAATAGTGGTACTATAGTATGTTAAATAGTCATTTCTGAATCACTCGTGAGGAGAAAGTACTACTTTTTCCTGGACATGGTTTTTAGTTCTGTGCATTTCCAATAGCGTCCTGTCCCACCGTAAATACATATCGATGCTCTTTTAAACACAAGGACAGATTAAATAGACCCGAAGGTTTCCGTTACCTGGGCCATCTTGGAGCTCAGAGCCACTTTGAGTCCTTGCACTCGAACTTTCATGGGCAACATGTAGAAGTAACTGGTCGGCCCTCTGGGTCCGTTGGCCACTCCGCCTGAGAGAAACACATCGGCCGTCAGACTGACGTCCGACCTGAGGACCGCTCGGGACCAAACGGCCGCGGGAAGAACAACGGGTGGTCGTGACATTGTGATGACATTGCGGGGGTGAAAGCTAATACGCGTCTAGGTATTCGTCGGGAAGCTCTTCAGGACAGCGCTGTATTTTGCAACGCTGTAAGAACACATGCCGATTAGGAATAAAGCACACAGTCACCTCCTTTCCACAGCGGCGATCGGATGCTTCCATGACGAGCTCTTCCGCTGCCTTTCTGTTTCCATGGTTTCCTGCCACCACCTCTGACCTCTGACCTGATCTTTGTGCTGGCGTGACTCTGACGGATCAAAACAACGGTTACTGAAGAGAGCATTAGAGTTTCTGTGGGTGGCCTCTCCTGTTATTTTGGGATCATCTTCTCTTTATGCAAACATTAATAGTTCCATAAGTTAGAGAACTCTAACAACAACACAGACAGTCTGCCGCCTCACACCTTATCTCTCACACACACACACACTCTCTCTCTCTCACACTCTCTCTCTCACACACTCTCTCTCTCACACTCTCTCTCTCTCACACACACACACACACACACACACACACACACACACACACCGAACTGACTGCCTCGGGGACCTTCTTTTTGTGTTTCTTCACCCCCCCGCCCCAATCACCTCAAAAAATCCCTTCATGTAACCACATGTACTGTGTGTTGTCTTGTGCATTATTGTATTACTGTGTATTGTGTGTAATTGTGTTTTATTGTATTCTTATTTTTTGTCCTTCACATGCTACATCGGATGCTGGTAACTTTAATTTCCTTGCGGGAGTCATCCCAAAGGGATTAATTAAAAAGTCTAAGAGCAGCAGACCAGACAACATGCATTAACTGTAAGATTTTACAAACAGGACAAAACATGTGTTTCGAAGCCAATGTCTGATATTCAGAGGCGCTGTCTGCATGATACACTTTCACACTAAGATTAGCTGCTGCACGTTTTTTTTTTTTATTATTATTGTTGTTGTTTTTAGGCTTTTAATCTGTCGATATTACTGCAGTTGAATTAGATTAGACTGATATTTAATGTGGTACCAACAGCATAAATATAATATGTACCATTAACATCTCTGTTTATCAAATTTACACAAAAGGGAAGCAAGGCTGTTGCTAAGGCTTTAATGCTAATGATAAAATGATCATATGTATCAACCCCTATTAAATAATGAATACTAATTCCTCATGTTTTATATACTGAGAAGCTGAAGCCTAAATGTGTCCAGAATTCCTCCATCAATCAGATTTATTTTGGCATTTCCTCACTGTAAAATTATGTATGTAAAAGATGTATGATAGTGCCTGTTTTTATGTTTAGTGAATGCTGTTATTGAGTGTTTGATTAATTATAAGGTAATTTATCACCTTGCGAGGATTATATGAAGTACTTAGGATTACATTTTGTATGTATTAAAAATGCTATCCAGTGGCAGGATTAGAAATCGATGAAAACTGGTCACATACCAACACACACCAAGACGTAAAACAGGCAACAATGCACAGATCAATACAGAAATAATGCTTAATTAAAAATGATAGTATCAGCATTATCTGCTTCCCTCAGGAATCATCATCATCATCATCATCTCACAAAATATGGGTCAATAAACAACAACTGACAACCGACCGCACAAACATTTCTAATACAGTGAATCTGTAACTTACAATTCTTTTATAGTTTCTCTGCCATGTTTCAACCTCGTGGAGGATATCGAGCCTGAAAAGAGAGACAAGAAACAAGGCTTTTCTTTTGTGGCTGGATTTAAAGATTCGAGTTGATGTAAGTTCACTTTTAGTTAATAAGAGCAGCACTAACAACTCCTTCCTGGGGGGGGGAAGGTGAAAGCGTTAGAAATGTGCACTCATCTTCACCTCGGATGCACCGCGAAGACGTCCGGGTGGAGCTGAGCCAAGCCCAGCGGCTCGCTGTCCAGCCTCTCCAGAGTCTCCACCCACATCTGGACGGGGCTCAGATGAGCTGGAACGAGGGCATCGCATTTCCTCAGGAGAGGCAGGGAGCAGTCTGCAGGAGGCGGTGGACGCCCTGCAGGAGGAAACAACGCCAGTCAGTGATGGATGTGTCTTTGATATGATGAATAAAGACAATCAATAATAATATCTATCAGTATTATGAAAATGAGATACCTGACTAGAGAGATACCCCTAGTTAGCTGTGGTCTGTAACAGCTACAGTGGGAACTGTTAACACTTGGGGCCCTAATTTCATGATCTGAGCGCACGGTGTGAAGCGCCTGGCGCAGGTGCATTCAGGGCGTGTCCAAATCCACTTTTGGTAGTTTAGATGGTGGAAAAAAGGGTCCGTGCGCCGGCCGCATGGATCAAAAGGGCTGTACTTAGTGTCTTCATTAATTCATAGGTGTGTTTTGGGCGTAACATGCAATCAACCAATCAGAGTGTCATCTCCTATTCCCTTTAAAAGCCAGGAGCGTGTACTTGGCGCATTGCTATTATTATGGCTGATTAGCACAGTCATATTCTTATATTTAATCTTCTGCGTGTGTGCTGCTATACGTCCCTGTGTGTGTGTGTGTGTGTGTGTGTGTATGTGTAATAAGCATAGTGTGTGCACGCGCTGTGCATAAGCCACAGGAGCATTTTACTAATTTGCTGTTAAAATAACAATGAAATGCTGCGTTATTGACTTTAGACCAGGTTTTTGTTGGTCAATGGCACGATCACGTCCCACTGCCTCAAGATAGCAATACACCCAGAATGCACCTGAACACACCACCCTGACAAGTTTAGATTGTTTCCATAGTTACGGTTACAGACGTTTTGACTTACTCAATCTGGCAGGATCCACCAGGTTGGTCGGCAGCAGTAAGTTGGGAGGCAGAGCGCTCTCCCCGGGGAAGGAAGAGGCGAACTGAGGAGGAGGAAACTCTGAGTTAGTGAAGCAGCGAGCTAAAGGCTGACATTAATGTTCAACAGGAACTGCAAGACCTGCGAATATTTCACATTTCTACTGGTTAAATAACAATAATAAGTCGGATTAGACTTGACGTCTGTCAGCACTGCATTTCTAAATAAGTGTTAAAGATTAGGGCTGCAAGATATGAGGAAAATATGCAAAATGCGATCATTTTTTGTATAATATCGCGATAACAAGATTACTCGCGATAAAATGTACTCAGTTCTGCATTTCTGCTGTTTTCAGTATTCTTATACAACAAATTGCTTGTTGAATTTAAAACAAATGGAAATAATTTCCAACTTTCTTTTATGAATACATTGAACATTATATTGAATATAAAAAGGCACCACTAAAAAAAAAAAAAAAGTGACATGTCCATTTTAAAGTGCAGCCGCTATGAACATTACATGGTAACGGTTGCCATGTTCACGCGGTTAAACGTTAAACTCACCCTTTTAGCGACTCCTCTACCGCAAACCACAAGCGTACACCGGAACATTTCGCTTCTGTTGTCTTCCACAGTCACACGCCACGCACTTAATAGACTCTTAAATCATTTAAAATACACATTATGAGCAGAATTGACTCATGAAAGGTCGTGGTGGCTTTTCCCGTGTCGTGTGTTGGCGCGCGTTGATGACGTAAAGCGGGACCAGTTGTGTGACACCTAGCGGTTAGAGGCGGAAGTGCTTTAGAAACCTGCAACCACGTGGTGTAACCAAAGACTGTATATATATATATATATATATATATATATATATATATATATATATATATATATATATATATATATATATATATATATATATATATATATATATATATATATATTGTATATATATATATATATATATATATATATATATATATATTGATATTTTAATATCTAACTACATCTCATGGGTGTAACTCATCTGATACCTTCAGTTTGTTTCAGTATTAATTATACAACAATGAATACTAATAACTCATGACATCTACTATCCAACAGGTAATCATGCCTAAATGTTCATTCAATTCAATATTCTTGTTTTTATATACTGTTAGTACTATCCAACCTGCCTATTTACTTAAGTACAATCTGGCAATTTGTAGTAACTTTCCTGGAATATTTTCCACTCTGTGATTTATTGCCACTTCTTACTTCGAAATGGGACTGTCTAATAAGTGCACTAACATCAAAAGTGTAAAATAGGTGAATAAATAAATATGAACGTGCCTCTAAATGTCACTATATAAATATATAAAAGAGGTAGGTTTTAAAAAAAAAAGTAAGACACCAGATACAGACATACCACACATATTAGACATTCACTGCACGATCCTTAAAGCTCAAGTAGCGTGAGATGGATCTGATGATCTGGGCCTTTTTGAGGCCTTTTTGAGGTCTTTTTGAAGCATTTTTGAGGTCTTTTTGAGGTCTTTTTGAAGCCTTTTTGAGGTCTTTTTGAGGTCTTTTTGAGGCCTTTTTGAGGTCTTTTTGAGGTCTTTTTGAGGCCTTTTTGAGGCCTTTTTGAGGCCTTTTTGAGGTCTTTTTGAGGCCTTTTTGAGGTCTTTTTGAGGTCTTTTTGAGGTCTTTTTGAGGCAGCGGGTACTGTAAAGATCATCCATGGAAGAGGGCAGCCAATGATCTTCTGGCTGGTGATTATTGGCTGCCCCTCTCACCTTGATGGATACACATCAACGCATCATTGATTATTATTCAGTAATATAATGTATATGATTCTGAAATGGGCCATTCTGCATCATGAGTATTTTACATTTTGTAGCCTACTTTAAGTGTCTTTTAATGTTTATACTGTTGCACTTTACTTTAGCAACCATTTGAATGCAGGACTTGTACTTGTAGCAGAGTATTTTGACACTGTAATACTGCTACTTTTACTCAAGTAAAAGATCTGAATGGTACTTCTTCCACCACAAGTACTGTACACATTTGAGGTACTTTTCTTGCTACTTTCTACTTCTACTCCACTACAATTCAGAGGAAAGTTTGTTCTTTTTACTTCACTACATTTATCTGACAGATGTAGTTACTTGTTACTTTACAAATTAAAACAAAACACATAAGGAGCTTATAAAATATGTTTTATAAATTAAACTAAAATGTATACAGTATGAGTACAGCTGAAACGATTAGTCAATTAATTGGTTAGTTGATTGACAAAAATGTATTGGCCACTATTTTAATAATAATTTAAGTCATTTTTAAGCAAAACAATGTTATGGTTCCAGCAAAAAACTGGCCATACATAAAAATTATGAGATGGGTATGAGGTGTTTGTATCTTATCTTACTATGGAAATACTTTAATTGAATGATGCTCTTTGGATGCTTTTATATAGACCTTAGTGGTCCCTAATACTGTATCTGAAGTCTCTTTTATATAGACCTTAGTGGTCCCTAATACTGTATCTGAAGTCTCTTTTATATAGACCTTAGTGGTCCCCTAATACTGTATCTGAAGTCTCTTTATATAGACCTTAGTGGTCCCCTAATACTGGATCTGAAGTCTCTTTTATATAGACCTTAGTGGTCCCCTAATACTGGATCTGAAGTCTCTTTTATATAGACCTTAGTGGTCCCTAATACTGTATCTGAAGTCTCTTTTATATAGACCTTAGTGGTCCCCTAATACTGTATCTGAAGTCTTTTATATAGACCTTAGTGGTCCCCTAATACCGTATCTGAAGTCTCTTTTATATAGACCTTAGTGGTCCCCTAATACTGTATCTGAAGTCTTTTATATAGACCTTAGTGGTCCCCTAATACTGTATCTGAAGTCTCTTTTATATAGACCTTAGTGGTCCCCTAATACTGTATCTGAAGTCTCTTTTATATAGACCTTAGTGGTCCCCTAATACTGTATCTGAAGTCTTTTATATAGACCTTAGTGGTCCCCTAATACCGTATCTGAAGTCTCTTTTATATAGGCTGGGGGGGGAGGAACGCATATTAATGTTAAAAAAATATGAACCAGAAAACAAGTACTGTACATATTATTTGTGTTTATTTTTCCGTACAACATAATAACAAAATTATATATGGTTGCATCCAAACACATTTAATAGCTTCATGGTCACCTTTAAAAATGGTCAGTTTTATTTTATAGTTAAGTATATAAAGCCATCTTAAATAATGTCATGAAAATGTTATATATTATCGCTCAAAATTATTGACATATAACTCTGTTGAAGCAAAAATGGTTATTAAAAATAATATAAATTATTTACTATATACACCCCCAATGAATATAAAATAAAGTGGGTGTTTCAAAAGAATAGACATACAGTATAATATAAACACATGCAAAACTTAGGGTATTTAAACATTTAGTTGATAATATAAAACAAAAAAAACTTTCATGCTTTGACCTCGTAATAATACCCAAAAAATCCACAAATGTCCTCCTTGAGTTTCAATATCAGAGGAATTTAGGGGATTTTGGAGATTGTATGTGCCATAAACTAACTTAAATGTACTTTTCAAACAAGTATTGTATAGTACATAGTACAAAATACAAAATGTAATTTATATAAAACAAGTGCATGAAGGCTGCATTACAAAGCAACAAGGCTTTATATATAAAAAACCTAAATGTGGCAAGAACACATTTAAAGAATGCATAAATTATACAATAAACAGACAACAGCTTAAGTCACAAGTCAAAGATAAACCCAACATAAAAAACACACTAAAAGAAACATTTTGTATCACTGTGTAACACATTAGTAGTTTGAAACCTACATGAGGTTTGAGAAAAAGTAAGTTGAACCCCCTTTTAGGTCATTTTCTCTTGGAACTTCAAGGTCCAAGTCTCCTGAATGAAAATCAGGCCCCCCAAGTGTGTTATATTTGCGGTTTGGCATTCTTTGATGTTGTGCTTGGTTGGGAAAAACAGTGACATAGTATCCATCTGAACTGTCAGGGACTTGTGTTTTTGGTCTGTGGTGCCTCGAATACATATCCACATCACCAGGAAGTATTGTTCTGTTGTGTCTGGGGTCCCTCATGTCAATATTAACAACTGACGGGGAGATCACCTTTCCATAATTAGGTGGTGCCTGGAAGCCCAGTTTTGTACCTCTGGCTTTAGGCACATGGTACTTTTCTGTGAAATCATCAATGTTGAGATCTGAATGGTTGTAATGAATGTTGTGGCCAAAACCAGCATCCATCTGAGGGTAGCTGGACCTTACTTTGGTCCTAGATGATTGTCCATCAGTGTGACGAAGTCCAACATCTCCATCTACGTCCATGAAAGGCATTCTCATGTTTACCCCTGGGATATCTGATCTGCGATTTGCATAAGAAGGTACTCTGAAATTAAGTGAAGGATCATCAATGTTAAGATCTGGAGATTTATGATGCAGCTGTGGACCCTGCATTGACACTTTTGGCATTTTTGGAACACCAACATTTGGACCTGTAAAATCACCCTCCAGCTGTGGTTGTTTCATATTCAGTTTTGCATTGGGAAAATCCAGATTGTTTGATCTCAGAGATGTATCAAAGTCAATATCATTCCCTGTCCTGTTAAGATCTGGGCCTCCCAACTGAGGCAGCTTGAAAGAAGGAACATTGAATTTTCTTTCTGGCAAATCAAAATCAGTCTGAGGACCATGGATGTTTCCTGAGGGAACATTTATGCCAACTTCTGGGCCTCTTATTCCTCCTTTGACATTAGGGGCATTAAAGTTCATGTCAGGTCGTCCTATGTTACCATTTATTCTTAGATCTGGACTTTTTGCATTGAGGTCTAGCTTGGGACCTTTGAAACTGGCATCAGGCAAATCTAAGTCTGGCACACTCATACTAGGGCCTTTCAGTTTAGGTCCAGAAAGATTCATGTCTGGTATTTTTGCCTTAGGTCCAGAGAGACTGAGGTCTGGTGTATTTAAACTTGGCATGTTAAGGCCCATTTTGGGAGCATCAATTCCACCTTTCAATTTTGGAGCTTTGACATTAAAATCTGGAGTTTTTAGGTCTGAATTGAAGTCAAAGTTTGGGCCATCTAAGTTGCGACTGGAAAACCCCACATCGGGTATTTTAAAATGTGGCTTTTTAATCTTTCCCGATGGGCTGCCAAAATCAACACCTTTCGGCCCTTTGAGGTTGATGTTGGGTGCATTCATGTCAATGTCTGGGCCATCAAAGTTCCCATCAATCTCAGGTCCTTTAAGGTTTGGTACATTAAATTTAGGCGTTTTCATTTTGGGCATTTTGATTTTTCCTTTGGGTGAACCAATGTTGAGATCTGGAGTGTTAACATCAACCTTGGGAGCTTTAAGGTTCATGTTTGGTAAGTCCAAGTCAGGGGCATCAAATCCACCCTTTATCTTTGGAGCTTTCAGACTTAGATCTGGTGAATCAATGTCCATATTTGGTCCCTTTGGTAATGCACCTGAAAGGTTTAATTTTGGCATTTTCAATTTGCCTGAGGGAGCATTAACATCCCAGTCTGGAGCATGAAGCTCTGGCATTTTCAGTTTACCTGATGGCATGTTGAGCTTTGGAGTATTAAGGTCTAGTTTGGGGCTTTTGAAATCAGCTTTGGGCATGTTTATGTCTGGTGCATTTAAACCACCACTAAGATTTGGACCAGATATATCTAGATCAGGTGTTTTGAGGTCCAGGTTAGGACCACCTAACTTTGGACCAGAAAACCCAAAATCAGGCATGTTAAAATTTGGCTTCTTGAGTTTCCCTGATGGAGCAGAAACATCAAAATCTGGCATTCCCACATCAGCTTTAGGACCTTTGAGGTTGACATTGGGTACATTTACATCAACATCTGGGACATCCAAATTTCCATCAATCTGAGGTCCTTTTAGTTTTGGGACGGTAAATGTAGGCATTTTAAATTTGGGCATTTTAAATTTTCCTTTGGGTGAACCAATGTTGAGATCTGGAGTGTTAACATCTACCTTGGGAGCTTTAAGGTTCATGTTTGGTAAGTCCATGTCAGGGGCATCAAATCCACCCTTTATCTTTGGAGCTTTCAGACTTAGATCTGGTGAATCAATGTCCATATTTGGTCCCTTTGGTAATGCACCTGAAAGGTTTAATTTTGGCATTTTCAATTTGCCTGAGGGAGCATTAACATCCCAGTCTGGAGCATGAAGCTCTGGCATTTTCAGTTTACCTGATGGCATGTTGAGCTTTGGGGTATTAAGGTCTAGTTTGGGGCTTTTAAGATCAACCTTGGGCATGTTTATGTCTGGTGCATTTAAACCACCACTAAGATTTGGACCAGATACGTCTAGATCAGGTGTTTTGAGGCCCAGGTTAGGGCCATTTAACTTTGGACCAGAAAACCCAAAACCAGGCATGTTAAAATTTGGCTTTTTGAGTTTTCCTGATGGAGCAGAAACATCAAAATCTGGCATTCCCACATCAGCTTTAGGACCTTTGAGGTTGACTTTGGGTACATTTACATCAACATCTGGGACATCCAAATTTCCATCAATCTGAGGTCCTTTAAGTCTTGGGACAGTAAATTTAGGCATTTTCATTTTGGGCATTTTGAATTTTCCTTTGGGTGAACCAATGTTGAGATCTGGAGTGTTAACATCCAACTTGGGAGCTTTAAGGTTCATGTTTGGTAAGTCCAAGTCAGGGGCATCAAATCCACCCTTTATCTTTGGAGCTTTCAGACTTAGATCTGGTGAATCAATGTCCATATTTGGTCCCTTTGGTAATGTACCTGAAAGGTTTAATTTTGGCATTTTCATTTTGCCTGAGGGAGCATTAACATCCCAGTCTGGAGCATGAAGCTCTGGCATTTTCAGTTTACCTGATGGCATGTCTAAGTTGAGCTTTGGGGTATTAAGGTCTAGGTTGGGGCTTTTGAGATCAACCTTGGGCATGTTTATGTCTGGTGCATTTAAACCACCACTAAGATTTGGACCAGATATATCTAGATCAGGTGTTTTGAGGTCCAGGTTAGGACCATTTAACTTTGGACCAGAAAACCCAAAACCAGGCATGTTAAAATTTGGCTTTTTGAGTTTTCCTGATGGAGCAGAAACATCAAAATCTGGCATTCCCACATCAGCTTTAGGACCTTTGAGGTTGACATTGGGAACATTTACATCAACATCTGGGACATCCAAATTTCCGTCAATCTGAGGTCCTTTAAGTTTTGGGACGGTAAATGTAGGCATTTTCATTTTGGGCATTTTAAATTTTGCTTTGGGTGAACCAATGTTGAGATCTGGAGTGTTAACATCTACCTTGGGAGCTTTAAGGTTCATGTTTGGTAAGTCCAAGTCAGGGGCATCAAATCCACCCTTTATCTTTGGAGCTTTCAGACTTAGATCTGGTGAATCAACGTCCATATTTGGTCCCTTTGGTAATGTACCTGAAAGGTTTAATTTTGGCATTTTCAATTTGCCTGAGGGAGCATTAACATCCCAGTCTGGAGCATGAAGCTCTGGCATTTTCAGTTTACCTGATGGCATGTTGAGCTTTGGGGTATTAAGGTCTAGGTTGGGGCTTTTGAGATCAACCTTGGGCATGTTTATGTCTGGTGCATTTAAACCACCACTAAGATTTGGACCAGATATATCTAGATCAGGTGTTTTGAGGTCCAGGTTAGGACCATTTAACTTTGGACCAGAAAACCCAAAACCAGGCATGTTAAAATTTGGCTTTTTGAGTTTTCCTGATGGAGCAGAAACATCAAAATCTGGCATTCCCACATCAGCTTTAGGACCTTTGAGGTTGACATTGGGAACATTTACATCAACATCTGGGACATCCAAATTTCCGTCAATCTGAGGTCCTTTAAGTTTTGGGACGGTAAATGTAGGCATTTTCATTTTGGGCATTTTAAATTTTGCTTTGGGTGAACCAATGTTGAGATCTGGAGTGTTAACATCTACCTTGGGAGCTTTAAGGTTCATGTTTGGTAAGTCCAAGTCAGGGGCATCAAATCCACCCTTTATCTTTGGAGCTTTCAGACTTAGATCTGGTGAATCAATGTCCATATTTGGTCCCTTTGGTAATGTACCTGAAAGGTTTAATTTTGGCATTTTCAATTTGCCTGAGGGAGCATTAACATCCCAGTCTGGAGCATGAAGCTCTGGCATTTTCATGTTACCTGATGGCATGTTGAGCTTTGGGGTATTAAGGTCTAGTTTAGGGCTTTTGAGATCAAACGTGGGCATGTTTATGTCTGGTGCATTTAAACCACCACTAAGATTGGGACCAGATACATCTAGATCAGGTGTTTTGAGGTCCAGGTTAGGACCATTTAACTTTGGACCAGAAAACCCAAAACCAGGCATGTTAAAATTTGGCTTTTTGAGTTTTCCTGATGGAGCAGAAACATCAAAATCTGGCATTCCCACATCAGCTTTAGGACCTTTGAGGTTGACATTGGGAACATTTACATCAACATCTGGGCCATCAAAGTTTCCATCAATCTCAGGTCCTTTCCGGTTTGGTAGATTAAATTTAGGCATTTTCATTTTGGGCATTTTAAATTTTGCTTTGGGTGAACCAATGTTGAGATCTGGAGTGTTAACATCTACCTTGGGAGCTTTAAGGTTCATGTTTGGTAAGTCCAAGTCAGGGGCATCAAATCCACCCTTTATCTTTGGAGCTTTCAGACTTAGATCTGGTGAATCAACGTCCATATTTGGTCCCTTTGGTAATGTACCTGAAAGGTTTAATTTTGGCATTTTCAATTTGCCTGAGGGAGCATTAACATCCCAGTCTGGAGCATGAAGCTCTGGCATTTTCAGTTTACCTGATGGCATGTTGAGCTTTGGGGTATTAAGGTCTAGTTTGGGGCTTTTGAAATCAGCCTTGGGCATGTTTATGTCTGGTGCATTTAAACCACCACTAAAATTGGGACCAGATACATCTAGATCAGGTGTTTTGAGGTCCAGGTTAGGACCACCTAACTTTGGACCAGAAAACCCAAAATCAGGCATGTTAAAATTTGGCTTCTTGAGTTTCCCTGATGGAGCAGAAACATCAAAATCTGGCATTCCCACATCAGCTTTAGGACCTTTGAGGTTGACATTGGGAACATTTACATCAACATCTGGGCCATCAAAGCTTCCATCAATCTCAGGTCCTTTCCGGTTTGGTAGATTAAATTTAGGCATTTTCATTTTGGGCATTTTAAATTTTGCTTTGGGTGAACCAATGTTGAGATCTGGAGTGTTAACATCTACCTTGGGAGCTTTAAGGTTCATGTTTGGTAAGTCCATGTCAGGGGCATCAAATCCACCCTTTATCTTTGGAGCTTTCAGACTTAGATCTGGTGAATCAATGTCCATATTTGGTCCCTTTGGTAATGTACCTGAAAGGTTTAATTTTGGCATTTTCAATTTGCCTGAGGGAGCATTAACATCCAGGTCTGGAGCATGAAGCTCTGGCATTTTCATGTTACCTGATGGCATGTTGAGCTTTGGGGTATTAAGGTCTAGTTTAGGGCTTTTGAGATCAAACGTGGGCATGTTTATGTCTGGTGCATTTAAACCACCACTAAGGTTGGGACCAGATACATCTAGATCAGGTGTTTTGAGGTCCAGGTTAGGACCATTTAACTTTGGACCAGAAAACCCAAAACCAGGCATGTTAAAATTTGGCTTTTTGAGTTTTCCTGATGGAGCAGAAACATCAAAATCTGGCATTCCCACATCAGCTTTAGGACCTTTGAGGTTGACATTGGGAACATTTACATCAACATCTGGGACATCAAAGCTTCCATCAATCTCAGGTCCTTTCCGGTTTGGTAGATTAAATTTAGGCATTTTCATTTTGGGCATTTTAAATTTTGCTTTGGGTGAACCAATGTTGAGATCTGGAGTGTTAACATCTACCTTGGGAGCTTTAAGGTTCATGTTTGGTAAGTCCAAGTCAGGGGCATCAAATCCACCCTTTATCTTTGGAGCTTTCAGACTTAGATCTGGTGAATCAATGTCCATATTTGGTCCCTTTGGTAATGTACCTGAAAGGTTTAATTTAGGCATTTTCAATTTGCCTGAGGGAGCATTAACATCCCAGTCTGGAGCATTCAAGTCAATATTTGGTTTCCTTATTGCTGGTACTTTGAATTTACCTGAGGGCATATCTAAGTCAGCATCTGGACCAGGAAGATCCATTTTGGGCAAATTTAAATCTGGGGAACCAATATCACCTTTAAATTTGGGGGCGGAGAAATCAAAGTCAGGAGACTTTAGATCACCATTAAGCCCTTTCAGCTTTGGCCCTTTTAAATCTGGCATTTTAAAACCTGGCATTGAGAATCTCCCTTTGGGTGAACCAATGTTTAAATCTGGAGAGTGGAGGTCTACATCTGGAGATTTAAGATCCACTTCAGGAGCATTTATGCCTTTTATCTTAGGAGATTTCAGAGCTAGTTCGGGTGTTTTCATCCCTGCATTGATATCTACATCTTTTTTCTTTGGTAATGTGCCAAAGAGTTTGAATTTTGGCAGTTTAGGCTTGGCAGAGGGAGCTTCTGCATCAATGCCAAATTTACCAGAAGGCATATCCATATCCACATCAGGAGTATTGAGGTCTACATTTGGAGCTTTGAGATCACCACCAGGTAAATGAATGCCCCTCCCTTTAAACTTGGGAGCGGATACATCCATGTCTGGAGTTGTTAAATCACATTCAAGGTCTTTAACTTTAGGCCCAGATAGCCCAAAACTTGGCATTTTGAGCTTTCCAGATGTGCTTGGAAAGTCATAGTCAGTTGAGGGGACATTCATGTCAATATTTGGATCTGCAATTATAGCTTTGAGTTCTGGCGCTGCCAATCGCACATCTGGTCCGTCTAAATCTCCATTAAAACTGGGAACTTGAATGTTTGGTAAATTGAATTTGGGCATTTTAAATGAAGGCGCTTCGTATGTTCCAGATGGAGTGCCAATGGCTAACTGTGGTCCTTTTAGGTCAACTTTGGGTAGATTCATATTAGGTTCATGAATTCCACCTTTTATCTTTGGTGTTTCAAGACTTAGGTCAGGTGTTTTACCATCAACTTCACCATTGCCTGAGAACCCAAATTTAGGCATAGTCAATTTTCCAGATGGGGCATCCACATTTAAATCCGAAGATTTAAGATCAATCTTTGGTTTCTTAAATGGCACTTTGACTTTCCCTGAAGGCATGTCAATGCCTGGCCTATGTATATCAAGTTGTGATACATCAACACCTGGCATTTCTAGGTCCAAATCAGGAGATTCTCCAGACAACCTGAGCTTGGGCGACTCTACATATCCGGTAGGATTGTCCACATTTAGATTTGGGTTTTTCAGTCTCTTGGAATACTTAAGACCGAGTTTACCTGAGGGAACATCTGGGGTTCCTACATCTGGGGTCTGGACCTCACCTTCTGGACCACTAAAAGAAGGTCCAGAGAGGCCCAAGTCTGGTAGTTTGACTTTTGGCATTTTGAATTCTTTGTTTGTTCCTTCAATGCCCAATTTGGCAAAACCAGTGTCAAACGATGGAGCAGTGATATTTCCCCCATTAAGGTTTATCCCCATGTCAGAGGTAGTAACACCTGAACCTTTTAAGTCCATACCCGTTTCTGGAGCTCTAAAAGTTCCATTGCTTTCCAGCTCAATTTGAGTTCTTTCAAGATATGGCATTGTCAAGTCATGTGACGGACTATCAGTGTTTGGCAGTTGTATACCTACGTCTGGAGCATTAAATTGTGGACTTCTAGCATTCACTTTCAGTCTTGGTACCTGAGCTTCACTTAGAGTAGTCCTATTCAACCCAAGACCCATAGGTGGAAGGTTCAGATTGCTGTCATATGATAATTCTCCGGCATCAACGTCACTGGCCAGAGTCTTCTTTTTCATAAGTCCAAAGTCAACTCCACAGCGAGGCAACCCCATGTTGTGCTTTAGGTTGACCTTCGATGAGCCTGGTACAGTTGACTCGGGAGTAACCTCCTTGTTCACAGAGCCCTCCATGCCACCGTTCAAGTCATCTTTCATAAATTTCTTGATTTTTGCATTGTAGAGTTTGCTGTAGGAATCGTTCAGCATCTAGAATTATAAACCACAAATTAGTTTTTGAATGTAACTATAACATTTCCATTAAGGTTACTATTCTCTTGTGGGGGTGGATTTTAGCATTGTTTCCATGATTCAATATAATATATAGCTCTGGGGAACGAATATCACCTTTTGTTTAATGGCAAAAATAGCTCTTAGTTAAACATTTGGGAACTAATGCCTTTAAATTACACAAAAAACAAGAACTTTTGTTTTGGTGCAACCTCTATTAAAACCTTGAACAGAACATCACAAATGTAAAGAAATGTGAGGTGTGATGTGGACCACTGCTGCATGAATGTACAAGAAAATGATTCATTTACTAATTCAGTAATTCCTTGATAATATATTTATTCCACCTACCGTCTCAGGAGTCTTGGTACACTGGTCCAAATTTCCAAGACTCTTGCTCATGTTGTTCCTGGTTAGAACATGGACCTTGCCATCAAACGGCTCCATCATCTTTAGTACCTTCAACACCTCGGTTTTTGAAAGTTGATCAAAGTTGATCGTTGCCCCCAAAAGCTCATCCCCTGAAAAAGAAGAATCAAGTGTTTACATAAAACAGAAGCTTGTTCCAGAACATTAAAGGCTTAATAATCCATTTAAAAATCGCTCATGGACGCAAATCATAGTGTATGAAAGGGTAGACTAAGACTCAAAACCCTAAACCTGGATCTCTCAGTATCAGGGAAATGGAGATTGGGTTTTGTCTCAAATGATCTTCCAAATTTGATTAATGGGCGAATCTTTTGAAAAGAACTTCTATGCTGTTTTTCAACCACAGTTCATTTTACGTACATTTACACTGAGTGAGCAGAAGAATATGCAATCGATTGCAATTGGGCTGAAAATTGACGGGCGTTTCTGTAATTCGGTACACTTCATTTACCCAAATGAAGGAGAAGATTTATTAGAGAAAAATTTTCAATCAAATAAACCTATAAATTAAACTATAGCCCCAAAAAAAACAGTGCTGGAAACAACAAAATCTGTACATCTAATTATTTCCTGCTCACTTAGTCTAAAGCATTAAAGGTTAACACAACCTTTGATATGAGTCAAATGTACATTAATGTCCTTGGATTTTGAAGGCGTGTTCTTGTAGGGAACAACTGTTTCAACTCTTAAAGGCAAGACGGAAAACATTTAAAAGCAATACAGAGGAAAAGAGCTTTAACAGCTAGTCTAAGGGTTATACCTTCTCTCAGTCCCTGATTGGCTGAGGAATTGTTGTCGATGCTGGAAACGACCAGTCCTCCCTCCTCTGATTGCTCCAGGATCAGGGACTCGGAGAGACTCCTTCCCCTGCGGTGTGACAGCTACAAACAAAGACATTTCATAAAGCATTTAAAAGGGAAGCACGCCTCAACCGCGTAAGCTTTGAGAAGCAACATACATCACATATTTAACTACTAAAGTTATTAAAGCATGTTTTAAACACATAACTAAAACAACATATGGATGTTTCCTACCATGATGCTTGTGTCTTTGTCACGGTGGCATTGCAAAATCCCCTTTGATTAAACCTATGGAATAAAATAAAATGTTCAATAAATAGATTTACAGCAGTTCTTTACATATGTGGCCCACTGTACAGTACAGCTACTGTGTGTTTCTAACATGTTAAAGCTTATAAAACAAAGCAGCAGAAACATCAATGGAACAGATGAACCAGGAGGCTCCAACAGCTCTGATTGTACAATAGTTTCACCGTTTTCAATTAGAAAATGTAACCAAATCAAGTGAAAGCCACGAACCGGCCACCAGCCTACTGATTAGAGCTAGTTTTCTCATTTTATAGCTAAAAAACAGTAACTCAAACATGTTTCCAGGTGCTCTAGTGCAAGTGACCTGTTTTGTAATGCAGGGGTCAGCACCTTCCAGGCATTATTGAAGAGGCTGACCTATAAATTCATTTGGCACCTGAACGTCTCCCAGAACAGCATCATTATGCTGCCGGTTTAGTGCCATACGGTACCAATAATTTTATAATTTATACTCTTTATTGATCCCCTATGGGGAAAATTACAATTTACACTGTGTTGTTATCACACACTACACACAAGGCTTTAATACACACACATGCAGCTGAGGGGGGTTTGGTGCCGTGCGCAAGAGCACCTTGGTAGTGCCTAGGAGGTGAACTGGCATCTCTCCAGCTACCAGTACTTTGGTCCGAACGGGGACTTGAACCAATAATTTTATAATTAATACTCTTTATTGATCCCCTATGGGGAAATTACAATTTTAACTGTTGTTGTTATTACACACTACACACATTTTTCTATATATATATATATATATATATATATATATATATATATATATATATTGAAAAAAATCATATCCATACCCATTTTTTAATTTAAAAGGTTTATTTACAGCCATTAAAGTATGTTTTAATCCTGATTTTGTTGACTTTCTGTGACGTCCGTTACATTCAAGCCGTTGCCAGATGAGTTGCTACAAAGCTAATTAAGACAATCAGCTCCACACAACTCTCTCAGTATTTCTCAGTATGACTATGCTCAGAAGATTGGTGTCGTCCGACGACTTTCGCTCGCAGAAACTCGAGTGGAGAAAAGAAGGCTTGTGTCATATGGACGTGCCGACAGTGTTGTTGTTGTTACTTAAACTTCCTCATGGAGGCTGCAGAAACTACGCACTATAGCTTATAGGTGCATCGCTCAGGTATTTGAAGATTGGCCTTGAGGAACACCAAGAACAGGTTTATCGAGAGTTCCTTGAACAAGTGTTCTGTTTTTGGGGTGTTTCCTTTTTGTGAGCACACAAAGTCATAAATGACCACACCCACTGTGTTGTAGTATCGAAATAGGAGCACTGGCAGACCTCCAGGGAATCCAGACACACTATGTTCTTTGCAGATCGTGTGAAATGATGTACAAAGATAAGCTGGATAGATAGAACTAACAAACACCTAACTGCAGTTTTAATATAACATCAAATTATGTGTAAATTAAACGGTTTTAGATTATTTTGTTGGCATTTTAGGCCTTTATTCGATAGGACAGCTTAGACATGAAGGGGAGAGAGAGGGGGAATGACACGCAGCTAAGGGCCCGTAGGATGGAATTGAACCTGCAGCTGCTGCGGCGAGGACTGAGCCTCTGTACATTGGGCCCACACTCTACCAGAATTCTTCCCCCACTTCACGTAGAATCAGTGTGCCAGTATAGCAACAAATATTCAATGTGTTTAGGCAAGAATTACTTCATAAATACTACAATAATTTTTGCAGGATTATCTCAATAGCAATGTGACTAAAGACTTCATTGCAGAAAATAAAAATTACATTCAATTTGAAGTAAAAAAAAAAAAAAATACAAATTTTAAGAAAAATTTGTTTGTGTTCAGGCATTTAAGATGTCAAACTGGGAAGGATTTTGATAAAATCTTACTCAACATTCACTCAGACATAACTGTGAACCAGAAAACCAAAAAACGTGATATTATGCAATTATTGAAAAATACACAATCAATCCAAACCCTGAATATGAGGTGGTAAAATGGTCCTATATTTAAAAAAAAGGTGTAGTTTTAACCCTCATGTTGTCCTCGGGTCAAATTGACCTGTTTTCCTATATCAATGTTCTTTGTAATTCCCCAAAATAACATGATTGATTCCACACAACGCTCTTTGCCAAGTACAAATCTCTACTTTCATTAATTTTGGGGCGTCTTATTCAATTTTATAGCATTTGGCGAAAAAATTGAAGTGTTTTTGAAATAGTATTGAGAGTAAAAGTTGACATATTCCAGTCTGTGATTATCATCAACATCCATTCCTTTCATTTTAGTCTCAATAATTCCTAATTTCTGCTTTTCTAACTCAAACATTAGGTATAATTTCCTATAAATGAGGTTTATTGACCATAAATTCCAAAAAATAACTGTAAAACTAAAGTTGATAAGTTAGTGTTACGTAGTTTTGAAAATTTCAAAAAAAGCGTTAAAAGTGTTGGAAAAATGGGATAAAAACTTAAGAAAAATTTGAAAACATTGATAAAAAGCCTCAACAAAACTGTTGATTTTCAATTTTGACGGAAAGACAACACGAGGATTAATGTTAAGAAAACTTTATCAGTCCGTCGTTTTTTTCCAAGTGTCCAGCATGTCTTTAAGAAATATGCCTCCACATTTAATGTGTGAAACCAAATATTAACATCAATCCCATTATTGGCATTTAGCTAGTATTACACGCGGCTCTAAATACATTCGGAGCAAAGGCGTCAGCTGATTTATTACTTAAAAAGTTAAATATTACACATTTTACAGGTAAGCCAAAGTGCACCTGTCTGCAGTTATAAAAGCACAATAAAAGCACTGAATGCACAACAGAGCTCGCACTCAATCAAAAAATGTCTATTTTTTTTTTTTAAGACAAATGGTAAGCAATAATAAGAGGGTAAGCACTTTAAGGTGCAGACTACCTGACAGAACTGACTTTTAATATGAAGAATGGTTTGTTCTGGTTTTTTAGATACATTTAAAGGATAAGACTGCTGTGATTAAAGGTGAGTTGAAGAACAGTAAGTATTGTCATTGTGCCAGCTGGGTGAACACGATGCACTAAGAATTGATAAAAAAACAACTTTAACAACCAAAAAAGACCTGGAGGACATCATCTGAAACTGAAACACTGTCACCCAAAACTCGCCACCTTAAGGACCAAGCACCACACAGGAAAATGAATGAGTGAAAACTGACCTCAGGGTCCATCAGGCAGGTGTTTTGGCCTCCGTGTTGTTGAAGTTGTGTCAAAACTGTGAGTCATGGGTCCGACTGTTTGCTCTGCAGGTCGCTTCTGAGCCGAGGAGCTGCAGGCAGGTGAACGACTACTTCACCTGAAGCAGACAAACAGGTTCCACCTTAAAATGTCCTGCCTCTATTCGCTATTACCAAACATACACAAAGACTCACACACATTCACACCACACGCCCTTGAGCAAACACACCCTGATGACCACACACCTGCGGCTCACTGTGCACATGCACACAGACGCACGCGCACACGACAGCAGACAGAAGTACTTGAAGAACTTGAATGTCTGAGCTTCTTTTTCTTATCAAACACATCTGTTCCCAGAGTATCAACACACACACACACACACACACACACACACACACACACACACACACACACACACACACACACACACACACAGTAAAAGTGCAAAGGTATTAGCTTCAAACTGTCCTTAAAGTGCCACAATAATTAAAAGTACTTATTATGCAAAATTATCCATTTTAGAATCATATACAGTTGTCTTCAGATTAACAGCAGTGTGTTTGAAAAAGTGAATAATGCTCAAAATCCTTAAAATAGCTTTTAATTTCCATAATATCAATGCACTGGGAACACTGCACATTCAAGTCCAAATCCAAACATGACCAAAATTGATCAAGTTTGTGTTCTACCTTCACAGAAAGTGAAGAAAAAGAATATTAAGCTGTTCAAAAATAGCAGTATTTGCATTTTAATTTACAAACTCAAACATTTACTGTATGAACTGAAAAATGTATCAAGGGTTTGCTTAACTGCAGTAATATTTAGCTGAATAAGCATTATTTCTGAGAACGGCTTCACATCTGTATTGCACGGAGTCACCTGTGAACAGGTATTCCAGCCCATTGAACTACATCCCACAATTCCTCTGCATTTCTGTTTTTTTCCTCAGAAACAGCGTTTTTAATGTCACCCTCCAAGTGTCCGATGAGATTGAGGTCCGGGGATCGGGCTAGCCGCTCCATAACATCAATCTGTTCATCTGGAACCAAGACTTTGCTCCTTACTGGTGCATTTTGGGTCGTTGCCTTGTTGAAAGACCCATTTCAAAGGCATGTCCTCTTCAGCATAAGGCAACATGACCTCTACAAGTATTTTGATGTATTGAAACTGATCCATGATCCCTGGTATGTGGGCCCAACACCACAGTATGAGAAACATCCCCATAACATGATGTTTGCACCACCATGCTTTGCTGTCTTCACAGGGTACTGTGGCTTAAATTTAGTGCATGGGGGGGGGGGTCTAGCTGATAGCTTTGCTTCACATAGCCTTCTTCTAGGTAACTTTAAGTCTTCTTTGATTTTCATTGGTTGAGCCTTTGCCCTTTTGGCTCTTCTTCCATCCATTTGAATGGTAGTTGACCGTTATTTCCCCCACGTCGTTCAGGCTCCGGATGCCATTTCAAGACATTTGAAATTATTTTGGCTGAACAGCGGATCATTTTCTGCCCTTCTTTATATGTTTTCCCCTCTCCAATCAACTTTTTAATCAAAGTCCACTGTTCCTCAGAGCCACGTCTGGAACGAGCCATTTAGCTGAGTATTTCAGTGTGAAATGCACAATAACCAGCGTGCACAGCATCTGCTGCCTTCCTTCCTTCAACATGGGCCATAATGACACCTGTGTCTCCTCAGAATCAATCACCTCACTAATTGAACACAACGCTGCTATTATTATGAACACGCCCCTTTCAATTACAGACTCAGTTACACAGAATGAGCCGCATGCATGTCCTGACTCTACAACACTTACTAGTAAATTATTAGCCATTTAGAAATATCACTACTACCTAAAAATATAGATTTTAATTCGAAACCACAACAAAGCAGAAAAACATACACCAAACACTCCCCTCTGACAACTTGATAAGCGTGTTTTGAAGAAAAAATGCTGACCTGTGCCAAGGGAGCGGCAGGCGTTCCCTGTGTGAGTCACTCTGATTACAGTCGCTCGTTGATCACAAAGACTTTCGCCTGTGTGAATCTGGACTGGAAAGAAAAGGAGTTCAGTGGCATTCACACAGTTATTATGTTATTGTACCTGGAAATGTACAGCTGCATCTCCCGATGACTGTGACGTAAGAACAACTCTGTTCCCAGGCGAGCCTGCTGAAATAAAAACAGGTGTGACAACAACAGTTGTCATGAAAGAAACTGCTTTATTAGGAATTATAAAGCAACGGTGTTGACACAACAAACACCAAAAGAAACCCTTCACAAATGATATGTTAAATTATATATATGGTATCATATATTACATATATTAACCATACAGAAGGTTTAGGTCTAGTGTAATCTGTGGCTCTGAATTGTTCAGTATAACAACAATGCATGTAGTAATACCAGAAGAACATAGTTTGTTCTTTAGGTCAGTATTTTATATTTGATTAAAAGGTTAGAGCAGCAACGATTAGTTGATGAATCCATTAGTTGCTTCATCTTCATCATTTGCTGCTTTCTTGATTTTACATACAGTAAAATGAGTATTTTTTAGGGATTTGGCCTTTTAAGGACATCGCATTTACATCATATTTATTTTAAAATGCTTACATTATGCTTTTTGGCATTTTCCCTTTCCTTTATTGGGTTATATATCTTTTGTGTGCATGTTATTGGTTTACAAAGTGAAAAAGCCTCAAAGTCCAAGAACAGAAAACACTGTTCACAAACTGCTCCAAACAGCTCTGTTGTGGTCCAGCCTTTACTTCAGAGACGAATGTGAGTCACTTTGTAACACACGTTATAATGCTCGCCTAGCTGCTAGCATAGCAAGCCCTCATACTCTGCTTCTGACTGGCTAGTAGTCCTTACCTAGGTACTGTCAGGGCACACCGTCATGCTCTGCTTCTGATTGGCTAGTAGTCCTTACCTAGGTACTGTCAGGGCACGTCCTCATACTCTGCTTCTGACTGGCTAGTAGTCCTTACCTAGGTACAGTGCATGTGCAAATCCCAACAAAGATGGAACAGAAGTGTGATGTCTCACTCTGTAGCTAAAACAGAGAGCTCAACACAGAGGGTGAAAAGAGGAGCTGCTGCAATGTGCAGTACAACAAAAAAGTTGAAAGTTAAACCATGTAAACCTATTCTGATATAACCTCTATATACACAATTATGAACCTGAAAATGAACATAATAGGAGCACTTTAATATATTATTTTGACAGGCCTTTGTCATGTTTTACAGTTAAACATCTATGATGAAAACTATCATAGACTGCAAAGTGACTCCTCATTAACTCCCACATGATGGAGCCAGATTGAGATTACAGATCAGATCACTCAGACTGTTATGGCTGACTAATATTGCTTCATCTCTGAGCAAATTACAAGACCAGGCCACTAAACCGTCCTGCAGAGACATCTGACATCATTTACACCGGTATTTTTCCAACATTAATCCACATTTTTATACAACAAAAACTGAGGGTCTTCGATAAATCCTTACTCAACTAAAATCATTTCCACAGTCTGGGATCTTGTGGAGGTTTCTCTAACAGCCTGAATTAGTCTTACAACCTAAAGTTTAATAGCGGCGAACATTGAACGTTCATTTTCATACCTCTTCCTTTTCACAATTTAAGAAACTAATGTCCCCCATCAGCCACCGTAGCTGGTTTATAGCAGCCTATAACTGGTTGATTTCTTTCCCCAGTGCATGCTAAGTGAAAAGAAGAAAAATATAAGAAAATAGATCCACACAAACCACTGAATCGACAAATATTGACAGTAGTACAGTAAATATTGTCAGATGACGACGGACTGGTTGAGTATGGAGAGTCTTACGTGAGACCTGCTGCCAGTTAACTGCTTGTAGTAATACATTTAAACAAATATTAGCAGGACAATATGCAGTGCAAATGTATTCCTTTGTAGAAAAAGGTCCCCAAAAATGAGATTAAGGAGTCATTAAGTCTACCAAGAAAAAAAGAAATCAGGCTTGGTGAACACGACTTGGGTCCTTCTGTGTTGAGTTTGCATATTCTCCCTGTGTAAGATCAGGTTTTCTCGGGTTTTCGGGCATCCACACATTGTCCATGAATGCAGATTAGGAATCGGCTACAGCCCCCACCCTCACCCCCACCCCCACCCCCACCCCTGACTGAATAGGTAAAGCAGTTACAGATAATGTATAGATGTTAATGGAACAATTTCAAATTATGCTGTTTAAGCATTGACATGGTCAATTAAACAGAAATTTAATGTCAGCACCAAATAAGAAAACATCTGCAAATCCATATCGTCACTTCCCAGTCCAAACAGGACCCTGGAGCAAGGCATTCCCCACTCCTCCCCTGGGCTGTTAAAGTTGTAAAAGTGTATGAAACAGGACGGTGCTGACAAATAGGCAGCGAGTATTAAAAAAAAATATGATTTCAAAAAAATATATTTTTTTCCTTTTTTCCCCAGTGTCTTCAAGTCATCTCATTCCTCTCTCGGACTGACTAGCCTTTGGAAGATGGAGCGGTCAGTTTGACAGAGAGCAGCTGGGGTGTCAAACTCCACCACCTTCCCAGCATGCATCACCAGCACCCTGTCACAGTCCATGATGGTGTTGATCCTGGAGACAAAACACATTTCCATGTAAAGAATGAGCCAAGAGTTTAACCCTCATGTTGTCCTCGGGTCAAATTGACCCGTTTTCCTATATCAATGTTCTTTTTAATTACCCAAAGTAACATGATTGATTCCACTACTTTCATTAATTTTGGGGCGTCTTGTTCATTTTTATAGCATTTAGAGAAAAAACTGAAGTAGTTTTGAAATTGTATTGAGTAAAAGTTGACATATTCCAGTCTGTGATTATCATCAACATTCATTCCTTTAATTTTAATCTAAATAATTCCTAATTTTCTGATTTTCTAACTCAACCATTAGGAATAATTTCCTAAAAACGTCAAAAAAAGTGACAAACATTGAAAAAAGGGACAAAAACGTAAGAAAAAGTTAAAAACATTGATTTAAAAGCACTGATTTTGATGGGAAGACAACACAAGGTTTAAATTAAGGGTTTTAAAAAAAAAAAAAAACTAATTCTGTAACATCTGTCCATGGTTGGATGTAATAATACATCTTGAAAAGTAGACAGGATTTTAAATCAGTAAAGCTTTGTGCAAACCTGTGTGCAATCGTGAGGACGGTCATGTCCTGAAACTTCTCTCTGATGGTCTGCTGCAGCAGGTTGTCCGTCTTCTGATCCACGCTGGCTGTGGCTTCATCAATGCAAAGGACCTACATGAGGGGAGAGCAGCGCCTTCAGTTCCAATGCTGAGCTTTCATTAGAAACAGAGGGTAACATCAGAGCAGGACTTACTGCAAACGATGGTAAGAGGTACCAAGACACTTTTTATTGTTGTTATATTAAAATGAATGCAATGACATTTTTAAATGCCCCTCCCAGCGGTGCTTAAAAGAAACTATATTGCATAAGATGATGCACATGGATGAGACAATTGAACCAAATTGCATTGTGTGCAGTTTTAATTGCGTCTACCAATGTTGCTAAAGGTGATGGGCCCTGAATCTATCTTGCACCCGGCGCAACTTGGCGCAAAGCCCGATGCAAGTGTCTTAGCTATTTAAGACCGTCCAGCACCCGTGTTGTTTAAATAGCAAATGCATCTGCGCCCATCTTTGCGCCCATGGGCGTGCTGGTCTTACAGGGTGGTGTGTTCAGGTGCATTCTGGGCGTATTGCTATCTTGAAGCAGCAGGAAGTGATCGTGCAATTGACCAACAAAAACCTCTAAAGTCAGTAACGCAGCATCTCATTGTTATTTTAACAGCTAATTAGTAAAATGCGCCTAGGCTCGTGCACAGCACGCGCACACTATGCTTGTTACACACACACACACACACACACACACACACACACACAAACAAACAAACAAACAAAGCAGCGCAGCAGCAGACAAACGTGAAAGATTAAATATAAAAATCCGCCCTTCATAACAGCAATGTGCCAAGGTACAAAAGTGCCTGGCCTTTAAAGGGAATGGGAGATAACCTCTGATTGGTTGATTGCATGTTACGCCAAAAACACACTTATGAATTAATGAAGACACTAAGTACAGCCTTTCTGAACCATGCGCCCGGAGCACGGACCCTTTTTTCCACTATCAAACTAGCAACAGTGGATTTGGACTAGAGCCTGACCGATAAAGGATTTTTAAGGTCGAAACCGATACAAATATTTGGTTATATAAAAAACTGATATTCCACTGATATATATATATATATATATATATATATATATATATATATATATATATATATATATATATTTTGAACCGCGTTAAAAAACATAAAACGTTTTCCTAACATTAGTTATTTGTAGTTATTTATGAGTTCTCACTAAAATAATATAATAACACAACAAAACAGAGGAACATCAAAATATATTAAAGTTCTGATGAATAAAATGTATAAAAATACAAACTTAAGACATGAAAAAAAATCAGTGTTGCCAACAGGGACGTTGTAGAGCGTCCTCTGGTGGACGGACTATGAAACGCCATCACTAACAGGGACGTTGTAGAGCGTCCTCTGGTGGACGGACTATGAAACGCCATCACTAACAGGGACGTTGTAGAGCGTCCTCTGGTGGACAGACTATGCAACGCCATCACTAACAGGGACGTTGTAGAGCGTCCTCTGGTGGACAGACTATGCAACGCCATCACTAACAGGGACGTTGTAGAGCGTCCTCTGGTGGACAGACTATGCAACGCCATCACTAACAGGGACGTTGTAGAGCGTCCTCTGGTGGACAGACTATGCAACGCCATCACTAACAGGGACGTTGTAGAGCGTCCTCTGGTGGACAGACTATGCAACGCCATCACTAACAGGGACGTTGTAGAGCGTCCTCTGGTGGACAGACTATGCAACGCCATCACTAACAGGGACGTTGTAGAGCGTTGTAGAGACGTCCTCTGGTGGACAGACTATGCAACGCCATCACTAACAGGGACGTTGTAGAGCGTCCTCTGGTGGACAGACTACGCAACGCCATCACTAACAGGGACGTTGAAGAGCGTCCTCTGGTGGACAGACTATGCAACACCATCACTAACAGGGACGTTGTAGAGCGTCCTCTGGTGGACAGACTATGCAACGCCATCACTAACAGGGACGTTGTAGAGCGTCCTCTGGTGGACAGACTATGCAACGCCATTGCTCATTTATTTATTTTTATTTTATTTTTTAAATATTCATTTATCAGAATCATTTATTTGTCATTATGAATTATTCTGATGAACGAATGAATGAATATTTGTAATTTGGAATCTTTTTGTTAATCTGCCATTATAAATGCCAATACCAATAGTTTGGAAAATGCCTAATATCGGCACGGCGATGTATTGGTTGAGCTCTAGTTCGGACACGCCGTAAATGCACCTGCGCCGTGCGCTTAGATCGTTAAAATAGGGCCCTAATGCTGCTGTACAGTACAACGGAAACAGCAGCAGTTGTAAGGCAATGTAGACTAGACATGGGCCGGTATAAGATTCTCACCGTATGATAACCTTCAGGAAAAATATCACAGTTTCACGGTATTCCAATTACAGCTTTAAAATGTATTAACTTTTTTAATTGAACACAATGTATTTTATTTTAAACCCATTGTATACTGGCAGGGAGAGGGATTACTACACTGCACTCATACCTTAGGATTGGTCCAACTTTTTCAAACCATGGTATACCTTGAAACCGGTAACCTTCCCATGCATAGTGTAGACAACATAAAATGTAAATACTCACACGTCATGGCAAGTGACAGAGTGACTGTTGAATGATACACAGCTTTTTTTGTGTATCATTGTGTATTTATTTATTTTTTTTCTTAGAACAACAGGAGGGAAACTGTTAATCACAGTAACAAGAAAAAGCAGCATGAAATTCACATGTTAGCTGCTCAAGGCGGGATGGAAAACTGGTTTTCTTGGTGGCATTGTGAACAGATACTGTACAGTGTGAAATCTTCCCAAAATGTCAACTGTTTTCTCTAGGTTTGACTTAGACTTGGGTGCACATATTTTGCGATGGGTTTAGGGTCCTCCCTTAAATAATGGTTATATTATCAATCAATAAAAACAAAATGCAATTTTCCATCATTTTGGACCATTATTAGTACCACATCTGTGTCTAAAATGCTGAAAAAACTAAAACAGATAATAAATAAATAACACTCAAGAAGTTTAAAGTAAAAACATGCTCAAGATGTCCACTGGGGAACGCACTGCACACGAAGTACATTCATTTGGCTTAGGTGGTGCCAAAAAGGCTTGTGTCTAAGTCTTATAATGGTTGGAAAACCCAGGGTAGATAAAACCCATCATCACATGTTAATATAATACAATACATCAGTTAGAGCATTGTTCAGACAGATGAGCTGCGTCCTCCTGGGTACAACGTGATGTGTGTTGTGAGTATCGGGTGTACTGATACAGGTGAGGTCTCACCTTGGCCTGGGTCAGCAGAGCTCTGGCCAGACACAGCAGCTGTCTCTGTCCCACTGAGAAGGATCTTCCTCTCTCCCCAACCTCAGCATCCAGACCACCTGAGGCACACACACACACACACACACACACGGTATTAGCTAGGTTGCCTGAATCTGAGACCATCATCTCATCCATCTCTCTGATACATCATTGTGAAGCTTTTTGTGATGTGGCACGCAGAACATTTAACAAACAAAACAGAATCAGCTGCAAAGGCAGCACACTTGAAGCTGCACCAGGTTGTGTTTTTTTATGTTCAAATCTTAATAGTGCAGAGAGAGTTAAGTGGACATTTTTCCTGCATCAATATTAACGCTCATCACATTTCTAAAGTTCCTCCTCTTCTCCGTCCTCCTCTTTTCATTCCAAGCTAAATAAGAAAACATGACAGAGGATGAGGAAAATGAAAAGAAGACA